>JACTOM010000937.1:1923441-1962573 GCA_015832385.1 Elymnias hypermnestra
TGTCGGAGGGCAGATATCTGTGGAACGCTGGCGCCATCTATCGGCGTCGACAGAGTCAATGGTGGCAGTCCGGCGGGAGTCACTCGACAGTTGTCGAGTAGCGCTCGATCGGAACAGTCAACTGTTGAAACTGTCGCGTTCCTAGCTATTAGTGTTAATGAGTTTGTGTAAATTGATATCGGGAACATTAAGTGATTGAACATTATAAACCGAGTTAATTAATACAGTGTTTGATTGCACCAACAATACCCATGAACGCCCACAGAATAAGAAATTAAATAATGGATCTAATTAATAACGATGTCGGCGGAGAACCCTACGCCCCTGTGTTTTATGTTTCTCCGTTCTCTCTTATTCTCCGACATATAGATAATTTTATGATATACAATACTGTAGAACATTATTTTTATTTATCTCGTAAAGTTTAGTCGGTGTTTGCGATTTAATTGCACAAAAATATTTGTATGACGTCACATTAAAAAGTTAGATTGACATTTTTAAATTCGTTATATCTTTTGAATGGAATGTCCGATTTTAATAATTTAAAAAGTATTTTACAGGTAATTAAACGGTCTTTAATAAAATATAAAAGGATGGAAAAATTTAAGAGGAAGGTTTATATATATAATACAGAAAAGAAAAGAAATTTATACATTTGTAATGTGATGTCATAAAAAAACATATTTTTGTGCCATTAAATCGCAAACCCTGACTAAACCTTAT
Organism: Elymnias hypermnestra; assembly: GCA_015832385.1. Taxonomy (NCBI): domain Eukaryota; kingdom Metazoa; phylum Arthropoda; class Insecta; order Lepidoptera; family Nymphalidae; genus Elymnias; species Elymnias hypermnestra. The sequence continues at coordinate 1,924,165 of JACTOM010000937.1, forward strand.
GAGATAGATCAAATTAATGTTCTACAGTATTGTAAATAATAAAAAGATCTATAAAAAAGTCCTCAACAGTATACATTTATCCCTAAAAGATAACCCATAATAACCATTTTTATCTCTTACATATTACGACAAAAATGTGTAATTTACCAAGCTATTTTATACAGTACAATATCATTATTTATCAAATAAAATACATTATATATATTGTAAATTTTATGTAGATTAATACTGTCTTTAACAGCGTTTCATTTAAATGGATATTTTAGAAGATATCAGCGTTTTAAAGAGCGACGGCACAGTTGGCGTACTTTAACACATACGCTATGATGTAAAACCTGTGGCTTTTTAACGTTAAAAAGGCTATTAATAATAAATTTCCATTAATATAATGTCGTTTTATTCTGAATAGAGACCCAAGTCAATTATAATAGGATATATTAATACATAGGTATGAATAATATGGTTTGATTAATGTCGGCGCTTTTTTTAACATTCAAAATGTTATAGTGGCGTAACTATAGTAGATGGACATATGGTATTTCAGACTTTTTTGTAGATATTAAAACGTTCTATAATATTGTAGAACATTTTTTTGTTCTATCATTAATAGTTTTCGCAGCGCAAGAAATAACAGGTTTTTTGTGACAAATTTTTCCACACCTTGGGTTACATTAATGCATTTTTATTAAGGATCCCCTTTTTTTGAGAAAGTAATATAGCTTATGTTATTCAGTGAAAATGCAGCTTTCTAATGGTGAAAGAATGTTTGAAATTGGTCCAGTAGTTTTTGTGTGAAAACGTTACAAACATACATACAAAAACAGGTGAATATTCATATATTTGGTATATTCTCAAACAATTCGTCACAATTTCTCACATCGTATATCAGTGTTAAGGCATTGGAGGCTTTCACGCTGTGATAAATATTTATAAACGCTTGTTTCGGAGGCTTTTTGAATCTCTTTTAAGTGAGATTCATATGTTATTTGGAAATATTTGACCGTATAAAAATCCGTTCTATAGTTTCTATATTAGTTTGTTTGTTCACGATTAACTCAAAAACTACTTAACCGATTTTGATGTAACTATCATTAGTAGATAGAATAACTCATGAGGAAGATTTCTGTATATAATTTATATATGTTTTGTAGAAATTGAATGAAATATACATAAAACTCTTGGAAATGTCGGAAAAAATTAAGCTTCCTGAGAGCTTTCATCGAAATTAACGCCTAATCCATTAGAGATATAACAAAATAATGTATTGTGGCTAAATACTTCTTTTAAAGATCTACAAAAATGTCTTTTATAGTACTTATCTATCTTCAATAGATAACCTACTATATCCATTTTATCTCGAAGGAAATGTTCAAGTAGAATATAGTTATTGTAAAGCTGTACAGACGGACAAAGTATCAATTTTCATTAATTTAAATATTTTCATCCCATTTAGCATTTGATATACAATATTTTCGTCCTTTACACTATATCATTTAAATGGATATCTTAGGAGATATCACAAAAATAGTTAAGGCGCGTGAAAATATTTTAACTCGCTTAAAACATCGATTGTAACCACGCAGAAGCTATCAATGTTGCGAAAATATAAATATTTCATTACGTATTTGTGTTTATGATAAATATATTGAGATATTTGAAGTAGTTTTGATATTAAATTACATTTAAATCGGTTCTACGTTTGGTAATAGGTTATATTGTTATCTAAGCGAAACCAAGGCATGTTGCTTGTATATAAATAGAGACAGACACTCCAAATTTATTTATATATACAGATAACTTAAGTATTTGTATTCGTTAGTAATTGAGGTTACGTTTGCGAATGCTGAAGGCTTCAAAGGAGAAGTTATTCGAGTGCTGCGAAGTTTTCTTTGTGGTATACAAAGTTACTAAGAAACAATGGCTTTTATTAACCAATAGATCCTTTAACAATGCCTTAAAATAACAAAATCGATTTAATAATTCCATATTTATACATTGTTTCGTATCCCCGAAGTAATTTCCCCGCCAAAATCAGCTATACATTAGATGCGACTGACAAACGTACAATATGTAACGAGTAAGCGTTCCGCGACCTTCACTTTATTAATCGGTTAATTTTTACAATATATTTTAACGGAAAACTAATAAATCTGTTACAAAGCTAATTGGTATCTTATTAAATATTATAAATTTATAAAAAAAACCATTAGAAATAAATGAAAACGAGACAAGCTTATTATTGGTAAAAGTAGTAAATAGTGAGTCAATCTTAAAAGATAGATACATACTACTTTTGACTTTTTTTACAACGTTTCAAGAGGAACAATTTTGTAATACACAACTTTTGCGTAACTATTACCGTTTACGCAGCGCACGCAACGGAAGTGCGCAAAACGAATGTTTTTCCCGTTTTTGCAACATTTTTCATCGTTACTCCACTGCTGTTCGTTATATCGAAATTTTATATAGCTTATAGTCTTACTTAATAAATGGGCTATCTAAAACTAAAATAATTTTTCAATTCAGACTAGTAGTTCCTGAGATAATCGCGTCCAAACAAACAAACTCTATAACTTTGCAATATTAGTATAATTATGGTATATATTTGCTGGTAGGTTGGCAACTAGCCACGGCCGAAGTCTCTAACCCAGCTAGGCTCATGAAAAAAAGGAAATACACTTATTTTCTGCCAGGATTCGAAGCCAGGATCTCTGTAAGTGATGAGGATTCTCAATACAAGCTGGAGCTGTTGATGGCTGGTGTCTTCTGGTCTTCAGTAGATTTAGAGTAGAACCAGCAAGTAGTTTCCGCCGGCCTACAGTCTATAAACAGCTGAAGGCCGAAAGAAACCCCTGCTGATGTCACTCTTCTTCTAACAACTTCTTTCTTCATCGTTATTATCATGTCCAAAAGAGTAATGAGTTTCGTGTTGGTTTCTTTTCGAACTGGTGGGCTTTATTTGTGATGAAAAAACTAATGTCTTGATGGGTTGTATCATAATTTCCGTACTGTGATGTAGTCCAAAAGAATCCCAGGTATTTCCCCGGTGGAATTCGACATTTCGCCGGTAAAACTCCTTATTTCACCAGTCACACTCGATATTGCCCTATTACACTCGATATATTCCAGATAAAACTCAATATTCCCACGACCAAACTCAATATTTCGATATTCTCTCGATCAAACTCGGTGTTTTCTGGTCAAACTATTTATTTCCACAGTCAAAATCGATATTTCCCCGATCATACTCGATATTCCCCCTATTAGACTTATATTTCTCCGATCCCACTCTATATTTTACCAATCATACTCAATATTTCCCCGATCAAAATCGTTATTGCTCCAGCCATACTCGGTGTAGCCCTCTCATACTCGGTTCCCTCTATCACACTCAATATTTCCCCGATCAAAACCCTTTAAACTCGATATTTCACCAGTCACACTCGATATTTTCTCGATCAAACTCGATATTCCCCTATTACACTCAATATATCCCCGATTAAACTCGATATTTCACCAGTCACACTCGATATTTTCTCGATCAAACTCGATATTCCCCTACTACACTTAATATATCCCCGATTAAACTCGATATTTCACCAGTCACACTCGATATTTTCTCGATCAAACTCGATATTCCCCTATTACACTCAATATATCCCCGATTAAACTCGATATTTCACCAGTCACACTCGATATTTTCTCGATCAAACTCGATATTCCCCTACTACACTTAATATATCCCCGATTAAACTCGATATTTCACCAGTCACACTCGATATTTTCTCGATCAAACTCGATATTCCCCTATTACACTCAATATATCCCCTATTAAACTCGATATTTCACCAGTCGCACTCGATATTTTCTCGATCAAACTCGATATTCCCCTACTACACTTAATATATCCCCGATTAAACTCGATATTTCACCAGTCACACTCGATATTTTCTCGATCAAACTCGATATTCCCCTATTACACTCAATATATCCCCTATTAAACTCGATATTTCACCAGTCGCACTCGATATTTTCTCGATCAAACTCGATATTCCCCTACTACACTTAATATATCCCCGATTAAACTCGATATTTCACCAGTCACACTCGATATTTTCTCGATCCAACTCGATATTCCCCTACTACACTCAATATATCCCCTATTTAACTCGATATTTCACCAGTCGCACTCGATATTACCTCGATCAAAGTAGGTATCTGGCGGTAAAACTGATTCTCCTATGACACTTGATATATCCTCGATTGAGCTCGATATTTACTCAGTTTACTCAGTTTGATTTACAGATAGGCTATATATAGTGTATTGACATAGTCCAGACAGAGCTACTTACTTCAGTCCAGCTACGATTTCCATGGCTCCGTTGAAGTTCCCAATGTTCCAGCAGGTCAGGGCTATCCGTAGTATGCAGGCTATAGTGGATTTCCTCTCGTCCAGGGTTGTCTTATGGCTAAGCACCAAATCCGTGACCCAAGCAGAGACCTGGAGACAAATGTAACATAAAACAAAGTGGTCCTTAACTCTAAAACTACTGAACCGATTTTAATGCGGTTTTCACCAAAAGATAGAGTGATTTACGAGAAAGAATCTTGTATATAAGTTTAATTTATATATTTGTCAAGGTTTTGTGTAAAACAATTGAATTATAATGATAATTGTTGCAAGTGTTGCAAAATCAATCGACCTTGGAGCTTTCAGGGAAAAGTACCTAATCCCTTAGAGATATATCAATACAATGTATGATGGGATAAAAGGTCTTATATTGATCTCCAATAAAGTCTATTATAGCATGTATCTATCTTTCGTAGATAACTCGCTATGTCCAATTTTATCTTCTATGAAATAGGATTTAAATATGATGTTTATTGAATTAAGTTGATAGCAATACTCACACTTAATGAACTCTGTTTAAAGAAAAATTTGTATAATTTTTTAAAATAAATTAAAATAAACCCTATTCTATGTTCTAATCTGGAAAAAAGCTGTTAAAACGAATAAAGTATCATTAAAATCGGTTGAGTTATATCGGAGTACATCGCAGTCATGTATTTGTTTGTTCAAACGCATTAATCTCAGGAACCAATGAAGCAAATTTGAAAAATCTTTCAGTTTTAGATAGCCCATTTATCTAGGCAGGCTATCTATAAACCATCACGTTGCGACCAATAGAAGCAGAGTAATCTGGAAAAATGTTGTAAAAACGGGGAAAAAATATCCCATTTTAAGAGCTTCCATAGCGTGCGCTACGTAAACGGTTACAGTTACGTTAAAATTTTATATTAAAGAATTGTTTGTCTTGAAAAGATCTACAAAATAGTCTGAAACATCATATATCTATCTTTTAAGGTTCGCTCACTATAACGTTTTAAATCTGAATGTATCCCCTCCTGTGTAATGTAGACAAAGCAGCGTGAAACAACTAGTGTAAATATATTATATATGAAGTCTGTCCGTGAAGAAGTGCATTCGTTATGTAAATATCTCTTCCAATATGCTAGAATATTCTCAAATCGCTATAAAAGGGGGAGGGTAGGGGGGCATAAACGGTTCCACCACCTCGTTTATTTCCAACTGGATTTTCATATAGTTTTAAACTTGAATAAGCTTTGCTGTAGCCAATTCTGATGTTATTTATAAAACCAAGACTTCTCGTAATATAAAATAATCCTTTTATCCTTACATGTTATAAAAATAAACCATCCATTATCAGTCTGTAACATTTAAATGAATATCGTAAGCGAAAATATAATGTCGCTTCCGATGTTTGTACGCTTATAACTTTTAAAGTACTCAACGGATTTTGATGAAAATTCCAACAATAGATAGAGCAATTCAAGAGGAAGGTTTATATGTATAATACATATATATTATAGTACACAAAAGACAAGAAATTCATACATTTGTAATGCGATATCGTAACAAGCATTTTTGTGCGCTTAAATCGCAAATATTGGCTAAACCTTACGAGATAAATCAAATTAATGTTCTACAGTATTGTATATCATGAAAAAATCTATAAAAAAGTCTTCAACAGTATATATTTATCTCTAAAGGATAACTCACGGTAACCATTTCTATCTTGCACATATTACAAAAAATATATGTTATTTAACAAGCTGTTTTATATAATACAGTATTATTATTACTTTAAATAAATAAAATAAATAAATTTTATATTTCATGTAGATTAATACTGTCCTTAACAGTGGTTCATTAAAGTGGATATCTTGGAAGATATAAACGATTTAGTAAGCGAAGGTACAGCGGCTAGCGTCGCAAAAATAATCGAAATTTCCAAGTCTAGTATTTTAGGAGTTCAGTCATATACAGACGTACAAACAAACTATATATATAAAGGGTTTTATTAACATTGTCAGTACATATATCAACAGACAGATTTACCCTTGAATTTATTATTAATATTGATTTACAAGCATCCTGTACCTTCGGGAGATGGATTAGGGTGTGTTCACATTAACGGTATTATTAAATGTATTTTTCATAAAGAAATGATAATGCTTGACTGTAATCTCACCTATTAATAAATAAATATAGATTTCAATTAACAAAAATCCCTGGATTCGATTCCCGGATAATAAAAAAGCCCATTTAGGACGATATTTTCAAGAGACATTGTTTTCGCATGTGTTTCTGCCTTCAAGAATCCACAGTCGGATTCATCCGGAGCACAAGGGATGCCCAAATCTATCCTCTGGTGGATTTTAAATTAGGCCCAAGAGCGAGATAAGTATATTAAGTAACATTTGTTTTGACGCGTTCATGAATCATCAGGCGGATTCATCCGGAACACCAGGGATACCCAAACTGATCCTCTGGTGGGTTTTACTCTGCGGGACTGTAATCTGGATAAAAAAATCTCAAAAAAAAAGACGGGTATAATGCAGTAGAGGGATAACAAGCAATATTTGTTCTCACGCCTTCATGAATCCTCAGTCGGACTCATCCGGAGCACCACGGATGCCCAAATTTTGGTGGATTTTAGGTTAGGTTTTGCAAAGCCTCCACAATTAAACAGTTTTCTTCTGCGTGACTGTAGTCTGGGTAGAAAAGGCAACGAGCGAGATAGGTGTAATGTAGTAGAGGGATACTAAGTAATATTTGTTTGTATGCCTTCATGAATCCTCAGTCGGATTTATCCGGGTCACTAGGAATGCCCAAATTGATCCTCTGGTGGATTTTAAATTGTCTTTTGCAAAGCCTCCACAATTAAAGAGTTTTCTTCTGCGAGACTGTAATCTGGGTAAAAAAGGCCACGAGCGAGATAGATGTAATGCAGTAGAGGGAAACTAAGTAACATTTGTTTGCATGCCTTCATAAATCCTCAGTCGGAGTCAATCGGGTCACCAGGGACGCCCAAACCGATCCTCTGGTGGATTTTACATTAAAGGGTTTTTTCTGCGAGACTGTAATCTGGGTAGAAAAGGCAACGAGCGAGATAGGTGTAATGCAGTAGAGGAATACTAAGTAACATTTCTTTGCACCTTCGTAAATCCTCAGTCAGATTCATCCGGGTTAGTAGGTTTTGCATCTGTGTGCATTAGAGGTAACCTCTTACCAAGTGAACGTTTGCTTTAAATGCATTATCACTTACCACCACGTGAAGTTACAGTCACGCGTTAACCTATTTTAAGCAATGTGAACAGCCCTTTACAATGATAAACTTTTGCATTGTTAATGAGATAATCAACAAAGCTCATCAAAGTTTTAAAGTTAATGCATAAATTGAAATATATCACTTATTTTATCATGAAGTTATTAAAGAGTATTTACTTCACTAGTGATTTACCCGGGTTCTGTGAGTTATCTTTAAAAGATAGATATATGTCTTCTTTGACATTTTTGTAGAATGATAAAAGATGAATCATTCCGTCATACATTGTTTTGTGATATCTCTAATGGTTTAGGAATTATTATCGATTAAAGCCACTAGTCGGTTTTTTCCGACACTTCCAATAATTATCGTTTTATTTCTACTAATTTACACAGAACAAGTTATATAAAAAAATAATGCTCTTGAATAAATCTATCTATTACTGAAAACTGTTTGAAAATATGTTTAGTAGTTTTTGAGTTTATCGCGGTGGAGTTTATTTTATAATATGCCAGGACATATAGAAGGAAGAGTTGCGGTCCTAAAACACCTCCTTGCATGATTTAAACATATCGTTTTGTTTATCGATTGCTCCTCCTTTAAATTAAGTTTTTTAAGCTGTTCTACTATTCTTCCAAACAATTCACGACATTTTCTAAAGTAATTACATATAGAGAGCGTTATTTTAATTATATGAATGATTGTTGTGAGTAATGTTATTTGCGTTTTGACCTTTGAAGATTTTTCACTCAAAAATTACCAAAAAGTGGATCTACTAAAGCTGATAATGATCAAATTAATGCTATTAGTGAAGAGGATCACCATATAATTGTTTGAGGAATCTTGGATATTCAGTTGAAAAGGAACAAGATGAAGAAGAACAAGTGGAAGAGGTGAATGAATTTGTAAATTTGGTATCTAAATTTACAAAAGATGGAAAATGTGAAAGTGATATTGAAAGGAGAGTGAATGCAGGGATTATGGTAAATGATGCTCTGCTGGTAGATGGTGTCTCAAAAGGCCAGACTGGCTGTGAAGTTGACTAAGGCAGAAGAAGCACTAAATTTGAGATAGGTATGCTTAAATGCCTAGGGCATGTAGAGAGAATGAATAAAAGGAGTCTGACAAAAAGGGTTTATGAGTTAAGTGAATGCGAAAGTTGGAAGAGGAAGACCAAGGCGGACGTTTCTGAACCAAATCCAGGCCATTTTCTACTCTAAACCGAGGAGCTTGTATGAAAGGTTGAGAAGGAAAGAAGCGAAGGAGATATGGGAGGATCGTGGCAAGTGGAAGGACGTGGTCGGTGCCTACCCTATGGTGATGTGATGATTCTTTTCGTCTCTCACATAAATAGGAACGGGATTGTTTTCCACCATGATAACGGCTAGGCCTTGGCTTAGAGCTTGGTTCTGAAGTGAAGTTGTCCCTCCTACAAATGGTGACGCTAAAGTGGCTCTTGAGACTTAAATCTCCATGAAACACCACCAAATGTCATGATTTTTATGTTTGCTAATAGTTAATCTATACAATGTTATCTTTTGTTTATTAAATTAAGACTTGGTGCGACGTCATGTTGCGCTAAACTTTGAGATAGTGAAAAAAAGGCGGTCTTGTATTTATGGGCTCATAATCACTAATAAACACGCACAGTATATAAAATATCACCAAAAAAACATCATTTCGACGCGCAGCGTCAGTAACGGTCACTTTGTAACCGATTTGTTTTCTGTATTTTTTCTATTGCTTGGTGCTATCTCTACGTAAATTTAGTTACCACAGTTACCGAGAAGCGAAATAATACACATTATGATTAAAAAATATGATGCTTATATTTCTGTGTGCACAAAGATGAGACAGAACTATCGTAACATGTCAAATAGTAGTTGACCCGGGCAATCTACGGGATAAAGATCAGTTTATGTGTCGTTGTTGAACAAAATGTAGGATTAATCCTTCTATTTAAAAGAAAATGAGCGTTTTACCATAAAACCGAAATTACTTTCTTGCCAACGATATAAATTGTCTTTACAGACAGACATGCTTCACTTTTATAATATGTAAGGATAAAGTCAGAGGTATATAATAGTCTATTATATTAATTCCAATATCATCTGAGCATAAGACGCTTCGCTGATTCACAATGAGAGATTGAACAAAAGTCAATCTCATTTCATATCGTCGAGATATTCTGAATCAAGTCGACCTGAAGATTAACGGCCTCGCTTTCGATGCCACAAAAGAGCTTCGTTATTAAAGGTCCTGGGTTCGCTTCAGTAGTATTTATATATAGATAAATGATGTCTCCATAACCCCACGCGATCAGGAACTACGCTAGTAGTTAATAAATGGAAAGAAAGTCACCCTTTCCTGGAAGGAGTCATAAAACGTAGACCAATTCCTGGATAAGTAATTAGCGTCACCAAGTTCGGATTTCCTCATATTCCATTGGGTTTTGGAGTAATACCGTGGAGAAAACTATCTTTTTTTGTTAAAATTGTGACGTCATAACATGGCGGATATTCAGTTTTTAAAACTACCCTCGATTTATTTGGAAATTGGCGATTGCGTACGGATTTTCTAATATTCCCTTGGCTTTGGAAACTACGTGAGTAACACCGTGGTAATAGCTACCTTTCATTGATAATTGTGACGTCACAATATGGCGGATATTCAATTTTTAAGACTACCCTCGATTTATTTGAAACTTGGCCTTTTCTTACGGATTTTCTCATATTCCCTTGGCTTTTATTAAATAAAACTTTAAAACTACTATCAGTCGTATTGACAGCAGTGACGTCATAACATGGCGGTAATCCAGTTTATTATATTTTTAAAACTACCCTCGATTTATTCGAAATTTGCAAGATTTTTTCAGCAACATCGATTAATTATAAATGTGGCCATATTCCCACGGGATCGGGATGTACGCTATTGGCTTCTAAAAAGAGGGAAGTCCCTTTTCCTGGAGGGAATCGTAGAACGTAGTATATTAATATGAGGGAACATCAGTCCGAGATAATGCGTAGGAAGTCTGACCCGTATTTGCATACGGCTTACATGATCGGCTTACAAAGCGATCCCAGTAGGTTGACCATGTTTTTGTATGTCGTATTTAAAGGTTTATTTAGTGGCTATTGAATGAGACTGAGCCGTCACGCTCGGCTTTGTAACAGATGTAGGCTTTTACATCGAATACTTTTATTAAGGACCTAAAAGCTAGAGTGATATCCTATTCTGAGAAGTAACCATGGACTAAGGTTTCCTCATGAATTGAGCATAGTGTGGGCTAAATTAAACAAAAAAAAAACTGCTTTAAGTTGGTGATATTAAAGAACGACTTAAAAGCTATTAAATTTTCAAGGGTTTTGCTCAATAAGCTGAGCAGCTCCTCCAAATGACTAAGCAAAGAAAAGATGGCCCAGGTAGGCGACCTGGGCCATGTGTTGCGCCATGTTCGCTACAACCTCCTCCAGCCTATAATGGGTAAGAGGAGGTTTGGCAAATCATGGCTGTGAGACGTCAGGAAGTGGACTGTAGAGGAGATGCTTCAACGCAAAACCCAGAACGATTTGCGCAACTGCCGATGTTAGTACTCGTAGTAGTTGACATGATACGATAGTTCTGTTTCACCTCGGGCAATCAGAAATATAGGCATCTCCTTCTTTTTGAGCTATAATGTGTATTATCTATTTCGCTTCTCTGTAACCGTCGTAACAAGATATACGTAGAGATAACACCAGGCAATAGAAAAACAAAAAGTAAATCAGTTACAAAGTGATCGTTACTAACGGTGTAAATGTCGCGTCGAAGTTAAGTTTTTTGATGATATTTTATAAACTGTCTGTGTTTATTAGTGATTATTTGTGTTTTTAATTATATAAGTGATGTTAATAACAATGAAAACCCTTGAGGTAAGTTTTAATTCCTAAGATATGAGACTATAAATACAAGACGGACTTTCACTATCTCAAAGTTTAACGCAACATGACGTCACATCAGAGTCTTAATTTAATAAACAAAATCATAACAATTGGTAGTTTTCATTAATTCGACCCGCGGGGCAATCGAAGCAACAACGTCAGTGTGGGGTGAGGCAAGCGACTGTATTTAATCGGTTCCATTGGTCATTAGCCCAGGTTCCCAAGAACTTATACCGCTACAACTGCCTCATTGGTCTAGTGGTTAGCATGTTCGACTACAGACATGAGGTCCTGGGTTCGAGTCCCGGGTCGGGCCAGTTCGAAATCGATATTGAGTTTTCTATTAAGATTTTCTCAATATTTGCCCGAAGTTGGGAAGTTGGCGGTGTGATTCCCCCCCGTGCCTCGGAGAGCACGTTAAGCCGTCGGTCCTGCGCCTGATCTCTCTCTCCGGTCGTGTCGGATTGCCGTCATGGCGTGGTGGGTCTATGCTCTAAAAACCCTCTCTCATATGAGCGAGGAGGCCTGTGCCCAGCAGTGGGACGTTAATGGGCTACTTACCTTATACCGCTACACTTGGTCACACATAAATGTTGGGCACTGATGTGTTTTTTCTTCAGATTTTTGCCCATTTTGCAATTTTAAGAACCCACGAGATTTGGGACGTGTCCAATATACATTGAGGCCTGGTCACCCTAGCCCAAAAAGCTTTTACGTGATATCGAAATGGTAAGCTTCAGAACCTTTCCGTAACCCGAGTAAAATATAATCTGTAAGTAACGGCTCGGACTTTGGCCAAAGGATATTCTTACGGTATTACATGTGCTCATTTTCCACTAGCCCATACACGCGAATATTGTGGTATAAAAGAAGATGTAGTGACTAAAATTGAGGAAGGTATGCTTAGATGGTTCGGGCAGGTAGAGAGAATGAGTGAAAGGAGACTGATATGAAGGATTTATGAGTCAAGAGTGAATGGGAAAGTTGGAAGGGGACGACCAAGGCGGACGTCCCTGGACCAAATCCAGGACATTTTAAACACCAGGTCAAGAGTTCTCTAAACCGACGAACTGGTATGAAAGGTTTAATGAGAATGAAAAAAGCGATGGAGATGTGCAAGGATCGTGGCAAGCGAGAGACGAGGCTGCCCAGCAGTGTGCCTTGAATGGGATGCTATTAACCTTATCATTTTACCTTTCAAAGCCTGAGGACCTGAGGTCAGCGTCAGCAGACCTTTCTCTGGAGACCATTTTAGTCCTTCTTCTTAAAGACAGTAGTTTCGCTAAATAATTGGCGCGGGTTCTAAAAGTTCAGCGTAGAGAAGCTGAGTACTTTAGCATCAACTCCTAAATCTATCTAAAGAATGAAACCGGAACCAAATTGACCGGGAGTAGTCACCTATTACATTATAGCAAATATTGCAGCCTGGGTAACTTATAATCACTTCCTGGGGGTGTTGTTTAGTGGGAACCTGTCGCTGGAAAGCATTATAGACACGATCTCCAGTGAAAGATGATAAGCAGATCGGGTTTTTTTCTGAAAAACTCGTTGAAGAATTGGTGCAAATATTGACCATGGAAGCTCTGGAAAGGAACTCTCGCTGGAGTGTAATTTAGACCAGAAGACCGTGACCAGGAGCAAATCGGTTGGACGTAGTCACCCATTTGTCTTCAGTGTGGACACGCTATCGACTCAGCGCATCACATTATGGCAGATACTGCAGCCAAGGTACCTGAGGATCACGATCTTTAGTGAAAAATCGTGAGCTATTTGAAAAACTGGTGCAGGTTTTGACCAGGCATGGAAGCTTCGGGAAGTTACTGCACCAAAGATGTCGGGAGAAGTCACCCGTTTTCCATTAGCGTGGAGAAGCTGATTCAACGAAACACAATGTGACAGATTGTGCAGCCTAGGGTCTCTGGTTGGACTATATTTTAAGCCATCTTCTGAGAGACAGTAGTTTCTCTGAAGACCGAGACCGAGACCAAATCGGCCGCGAGTAGTCGCCCATTTAGACTCAGCGCATCACATTATAGCAGATACTGCAGCCTGGGTACCTTAGGATCATCTTTGCGGAGACCTGTCGCTGGACACGATCTCCAGTGAAGTGAAGGTGAGCAAATCGCCTTTCTTCTAAAAGACATTAGTCTCGCTTAAGAATTGTAGCAGGTTTTGACCAGGCATGGAAGCTTCGGCAAGTTCCTGCACCAAATCTATCAGGACGCATCATCTGCTTGCCAACAGTGTGGGAAAACTGGCAGAGACTTTTCTCTGAAGAGCATTGTAGACACGATTTTCTGTGAGAGTTGATGAGAGATCGGGATTGATCCGGAACACCTGATGCAAAGAGTTCCGTTAGGTTTTATTTGAAGACAAAGTTAGGGTTTTGCCCACCTCCTTCCCTTATTCTAAATTAAGGGTTTTCTGAAGCTAAATGAATATGGCATGCTAGAGTAGATGTTCAACGGAAAGCCTCTGGTTTTTCACTCAAGAATCAAGTGGGTTTCGCTGGGTTTTAGTGGGTATTCTGGTCATTTCTGCTCTGCAAAAGATTAAGAGAGAACGTTTGAAGACCTGTTAATATAAAACATCTAATGAAAGGCGCCGAGGAGGAAATTATCAGCAAATTGAGCCGACAATAATTATACGGAAACTGGAGAACGGGTGAACTCCTCAACAAAGGCCATTATATCGATATCTTAGCAAAATAATCCATTTATTTACCGAATAACTTTAACTAATTACCGCATTGTACGTGACCATTCTAGAAGATAAATGGATATAGAGAGTTATCTTTAAAAGATAGATACATGTCATTAAAGAGACTTTTATTGGTCGATAAAAGAGGAATATTTCCATCATACATTATTTTGTGATATCTCTAAAGGTTTAAGCTTTATTTTCGATAAAAGCTCCAAATCGGCTTGACGTTTTCCATCGCAACTATTATCGTTGTATTTCTATAAATTTTACTGAAAACCTTGATAAAATTATATACAGAAATCTTCCTTATTAATTACACTATCTATCAGTGAAAACTACATGAAAATCCGTTTAGTAGTTTTGAAGTTAATCGCGAAGACGTATATGTACAGTGTAAATCTAACATGAGATAAATAAATACAGACAGTGAAGTTCTATTTAACGATTTAAATAAAAGAAATAAAAACAATCTTGCCATATTTTACGAGTGAAGAAACTTTTATCGATAAAAACACGCCACATCACTATGAACTTGTATTGGAGTCACGTTCCTCTTCACAGTGTCTGGTTATATACTTCGGATATGCGTAGCGTTTGATATAACGTGATGTATTTATACAATGAAATAGAATTGGGATGTCTGTTTGTAATTTCAAATTTTTACAGCGACTTTTGTTGCGGACGGTACCAAGGAGCCAAGCTCTAATTCTAATTGGTTAACCGGCGGCGATACCCCTCCTGTAACTCAGGACCCTCGCTTGCTCTATCCCCGCTCGGCACGGCCGCTTGAGCGTTCCGGGTGGGAGATTTGTATATAGACACATTTCGTTTTAGACTCCCGAACAAACTAAATACGACAACTAAGCGTGAATCGTGACTACATACAAAGACCCACGAACGACCAAAGCATTGTACCTAGATAACTGAACCACTGAACCCTCAAGAGCCGAACGCCAGAACTCTAAAAAACTGAGGAAAAGAACCGAAGAAAAAAACCGGCAACATGCGAAGGCCAGAACCCTAAAAAACCAAGGACAAAAACCGAATATTTCGTAGGGACTTTTAAATAGCTGATGATCTAAGGAGTAACTGAGAATATCTTTTTTAGAACAAAGGCACTCGCACGTAAATCACAGCACTTTCTTCTATCATGGTTAATAATACGTATGCTCAGCCCGGCAAATGATTTCTGGTCCTTTTGTGGCGAAATCTAATGGCTCTAATAATATATTGTTCAATTATTTACAAATACCGCCATCAATCTTCAAACGGCACTCGATAACGACAGTGTTATCAATCAGGAGTCGAACCACGGTCTCGGGACGTTTCACATTAACTGTATACAAATCGAACTAAATATAAAAGAACGGAGAAGAACCAAAAGGGAGAGAGAGAGAATGAGAGCAAGAGAGAGAGCGGGAAGAGAAATTTGTTACCTTACACAAATAAATAAAAGACTGCGATGCTATCAAGTTAAAGCTATTTAGATGTGCTTAGATCGTATGTTTAAGTGTGTCATCACTAACCATTAAGTGAACTCACGGTTAACTGAAAAATAATCCATTCAATATGAAACCTTCCGCGGCCTCGTCCATCACAAAAGAAAATAAGAAATCCTCCGCATCATTTGCTTTGTAAATGAGATCACGTTATTACGAAGAAATGATTTATTTTTTATCAACGTCAAATGAAATTAATCTCGCGTGATATCCGAGTGGATAACTTCGATAAAAGTTATTTTAATGCATAATAATCGAGTGGATAACTTTAATCGAGTTTATGGACAGGTAATCGACAATAAACCACAGCTAATAATCGAAATTACAAACTCAATTCAATATTTCAACGAGTAGTAATCGAGTGGATAACTACAATGTAGTTTCTTATCAGGTAATAATCGAGTGGATAACTATAATACAGTTTTCATCAAATGATAATCGAGTAGATAACTATAATACAGTTTTTGATCAAGTAATAATCGAGTGGATAACTTTAATCGAGTTTATGGACAGGTAATCGACAATAAACCACAGCTAATAATCGAAAATACAAACTCAATTCAATATTTCAACGAGTAGTAATCGAGTGGATAACTACAATGTAGTTTCTTATCAGGTAATAATCGAGTGGATAACATTAATGAAGTTTGAGACGGGATATACTAATTTAACTAATATTAAACCACAGCTAACAATAGAAATTATAACTTTAATCAAGTATTTCAGGGGGTAATAATTGAGTAGACAACTATAATACAGTTTTCATCAAGTAATAATCGAGTAGATAACTATAATACAGTTTTTCATCAGGTAATAATCGAGTAGATAACTATAATACAGTTTTTCATCAGGTAATAATCGAATAGACAACTATAATACAGTTATTCATCAAGTAATAATGGAGTAGATAACTTTAATACAGTTTTTCATCAGGTAATAATCGAGTGGATAACTTTAATAGAGATTTAGAACAGGTAATCGTCAAAAAACCACAACTAAAAATCGAAAATACAACCGCAATTAATTATTTCAACGAGTAGTAATCGAGTGGATAACTATAATAGTGTTTTATATAATCGACTGGATAAAATTTTACAGTAAATTATATTTATGTGGTTGACACCAATAGGGGAAATGATAACAAAGAATTTTCACACAATTTCTCAACAGGAAATATTAGAATAAATAATCTTAACACCGACTTTCAACATGTATTGCTAGTGTGGATAACTTAAACAGACTTTCAACAGGTATTGTTGGAGTGGATAACAGAAAATTTTAGAATAAATAAACTTATCACAGAATTTTAACAGGTATTGTACGAGAGGAACGAAGATCTATAGAATAAATTATCTTAACAAAGACTTTCAACAGAATAGTAGTAGAGAGAAATCAGTATAAATAATCTTTAGATAGTTTTTCAACAGAATATAGAAGAATAAGTAATCTTATTATAGATTCTGAAAAGGTATTGTTCAAGTGGATAACTTAAACAATATTTCAACTGATATTATTCGAGTGGATGAACTTACGAGTGGCCAGTTGACAAATAAAAATAGAATAAACAATCTTAAGTATATATCAGAATAAATAATATTATCACAGACACGTATTGTTCAAATGGATAACGTCACGATAGTTTTCTAACAGAAAATATTAGAATAAATAATCTTAATAACAATTTTCAACGGATATTGATTCAGTTGACAACCTTGCAATGGTTTTCTAACAGAATATATTAGAATAAATAATCTTATCACAGACTTTCAACAGGTACTGTTTGAAAGAATAACCTAAGAGTTTTTCAACAGAATAAATTGTCTTAATACAGTTTTTTAACAGAGAATATCATTATAAATAATCTTTATACGGTTACTTATCAGAAAATATTAGAATAAATATTCTTATCAACAATTTTCAACGGATATTGTTTGAGTTGATAACTTTGCAATGGTTTTCTAGCAGAAAATATTAGAATGAATAATCTTATCATAGATTTTCAACAGGTATTATTCTAGTGAATAACATAGCAATAGTTTTTCAATAGAATAAAATTCTTATACAGTTACTTATCAGAAAATATTACAATAAATTAACTTATCACTGACCTTTAACTGGTATTATTTCAGTGCATAAGCCTACGACAGTTTTTCAATAGAGAATATCAGTATAAATAATCTTTATACAGTTGCTCAACAGAAAATATTAGAATAAATAATCTTATCACAGATTTTCAATAGGTATTGCTTGTGTGGCTAACCTAACAATAGTTTTCAACAGAAAATATTAGAATAAACAGTCTTATCACAGATTTTCAATAGGTATTGTTTGGGTGGCTAACCTAAGAATAGTTTTCCAACAGAAAATATTAGAATAAACAGTCTTATCACAGATTTTCAATAGGTATTGTTTGGGTGGCTAACCTAACAATAGTTTTCCAATAGAAAATATTATAATAAACAATCTTATCACCGACATTGAACGGACAACACTTGAGTAAATAAGCGCAGTTAAGTTTCATCAATTATTAGATATTTAGAATAATCTTAGCAGGTAAATTACCGGCAGGTAAAACGAGCACAGTTCACTTAATGCAAAGTGAAAAACATTTTAAGTTATTCCAGCTGAATGTAAATTTATTAAAAGCTCTAATTCAAATACGATCTCTCTATACAACAATCACTCTTTATTACGTAGAAGTAAGGCTTCGCCTTAATTAATTAATTAATTAAGAACGGACAGTATAATTACATTCTTTCTCTAATGGCGACTAACTAGCTGTGGATTTGAATTGAACGGACGGATTTGCATACGATCTCATTTATAAAGTTCTAAATGTTTTACGACGGAAATACGGCTCGAAGGACCATTATTATTCCTTTATATATTGTCTTTATTTGGAATCGAGTTACACTAATCGTGATTTAAAAGGTAAGTAAGTAGCAGCCCATTAACGTCCCACTGCTGGGCACAGGCCTCCTCGCTCATATGAGAGAGGGTTTTTAGAGCATAGACCCACCACGCTGCTCCACTGCGGATTGGCAGGCATAGTACACAAGTGCACTCTCTATTCCTTCACTCTCATAGTCCGATGTGACGGTAATCCGACACAACCGGAGAGAGAGATCGGGCGCAGGACCGACGGCTTAACGTGCTCTCCGAGGCACGGGGGTGAATCACACCGCCAACTTCCCAACTTCGGGCAAATATTGAGAAAATCTTAATAGAAAACTCAATATCGATTTTTGAATTGGCCCGACCCGGGACTCGAACCCAGGACCTCATGTCTGTAGTCGAACATGCTAACCACTAGACCAATGAGGCAGTCCTAGACCAATGAGGCAGTCCTAGACCAATGAGGCAGTCGTGATTTGATTTGCATTAATCGTTTTAGGAGAAAATATGGCTCGAAGGACCATTATTAGTGAAACATTTTTTTCCATCGCCTGTTGTTTTCCAGTCACATATAGTTCAGCATAGCCAAGGCCAATAAAGCGGCGCCCATGGCTCGCATAAGCCGATTGTGTAGCGTTTATATTCTATCGAAATATACTGAATCCGGTTACATCTTTTGCTTTTTTAGCGTTTTACGTAAGAATACGGCTCGAAGGACCATAATATATTGTGTTAATTTGTAACATAACTGTTTGAGGAATAAATATGGCTCGAAGGACTATTATTAGAGTAACATTACTTACAAGTTGCATTACGTGATGGAGGGAGTAATCAAGGCGCTCGAAAGAATAACCGAAGCCAATATGGTAGCGCCCATGGCTCGCATCAGCTGTTCGTGTAGTATTTATATTCTCATTTGGATTTAGATTTCATAAAGCAACAAAATGTTTAGAAATATGCTAAACCCGATTACATCTTCGTTTTAGCTTCGCCGTTTTACGTAAGAATACGGCTCGAAGGACCATAATATATTATATTAATTTGTATTTTACTTGGAAAATTATTAAAACGATTGAAGAATGGTCCTTCGAGCCGTATTTTACTTGCAAAACCTTTAAAGTGATTGAAGACTTAGTGGTTGTGCTAGAGTGTATTTTATTTGCGAATTTGTAATACAAAAAATGGTCCTCCGAGCCGTATTTTTGACGGCCTCGCTGGCGTAGTGGTGCGAGTATTCGCTTTGCTAGCGGAGGTTCCGGTTCGATCCTCGGTAGGACGAATTTAGGAAATTGTATTTTCTAATTTGTCTGAGTCTTGACTGTTGGGAGGCTTCGGCCGTGGCTAGTTACCACCCTACCAGCAAAAACGTAGCGCCAAACAAAGAGATTTGTGTTCCGGCACGATGCTGTGTAGAAACCGTAAGGGGTATATCGCCTCTTAACAGATTAGCGCGCTTCCATCTTAGATTGTCATCACTTACCATCAGGTGAGATCACAGTCAGGCGCTAATCTGTCAGCAATAAAAAAAATTCTTGTATTTTATTTGGGAATTTGTGACACTAAAAATGGTCCTTCGAGCCGTATTTTACTTGCATATCCTTTAAAATAAATGCAGAATTAGTGCTTGTGTTAGTGTATTTTATTTGCGAATTTGTGACACTAAAAATGGTCCTTCGAGCCACATTTTTTTGTAAAATCTTTTAAGCTTGAATATTATTAAACTTACCTCGTTAAATCTCCGTATTAAAACTCCTACGCTGCTTCTTGGTTGAGGTGTGTGAGTTGGCGGCGCTCTCCTTATCATGTGATGGTCAGAGATGTTCCCCAGGATACCTTCTCCCCCAAGATCCAGGGTCACTTGGCGAAGGTAGTCTATTGGGGGTACCTGGAGAAATATGTTGAGCTGTTACATTGTTAAGATTTGGAACTCGATCGAGTTTTTGTCTCCACTCGGGTGATTTTGGACTGTATATGTTTTAAATAGTCCAGATCTGTACTAGGAGTTCCGGGTTCGATCTTCAGTTGGACTGTATCCAACATGATGTTCTTTAAAGTGTCTAGACAAGGTTTAGAGATTGTGATACCCTATTTTAGTTTAAGAAGTTCAGAAATCATTTGCCGAGTATAGCATATTTATTTTTTAAATGATACCATAATCTTTTGTGGTTTATATATTATACTTTTGAGCAGTTTAAGTAAATAATAACGTTTGTATTTGACTCCAGTTGTATATTAAAGCTCAAGGTCATACAAGGTCATCTCAAGAAAATGGTGTTCAAATATCAAACCACTGAGTTTTTTGGTGGTTTCTTCTCAGTAAAACGAACTTAAAGGATAGGTGGTAGATCTTTTACTAACAGTTTGTCTGTTTTACATTTCAAAAGTATGTTATTAAGCCTATTTAAATATTTTGATATTGGCCTTAGATTAACCTTAGTTTGGATAGTTAAAATTCTTTAAAACCAAAGCATATGTGTGGGGAAACTTTTTGCCCAATTGTGGGGGGGTTTGTTGGCTGTTTATATACAATATTTGTTTTTATATAACACTAGTTTTTCCCCGTGATTTCACTCGCAAACTTAGTACTAACTAGACGCAGTAATGGCTAGAGGAATCGTTGTGAATTTGCTAATCCAATTGAATTAAACACAATTATTCCATAACAAAAGTTGTTCACAATTAAATTATCTACAATTTTGGTTATTATCAATTTTCGTGTAAAGTTAAAAATAAGCGAGTTATCGAGTAAATAATAACGTCACCCTTAAACTCCCTGGGGGATCCCTAAGAAAAGTTGCAGTTAAAATATTAATATAACGTCGAATTCTAGTTCAACTGGGCTGAGATTGTCATTAAATTAGGTCTACAAAGTCTATTTAATTTATAATTCCTTGCAGTGATTGCGGTCAGTGTGAAAATGGGTCAGTGACCTTGCAAAGGTCACACGTTCTCCACGAGGGAACTCTCATACAAACGTTATATATTAGCCCCAGGAATTATGCGAGAAGTCCTCAATTACTCTCGTTGTTGAGATGTAGGGATGTGCTTGGGAGTTATCGGTAAATAGGACAAAAAATGTGTTGGCGACTTTTATTTATTATAATTTATGTGGCTAATTTATTAGATTGAGCAATTGAGAGGGTATTTAGAGCATAGACCCACCACGCTGCTCCACTGCGAATTGGCAGGCATAGTACACAAGTGCACTCTCTATTCTTTCACTCTCATAGTCCGATGTGACGGTAATCCGACACGACCGGAGAGAGATCAGGCGCAGGACCGACGGCTTAACGTGCTCTCCGAGGCACGGGGGTGGATCACACCGCCAACTTCCCAACTTCGGGCAAATATTGAGAAAATCTTAATAGAAAACTCAATATTGATTTTTGAATTGGCCCGACCCGGGACTCGAACCCAGGACCTCATGTCTGTAGACAGACTGTTAGACTACATCATCACTTACAATCAAATATGTTCACAGTCAACTGCTAAAGTATCACCCAAAAAAAAGCAAAATATAACTAGATTTACTTTAAAAGGGATGTAACGTAAAAGATAGATAAACTGACAAAAGATACGTATTAACGTCTTAATCTGCATATTTTAAAGAAGAAGAACAAAAAAGAAGTAATCTATTCAGTCATACTTATAATATAAACGAAAATCCATACTAAAGTATATTGGCAAATTTAGAAATATCGATATCCATACATATATTCGTATGAACATCACTAAACCATATAAGATATTATATGGAAAAGTGAAGGGTTCGTTAGAACTTAAGATTTTGCCTTCTTTTGATGTCTTTATATTAAAAGTCAGTTAGTCAGTGAGTCTGATACCTTATACAGTATAAACTTAATATAGAAAGCTTCAATCTAACGCGTTATCTAACGGTGACGTTGAACATAGGTCATATGTGAGTCATATCTAGGTCATTTCGCTTATATCTTCTAAACTACGCAACGGATTTTAATGCAGTTTTCAAAAATAGATAGAATAAACCAAGAGAAACATTTATATGTATAATTTATATATATTATAATATAGAAAAGATGAGAAATTAAAACATTTGTAACGTGATGTCGCATGAAACATATTTCTGTGCGCTTAAATCGCAAACGCTGACTAAACCTTACGAGATAGATATAAATAATGTTCTGCAGTATTATATATCATAAAATTCTCTATAAAATAACCATCCATAGTATATATTTATCTCTAAAGGATAACCCACAGTGACCATTTTTATCTTTTACATATAACAAAAAACATATGTTATTTACCAAGCAATTTTATACAGTACCTTATTATTTCTCTACCAATTAAATACATTATATATATTTTATATTTTACGTAGATTAAAACTGATATTGACATTATTTCATTAAAATGGATATGTTGGAAAATATCAGCGATTTAAAAAGCAGCGGCGCAGCGACTGTTCCAACTTTGAGTAACATTTCATATTAACTTTAGTAAGCAAGCGAAGTATGATGTTTAGAGCTAGTGTGTTATAATTAGTGTCATGCTGTTAGTAATATATCCAAGGGCATTCCTACATCAAAAAAAGCCTACAAAGGCTTTGACGGCTTTAGCTTTCATCGCTAAAACCGGAAGCCGGTTTTTCCCCATACAGTTGTATTCAAAAGCATTTCTTTGAAAGATTTCGCGTGAAAAGTTCTTGCCACAAGAATTTTTTTTATGAAAACTATAGTTTTAGTAAATATTTGTTATGTCTTCTTCAACATTAGTTTATAGTTTTTACAATATTAATCAAAAGTCGACTGTAATTCGAATACTTTAAAAATGTAGAATTATCCACTACGACTATATGTATGTTTAGGGATAAACTCAAAAACTACTAAACGGATTTTCATGAAATTTTCATTAATAAATAGAAAAAATTATAAGGAAGATTTCTGTATATCGTTTATCTAGGTTTTGGGTTTATTGGTTTAAATGTAACGATAATTGTTACGCGCGGCGGAAAAAATCAAACCTGGGAGCTTTCATCTCAACGCTGCCTAATCCTTTAGAGATATAACAAAACAATGTACGGTGAATAAATACCTCTTTTATAGAGCTATAAAAATACCTTTATAGGTATATATCTATCTTTTAAGGATAACGCACTACATGCGTTTTAGTTTCTAAACAAATGGTCATGGTGCGGTATTTGTAAAGTTCTTCAGACGATTACAAAAATAGTCCTCGTCAGATTTAATACGTTAATTACATTAAGCATTTCATTTACTTTATTATTGTCTTTTACACTGTATAATTTAAATGA
This sequence comes from Elymnias hypermnestra, assembly GCA_015832385.1. Taxonomy (NCBI): domain Eukaryota; kingdom Metazoa; phylum Arthropoda; class Insecta; order Lepidoptera; family Nymphalidae; genus Elymnias; species Elymnias hypermnestra. Next base: position 1,948,106 of record JACTOM010000937.1, read on the forward strand.
ATATCTTAGGAGTTATCGCAATAATAACTAACGCGCCCGAAAATAACTTCAACGTATCTATATTATTCGATCCTAAGACAGACAATGACATCTACCCTCTCGCTTTAACATATTAAGGAAGAGCGAGATAAAAATATAACCCGTTATATTTTAGCGATTGGATTTCGAGTAAAATAATTTATGATGAGCACCCGTTTTATATACACTTAAAATTGAACCATATTTCATATAACTTAAAGTTGATTTTACAATCACTTAGTATTAGGTCAGATCACAGTCAAGGCAAGTTTTCTAATTGTTTGTTCCGGCTAGTCTCTGAAACGTGTGAGAGTAACTCAGGCTACTTTTTTTTTGTAATTAAGGCAACACCGGAGTGAACAGCTGGCTCAATGTTTTGGGTATACACAGGTTGATGAACTATTTCTCCATATTCACACGGAATCCGGAAAACGCAGGCAATATTTTTGGTGTTTGCTTTAATCTATGATATCTTTCCACTCGCTCTAACACATTAAATAACAGAAACATGCTTTGTCGTTCTAACCGTCAAATAGTGTACAGTTTCGTGTATAAAGAGACAGATAAACAAATATATTAAAAGTCTTTTTATTAGTTATTCCTTTCACTCACTATTTCTCCATTTTCACACGAGATTCGGAATTACTCGAGCAACATTAGAGGAACAGCTGATAGAAAATAAAACTTGCAAATGTTCCCTTAAAGTATTGTATGCATTAGTCTATGACCCCTCCCATCTCGCTCTAACACATTAAAAAAGAGCGAGATAAAATATAACCCAACGTATTTCATCGGTTGGATTCAGAGTGTAATGAGTTATGATAAGCACCCGATTGACGTACATTTGAAATTGAACCTTATTCATCAACAAATACAGTCAACTTTGCAATCACTTACCATTAGGTGAGAGCACAGTCAGAGTGCAAAGTAACAGCTTTTAAAGTATTTCATTTAAACAGCTTTAGTTTATTATCGTCAAAATGTATACAGTTGTTTTGGAGATTAACCGGTATAAATAGATGAACACACATTTTAACTCTTTTTATTAGTTATTCCTTTCACTCACTATTTCTCCATTTTCACACGAGATTCGGAATTACGCGAGCAACATTAGAGGAACAGCTGATAGAAAATAAAATTTGCAAATGTTCCCTTAAAGTATTGTATGCATTAGTCTATGACCCCTCCAATCTCGCTCTAACACATTAAAAAGGAGCGAGATAAAATATAACCCAACATATTTCATCGGTTGGATTCAGAGTGTAATGAGTTATGATAAGCACCCGATTGACGTACATTTGAAATTGAGCCTTATTCATCAACAAATACAGTCAACTTTGCAATCACTTACCATTAGGTGAGAGCACAGTCAGAGTGCAAAGTAACAGCTTTTAAAGTATTTCATTTAAACAGCTTTAGTTTATTATCGTCAAAATGTATACAGTTGTTTTGGAGATTAACCGGTATAAATAGATGAACACACATTTTAACTCTTTTTATTATTCCTTTGACTCACTAATTTTCCATTTTCACACGAGATTCGGAATTACTCGAGTAACATTTCGAGGAACAGCTGGCAGAAAATAAAACCTGCAAATGTTCCCTTAAAGTATTGTGTGCATTAGTCTATGACATCTCCCATCTCGCTCTAACACATTAAAAAAGAGCGAGATAAAGTATAAACCAATATATTTCAGCGGTTGGATTCGGAGTAAAATAATTTATGATAAGCACCCGTGTGACTTGCATTTGAAATCGAACCTTATTCCATATAAAATAAAGTTGATTTTCCATTGATTTTTCTCAATCAAGGTAACTCATAAGGTGTTGTTTATAACAACGTTTTTTTATTATCTATGGAGATAATGTCGGGAACATTTTCCTTTAGTTAAACATGTATTTTTTATGTTTTTAAATAATTTTCGAGGCAAAAACCGTATGTATTGTATGTATAATGTATTTTACGTTATTATTATTACATCTTAATAATTTAATTTAATGCTAAATATTATGAATGAAGCTTTGAAAGGGAAAGGAATGAAAGTGAATGTAAACAAAACGAAAGTTATGCTTTTTGAACGAGATGAATCTATGATGAATGGCAATATTTTGATAGATGGGGAACAAGTGGAAGAGGTGAAAGAATTTGTATACTTGGGATCTAAATTTACAAAAGATGGAACATGTGAAAGTGATATCGAAAGGAGAGTGAATGCAGGGAATATGGTAAATGGTGCTCTGCATGCTTTTATGAATAGCCAGATGGTGTCTCAAAGGGCTAGACTGGCAGTGCATGCTGGAGTGTTGGTGCCAACACTTATGTATGGTAGTGAAAGTTGGGTATGGCAGAAGAATCACAAAAGTAAAATAAATGCGGTAGAGATGAGAGCGTTGAGAAGCATGAGTGGATTAAAACTGAGTGACAGAGTGAGAAATAGTGTGATAAGAGAACGTTGTGGTATAAAAGAAGACGTAGTGACTAAAATTGAGAAAGGTATGCTTAGATGGTTTGGGCATGTAGAGAGAATGAATGAAAGGAGACTGACAAAAAGGATTTATGAGTCAAGAGTGAATGCGAAAGTTGGAAGGGGAAGACCAAGGCGAACGTTCCTGGACCAAATCCAGGACATTTTAAATAACGGCCAGGTCAAGAGTACTCTAAACCGACGAACTTGTATGAAAGGTTTAATGAGATTGAAAGAAGCGAAGGAGATATGCAAGGATCGTGGCAAGTGGAAGGATGTTGTCTCTGCCTACCCCTATGGGAATGAGGCGTGATGCTATGTATGTATGTATGTTAATAATTTAAGGTCATACAGAGGTCAAACGCTTCACTAATATATAGCTGAAGATTTTGTTTGTTTGAACGCACATATCTCGGAAACTACTGGTTCGAATTAAAAAATTCTTTTAGTGACGGATAGCCTGTTTATCTAGCAAAACTACAGACTATACAAAACCACGCTACGACTAATAGGAGTAAAGCAATAATGGAAAATGTAACAAAAACTGGAAAAAAAATATTCCTTTTGTCAGCTTCCGTTGCGTTTGCTGCGGAAACGTTTAAAGTTACGCAATTATCATCTATAACGGAATTATTCCTCTTAAAAAGATCTAAATATAATCCAAAGATAGTATATATCTATCTTTTAAAGTTGACTCATTATAATCTATTATATATATTGCAATTTAACATTTAACTTATATGTCGATTTCTTGGCTTATTATTTCAAATACTCATTGTTATTTAATAAAAATATTGACTGATTATTTTCTGGATTCTTTTCTGAATAGATAATTATATAATTTAAAAGGATTAATAAAAAGGAACGGGAAGTTACAAGCGTGTAACTACCATCAGATTGAGTCATAGATATGTGGGTTTAACTAATAATAAATAACAGTTAAGTTGTCGATTCGTTAATGGAGATATAAAATGATTTATTGCCAATAAAATGTGGTTATAAAACGACTATATTTCGACTTAAGTGTCCCATAATAAAGTTGCTTACATAAACTGTCTTATGCGTAGAAATATATACGTTAGCTCTTATTAAATCCTTGATATCTTCTAAGATATCCATTTTAATGAAACACTGTTAAGGACAGTATTAATCTACATAAAATATTTAATATATTTAACGTATTTAATTGGATTAATAATAATGGTGTATTGTATAAAATAGCTTTTTAAATAACACAATTTTTTTTATTTGTAAAAGATAAAAATGGTCACTGTGAGTTATTCTTTGGAGATAAATATATACTGTGAAAGACTTTTTTGTAGATATTTTTAAGATAAACAATAATTTAGAATATTATTTTGATCTATCTCTTAAGGTTTAGTCAGCGTTTGCCATTTAAGTGCACAGACACACGTTTGTTATAACACATTACAATTATTTAAATTTCCCATTATTTCTGTACTGAACTATGAATGTATTATACATATAAAACTTTTTCTTAAATCGCTTTATCTATAACAGGAAACAGCATCAAAATCGATTGAATAGTTTAAAACTTATAAGCATAAAACTTCGGACTGACTTTGATATGACCTACATATGACGTATTTCTAATCATCTTTAGATAAAACGTTATATTATCAGTCAGCTGAAGGAATTTCATTCTTTATTATGTAAATACACACTCAAATATGGTATGTCAGATGTCAGATGCAAAGTACACTCAGCTGCAATTAAACTAAAATGTTTGCTGACTGTATAAAAGATAATTGTGGATTTCAAACCAAGAGTTTGCTGAGCTTAAGTGAAAATTATGCTTAACGTGGGCTTGTAGGGTGACACATCTTCTGAATTTTCGCGGATAGAACTAATAATTTATTAATTTTTCTTGATATTTCAAATACTCCTGCTTGCTTCATCAAAATATTGACTGTATTATTAGTTCTTCTTTCAAAAAGGCACAAACGTAACTCTAGTATAAAATGACGTCGCTTCCGTTGTTTGTACGCTTATAACTTTTAAATTATCCAACAGATTTTCATGCAGTTTTCATCAATAGATAGAGCGATTCAAGAGGAATATTTATATGTATAACACGTTACATATTGTAGTACAAAAAAGACGAGAAATTTCTACATTTGTAATGTGATTTAACAAATATATTTTGGTGCGAATCAATCGTAAATATTGGCTAAACCTTAAGAGATAGATCAGACTAATGTTTTACAATATTGTATATCAGTAAAAGATCTATAAAAAAGTCCTGAATACTAATATATTTATCTCTAAAAGATAACTCACAGTGACCATTTTTATCTAAAACACTACAGAAAAATATGTGTTATTTAAAGAGCCGTTTTATACAATACAGCATTACTATGTATCCGATTGAATGCATTACATATATTTTAAATTTCATGTAGATTAATACTATCTTTAACAGTGTATCATTTAAATGGATATCTTAGAAGATATTAGAGATTTAAAAAGCAGCGCCGGATTTGGTAAAGTTTCGTAAGCATCAAATAGATGTCGCAGGTTTACATGAATTTAGTTAGTTCAGCTAGTATATTAAAAAGTAAATGGAATATAAATATTTTTATCTTGAAAATAACTGTATAATAACATGGTCTCTCTACTAATTTCAGTTGAAACGAAGCGCTGGTAGGTTATCTTAAAATTGCCTTCGGGTGTCCCTTTTCCCTTTTGTACATATCGTTTGAGGTCCAAAGGAGATAAGTGATTCAGACTCGGCTCATTTCAAAGCCGAGTGCTCTTTAAAGGAATCGAAAACCTCTTTTTTTAAATATAATTAGAGGTCATATAGAGGTCATACTATACTAAAAGCTTCGCAAACAATGTATTGTTTTAGAACGCAAAAGCTAAGCATAAAAATGGTTATAGTGAGCCATGCTTAAAAGATAGACATACACTGTTTTAGACTTTTTTGTAGATAATTTAAAGAGGAATAATTTTGTCTTACATAATTTATGCGTAACTTTAACCGTTTACGCAGTGCACGTAGCGAAAGCTCTTAAAAGGATTAATTTCCCCGGATTTTGCAAGTTTTTTTATTGTTGCTCCGCTTTTATAAGTCTTAGAATAATGATATTAGCACCTAACCCTTCTCGATAAATGGTCTATCCAAATCCAAAATAATTATACAAATTGGACAAGTAGTTTTTGAGATAATCGCGTTCAAACAAACAAACTCTTCTATCACGATCTTCTATCTATGCCAAATTTCAAATCAATCGAAATTATAGTTTCGGAGATTTCGTTGCAATGGAATGTCTTATATATCACTTATACGAATATATAGATTAAAATCTCAATGTAGGTTCTTATATCTATTAGCTCTGTATGTATTTATGTCATTAGAGGTCATACAGAGGTCAAAACCTTTACTAATGATAAAGTTATAAATTGTGTATGTTTAAACGCGTTTATCTCAGAAACTATTCGTTCAAATTAAACAATTCTTTAAGTTTTAGATAGACCATTTATTTATAATGGCTAGAAGCTATAAAACATCACGTTACAACCAATAGGAGTAGAGTAATAATGGAAAATGTTGCAAAAACCTGGAAAGTTTAGTCGCTTTTGAACCATTACCTGTTTTTCGTTTCAACGCGATTATCTCAGAAACTACTGGTGCTAATTGAAATTTCTTTTTAGTTTTAAATAGCCTATTTATTAATAATGGCTACAGGCTATATAAAATCACGTCATAACTAATGGTAGCGGAGTAATGATTAAACATGTTGCAAAAACGGGTAAAATTTACTCCTTTTTAGAGCTTCCGTTGCGTGCGCTGCGTAAACGGTTAAAGTTACGCAGTAATTATGTATGACGGAATTTTTTCTGTTTAAATTTTGTAAAAATAAGTCAAAGGTAGTACATGTCTATCTTTTAAGGTTGACTCAATATAACCATTTTTATATTGATCAAATTTATTCTTTTACGTGACGCAGATAAAGTTGTAGATATGTATATAAAAATTACTTTCCAAATACTTTTGGAAGATATCTATGATGTCTACGTATAAACGGTCAACTTGACTTTTAATTTTGATGCTTTCATCGCCCTTCGCTTTTGCGTGATAAGTAAAAAAACAAACCAAAAGGTATGACAGAGATATGCACAATTATAGTTGAAACACTGTCTTAAAAAAATGGGATTTTATACATGTCTCTTTATACGTACAGGCAGCAGATGTTCGCAAGTTAAAACGGAGTAAGTCAGTGTCAAAGTAACGTATTTAGCCGCAACTTTCCCGAACTACCCTCGACAAAATACGATCCCAAACCTAAGTTAATAAACGAAAATCAATACTGAAACTTTGCAACTTTGGGAGCGGATTTATTTGATTAAGAAACTTAAAAAAATCACACAAATCTAATAGAAAAATTATTAATTCGAACCCTGAGGGTAGCTTAACCACCTTGATTTTAGAAGAACCCATAAAAAACTCAGTTAAGTAACCTTTTATCATCAACAATTTGTTTGAAACCATTCAAGCTCTTGAGCAATTCGATGACCAATGTTCTGATGATTGAGGAGAACTCTTCGCTGTTACAGGTCCTGGATTCGATTCCCTGTTTATCTGAGTCTGGGTTATTGGGAGGGTTCCACTGTGACCAGCTACCACACCACCACAAACCTACCACCAACAAATATGTGTTTTATCTCCGACTGTATCACTTACCATCAGGTGAGTTTACAGTCAAGAGCAGTGATTTCTATACATAAACGTACCTGATAGAATATTCTGTACTCTGTGTCAGTCAATCGAAGTGCAACTTCCTCTGGGAAGTGAAGGAGGGTCTTCAAAGTGGTCAGTTCCTCGTGGCTACTGTCTTCAAATGAGGTACCTGTAAAAATTAATTATATATATAACAATACGCTTGTCTTTATTCTATAAAGGCTTTGACTTCATCAGCATAGTATTAGTACTCATGTCGTTGAAGTTCCTGCTGATGTACCAACGTTGGACGTTAGGGAAGACATTAAAAATGATATGGAGCTAAAGAAAATCCTTAAAAGTGACCTAGAGTTCGCAGAGCTTATTGAAATTGACTCACTGGAAATAATCGAGAGAGATTTGGATCTTATGGAAAAATTTCCAGCCACGGTGACTCTTTGGAAACGATTGCGAGAGATTTGGATCTTATGGAAAACATTTGCAGCGACGTTGACTCTTTGGAAACGATTGCGAGAGATTTGGATCTTATGGAAAACATTTCCAGCGACGTTGACTCTTTGGAAACGATTGCGAGAGATTTGGATCTTATGGAAAACATTTCCAGCGACGTTGACTCTTTGGAAACGATTGCGAGAGATTTGGATCTTATGGAAAACATTTCCAGCGACGTTGACTCTTTGGAAACGATTGCGAGAGATTTGGATCTTATGGAAAACATTTCCAGCGACGTTGACTCTTTGGAAACGATTGCGAGAGATTTGGATCTTATGGAAAACATTTCCAGCGACGTTGACTCTTTGGAAACGATTGCGAGAGATTTGGATCTTATGGAAAACATTTCCAGCGACGTTGACTCTTTGGAAACGATTGCGAGAGATTTGGATCTTATGGAAAACATTTCCAGCGACGTTGACTCTTTGGAAACGATTGCGAGAGATTTGGATCTTATGGAAAACATTTCCAGCGACGTTGACTCTTTGGAAACGATTGCGAGAGATTTGGATCTTATGGAAAACATTTCCAGCGACGTTGACTCTTTGGAAACGATTGCGAGAGATTTGGATCTTATGGAAAACATTTCCAGCGACGTTGACTCTTTGGAAACGATTGCGAGAGATTTGGATCTTATGGAAAACATTTCCAGCGACGTTGACTCTTTGGAAACGATTGCGAGAGATTTGGATCTTATGGAAAACATTTCCAGCGACGTTGACTCTTTGGAAACGATTGCGAGAGATTTGGATCTTATGGAAAACATTTCCAGCGACGTTGACTCTTTGGAAACGATTGCGAGAGATTTGGATCTTATGGAAAACATTTCCAGCGACGTTGACTCTTTGGAAACGATTGCGAGAGATTTGGATCTTATGGAAAACATTTCCAGCGACGTTGACTCTTTGGAAACGATTGCGAGAGATTTGGATCTTATGGAAAACATTTCCAGCGACGTTGACTCTTTGGAAACGATTGCGAGAGATTTGGATCTTATGGAAAACATTTCCAGCGACGTTGACTCTTTGGAAACGATTGCGAGAGATTTGGATCTTATGGAAAACATTTCCAGCGACGTTGACTCTTTGGAAACGATTGCGAGAGATTTGGATCTTATGGAAAACATTTCCAGCGACGTTGACTCTTTGGAAACGATTGCGAGAGATTTGGATCTTATGGAAAACATTTCCAGCGACGTTGACTCTTTGGAAACGATTGCGAGAGATTTGGATCTTATGGAAAACATTTCCAGCGACGTTGACTCTTTGGAAACGATTGCGAGAGATTTGGATCTTATAGAAAACATTTGCAGCGACGTTGACTTTGTAGATAAATAATTGACAGAGATATGGACCTTGCAGAAATTTTTAGGAGTGACCTAGATTTTGTGGAAATTAATAAAAAAGACCCCTTTTGTTAATTGCCATTACCGCGGCCATATTGGCCTTAGCTGTTCAAAGAACTTTGAAATTGAGACAGAAATGGACTTTGTGGATATTCTTTGCAAAGACCTTGAACTTGTTAAGATCTCTACGATTGATGTTCTTATGGAAATCGACCAGGATTTTGAGGAAATCGTAAAGACGTCGAAAAATAGTCGTATCTATATCGTAATCGTTTCGTGTAAATAGTTTTTCAAACTTTTCAAATTAAGCACCCTCTGCGAATACCTATTTTATTTGCGCTTTTAGTTTTATAGTGTTTCCCTTCGTTACATACATTGTAATGGCTTTAAATAGTCAACGTTTTTACACAGAAACTCGATGTTATGAGTGTTTTTACTTGCGTAGTTCCTGTTCCCGTGGAAATATGAAAAAAATGGGATATAATTGTAAAACTAAATCATTCTAGAACCCTCTTGAACACACACAAGAAGTTACTTCAAATTTGGTCCAGTGATTTAGGAGTTTATTCACATAAAACGATTTCCAGCTGTGTTACCCGCGTTAATCCTGATTCCACGGAAGTATGGGTAAAATTAGATGGTATTGTCAATTTTAAATCGTTCTCAAATTGACTAGAAACCACAAAAAACATCATCAAAATCGCTCCAGCTATTCAAAAGGAGTACCATCACTTAAAACGGGTCTCTTTGTTGTCGCTCGCGTAGTTTCCGATCTTTTGGAAATATGAGGGATTGGGTATTAAATTTCCCATTAAAACTATTCTTGAATCTACTAGAATAGGCGTAAAAATGTCATCAAAAACGGTCCAGGAATTTAAGACATGTTCAATGCGATGGTGTGTTTCTATGTCCTTTGTTTTATGAAACCATCCACCCACGGTACCCGAAACCACGCACATTTGGAAGGCAATATTACGGAGATTATTTCACACTATTAAACTGACTCACTCACTCAACAGAAACTCAGTAAAACTATACTAGATTTAATTGAAATATAACACACTCCTTTCGCAATGAAACTTACTAGCGACGGATGTAAAGCATTAATTACGGATTCCCCATAGTCCCACGAGATCGGAAACTACGTGAGTAAAACCGCGGGGAACAACTAGTTCTATTATGCGTACAAATAAATTGAAGGGCTTGTTAAAAGCTTGTCACATAATGCGTATGAAATTATATCATATAGCAATTTTTATTAGTCATTTCGTTGCCGTTTATCTCTGAAATGGCTGGACCGATTGTGATGTTATTTGCACTGGTAGATAGCTGGTGATATAAAAAATGATTTGGGATACCTTAATTTTAGAAAAGGTAACCGGATTTATGCGAAATACTAGATTGTACAAGGAGATAAACCATTAAATGTATATGGAAATACAATTTGCGTCTGTCTAATTGTTGTTTTATCTTTGAAATAGCTGGAGCGATTTTGATGTGATTTTCACTGGAAGATAGCTAATAATATAAGGAAAAATATAGGCCCATTTAATTTTTGATGTGCAACCGGAATTTCGCAAAAACCTAGGATGTAAAGTTATGCTCTTAAATGTATATGGAAGTATATTGAAATTCAATTTTGGTCTGTCTATTTTCTGTTTTATCTTTTAATTAGTGGACCAATTTTGATGTAACTTTCATTGTCAGATAGATGATAATATGGGGAGTAACTTAGACTTCTTTTATTTTACAAAAAGCAATTAGAAGGTTGCCTTTTCGCGAAAAACTAGTATATAGCAAATCTTTACGCTCTCAAATGTATATGGAAGTATATCAAAATACAATAAAATCTGTTTGTTTGTTTATCTATCTTTGGAATAGCTGGACCGATTTTGATGTGCCTTTTACTGGAAGATAGCTAATCATATGTGGAAAAACTTAGGTTACTTTCATTTAAGAAAAGACCACCGAAATTACGCGAATAACTAGTATTTAAAGATATACCCTTAAATGTATATGGAAGTATATCGAAAAATAATTTCCGTCTGTCTATTTGCTTCTTTATCTCTGAAATGGTTGGAACAATTTTGATGTGACTTTCACTGGATGATAGCTAATGATATACGGAAAAACTTATGCAACTTTAATTTTAGAAAACGTATACAGAGTTACGCGTAAAGCTAGTTTTTTTAAGATATGTAAAAATATCTGTAAAATGGCTGGACCGATTTTAATACAAATTTGATTGGTAGATAGCTCATGATATAAGAAGTAATACAAGACACTTTTATTTTATGAAAGGCAACCGAAACAAGGTGGGGATGTAGTCTATATACCTTCTGATTCATTGTCCAATGTATGCCCGGTCGACCCTCCACTCGGGCCAGGTTTAGACCCGTCTCGCATTTCACTTCACTTCACTTGAATCATTAATATAAACTTCACTTCACTACACTTCACTGCGCTTCACTTTAAACTTACACTTTCAATCTTCATGGCTTTTAATGGGCACTTTATGACTTAGTTCACTGTTTCATTGTCATTTTATCTGCACACTTTCATCTGTAACCAAAATACATACAATTATTAGATATATATATGAAAAACTGTCTGTCTATAACTTTAATATATACTTATACTAGCAATGCCCCACGGTTTCACTCACGGACCAGTGGAAAGTGTACAAAGTGGGACTTCTTTTCTTAGATCGACATTTTTAAATCCGTTATATCTTTTGAATGGAATATCCGATTTAAATAATTTAAATTGTATTTTACAGGTAATTAAATGGTCTTTAATAAAATATAATAATAAGATAAGGATTGATACAGAGGTATGAATAAATTGGTTTGTTTATGGTCGGCGCTTTTATTAACTTTCAAAATGTAAACAAGTAGTTATAGTGGCATAACTACAGTAGTTGGATATATGGTATTATAGACTTTTTTGTAGATATTAATACGTTCTATCATATTGTAGAACATTTTTTTGTTCTATCATCAATAGTTTCAGCAGTGCACGCGATGAAAGATTTTTTGTAACAAATTTTTTCACAGCTTGAGTTACTTTAATGCATTTTTCTTAGAGATCCCTATTTTTTTAGAGTAAGTATTATATCTTATGTGATTCAGTGAAAATGCAGCTTTCTAATGACGAAACAGTTTTTGAAATTAGTCCAGTAGTTTTTGTGTGAAAACGTAACAAACATACATACATAATTGCATATAAAAACACAAATCTTTCCTCTTTAAAATATTGGTTACTTAAGCCAATATTCCATATCGTGGTATTGCAGTCAGTCAGTCATTGGATCAAGTAGTCACTGACTGACTACAGTAACGACAGACATCACTATTACATCGCTAATTCATTTATAATGTACTGGACGCTAACAAACCATGTTATATTCCCTAACGTGTAGTAACCGAAGTAGGGTACATTTGAAATTAAATGTGTAACTCAATTAAAAACCCCACGTGAGTTAGTCAGTGTTATTAGTAAACTAGATGATAGCAGTTACACTTTGCCGTGGCTAACTCTGATAATAATTACTTAATTTACATGTATTCATTAATTGAATAAAGAGGAAACCTTTGTTTTTTTTTATGTAAGTTTGTTACGTTTTCACAAAAAAACTATTAGACGGATTAAAAAAAATTCTAACCATTATAAAGCTGTATTATCACTAATTGATATAAGCTATATAACATTCTCAAAAAAAATAGGGATCCCTAATAAAAATGCAATAATGTAACACAAGGTCTGAAAAAATTTGTCACAAAAAATCTGTTATCGCTTGCACTGAGGAAACTATTGATGATAGAACAAAAAAATGTTCTAGAATATTATAGAACGTGATAATATCTACAAAAAAGTCCGTGATGCCATATGTCCATTTACTGTAGTTACGCCACTATAACGTTTTGTAAGTTAAAAAAGCGTCGACAACAAACAAACCATATTATTCATTCATTTCTGGATTAAACCTTATCATATTATATATTTTATTAAAGACCATTTAATTACCTTTTAAATACCATTTACATTATTAAAATCGGATATTCCATTCAAAAGTTATAACGAATTTAAAAATATCAATCTATGAGTCAGACTTCGTACACTTTGCAATGCCACGAGATCTGTGCGAGAGACTTATAAAGGCCCAGAGAGAGAGAGTGAGAGGGAAAGAATTCAAATATTCATTTAATGTTTGTTCGAACAAAATCCCATTGAGAGTAATGTTCCCCGAAAGCCTTTTTTCAACCTCGACTCTTAAAGCGAATGTTCCACTTTCTAAGAATGTCAACTGTGCGACTAGGGATGTGCACGGGGGAGTTGTCGATAAAATGAAATGGAAATTAATGTCGCGTCATTAAAGCTGCTGCACGCGACTTCAATGTAGAATGCCGTCTGAGGGAATAGGGATGTGCTATAAGGAACAGGAATGTGCTTGAAGGAATAATATCGATATCGATAAAAATATTAGTGTTGTTAAAGCTTCTGCACGCGTTTATATGTAAATTGAATGAAAAGAAATGTGCTAGAGGTCACAGGGATGTTTCAAAAGTAATAATATCGATATCGATATAAAAATATTAGTTTTATTAATGTTTCTGCACGCGTTTTGTGTAAAGTATGTAATTTGAATGAAAAGAGATGTGCTAGAGGCAACAGGCATGTTTCAAAAGTAATAATATCAATATCGATAATAAATATTAGTGTTATTACAGTTTCTGCCCGTCTTTTATTTAAAGCATGTAATTTGAACAAATAGAGATGTGCTAGAGGCCACAGGCTTGTTTTAAAATTAACAATATGGATATCGATAAAAAAATTTAGGTATATTACAATATCTGCACGCGTTATAAATGTTATTTTACCAACAAAAAGGTTATGGCGCTTACGTAGATTTAGAAAAGGCCTATGGTAGAGTGGTGAGGAATGAGCTGTGGTCCACGTTATCTACGTATGGGGTGAGCGGTAATCTGATCCAATCATTGAAGTTTCTCTATGAGGGTTCTAGTGCCTGTGTCAGAATAAACGGAGCGTACACGGAGTGGTTTCCTGTCGAAAGAGGTGTTCGACAGGGATGTGTTGCGTCACCATGGCTGTTCAACCTTTTCATGGATAAATGTTTGACAGATTTAAAAGAATGTATGTATGGGTTAAGAATGAATGAATTACTCATCAAATGTTTACTCTACGCTGATGATCAAGTAATACTTGCGTCATCCGCTAACGAGCTTCAGGAGATGCTAAATATTATGAATGAAGCTTTGAAAGGGAAAGGAATGAAAGTGAATGTAAACAAAACGAAAGTTATGCTTTTTGAACGAGATGAATCTATGATGAATGGCAATATTTTGATAGATGGGGAACAAGTGGAAGAGGTGAAAGAATTTGTATACTTGGGATCTAAATTTACAAAAGATGGAACATGTGA
>JACTOM010000937.1:1971761-2028941 GCA_015832385.1 Elymnias hypermnestra
ATCTATGTTTCTGTCTATATCTGTGTCTCTGTGTACGTGTAGCTATGTCTGTCTATATCTCTGTCTGAGTCTACGCGTGTAAATGTAGGTGTGTCTGTCTATGTCTCTGTGTCTCTGTGTGCATGTGTAGCTATGTCTCTGTCTGTGTCTTTGTCTCTGTGTGTCAGTACAGCTGTATCTATCTATGTTTCTGTCTATATCTGTGTCTCTGTGTACGTGTAGCTATGTCTGTCTATATCTCTGTCTGAGTCTACGCGTGTAAATGTAGGTGTGTCTGTCTATGTCTCTGTGTCTCTGTGTGCATGTGTAGCTATGTCTCTGTCTGTGTCTTTGTCTCTGTGTGTCAGTACAGCTGTATCTATCTATGTTTCTGTCTATATCTGTGTCTCTGTGTACGTGTAGCTATGTCTGTCTATATCTCTGTCTGAGTCTACGCGTGTAAATGTAGGTGTGTCTGTCTATGTCTCTGTGTCTCTGTGTGCATGTATAGCTATGTCTCTGTCTGTGCCTGTGTCGCTTTGTGCATGTGTAGCTATGTCTCTGTCTGTGTCTCTGTGTGTATGTGTAGCTTTATCTCTGTCGGTGTCTTTGTCTCTGTGTGTTTGTAGCTCTGTCTCTAACTGTGTCTTTGTGTCTCTGTGTGTATGTGTAGCTTTATCTCTGTCTGTGTCTTTGTCTCTGTGTGTTTGTAGCTCTGTCTCTAACTGTGTCTTTGTGTCTCTGTGTTTATGTGTAGCTATATCTCTGTCTGTGTCTTTGTCTCTGTGTGTATTTTTAGCTCTGCCTCTAACTGTGTCTTTGTGTCTCTGTGTGTATTTGTAGCTCTGTCTCTATCTATGTCTGAGTCTCTGTGTGTCAGTACAGCTGTATCTATCTAGATTCTCGTCTATGTCTGCGTCTCTGTGTATGTGTAGCTATGTCTGTCTATATCTCTGTCTAAGTCTACGCGTGTAAGTGTAGGTGTGTCTGTCTATGTCTCTGTGTGCATTTGAATCTAAGTATCTGTCTATGTCGGTGTCTCTGTGGTTTTTTTTTTACTTTTTCTATATGTTTTGCCTACTAAGTTTCTATTTTAACCGTTTAACCGAATAAATGATTTATTTATATGGATTCCTTTATCATCGGACAGCCTATTCATTCGAAATAACTTATTGACCTTTGCCATTCACGTATACATCGTTCAAAGTGTTATAATGCCATTTGAATAAGCAATTTTTGACGACTTTGTATTGAAGCTAAATCCTTATTACAAACAGGGTATGTATGTTCCCGAGGGACCTTGTTATGGACAAAAACCCGGGACTCTCGTACATTTTTAATACACCCGTCTGCAACCTCAATAATTGACTCGTATTCCGCCAAATCCGAAATGCTGACAACAAATTTGGTTCGCATAAAGGAGGTTATAGTGAGGCAACCGTAAAAGATAGCCATGTACTATCTTTGACTTTTTTGTAGATCTTTTAACGGGAAACAATTCTGTCATATATGTTTTTTGCATAACTTTAATCGTTTCTGCAGAACAGGCAACGTTAATAGCGGGTGCGTGTAACTTCGTCACACAAGAGTTACAGAACAAACATGGTTACCATAAACAAGGTTATAGTGCGCCAACCTTAAAAGATAGACTTATGATGTTTAAAACTTTTTTGTAGATATTTGAAAGGGAAACAATTCTGTCATACATATTTTTTGCATAACTTTAACCGTTTACGTAGTGCACGCAGTAGAAGCTGTCCAAAGGAAAAAATCCCTGTTTCTGTAACATTTTTCGTTGTTACACCAATTTTATTTCTCCAAATGTTATGTTATTACGCTTATAGCCTTTCTAGATTAATAGGCTATCCAATACTATAACAATTTTTCAAATCGAGCCAACATTTCCTGAGATAAACGTGTTAAAACAAACAATTTTTTCAGCATTAAAGCAGCGCATTAGATTACAAATACTGGCTAAACCTTACAAAATAGATCTATTTAATGTTCAACAATATTGTAGATATTAAAAATATCTATAAAAAAGTCTAAGAAAGTATATATTTAACTCTAAAGGATAACTCACAGTGACCATTTCTATCATTTGCATATTCCAAAAAAATATATGTTATTTATCAAGGTATTTTACACAATATAGTATTCTTTTAAATGCAATTAAATATATAAAATATGTTTTATATTTCATGTAGAATAAAACTGCTCTGGAGATTGTTTTATTAAAATGGATATCTTAGGAGATATCAGCGATTTAAGAAGCGGAGTCGCAGCGGCTGACCAAAGTTGCATATGCATTAAATATATGTTGCAGTACTTTAATACACTCAGCTAGTATATAATAAACTCAAAAAATCCCTTCCAAAGTATTATATTATCGCATTATTATGTGTCACATTCCTTAAACCCACTCAAGGCGTATGAAACGAAGTTAGTGACAGCTCTTAAAGGCTTCATCGAATTTTATATTTTCCTTTGAGTTAATATATGATATTTATCGATATTTCTACACCAATTTGATGCTGTCTTATTGGGTTACACACTACATCTCACTTAGAGAGAATAAGAGAGAGTATAGTCTTCTAAATCTATTAATTTTTGTATGTTTGTTCAAGTAAATTGGAAAGTAAGTCAGTAGGTATATGATAAAGCAAACGTGTTTGTTTTTAAGCGATTATCTCAAAAACTACTAAACAGATTTTAATGCGGTTACCACCAATAGATAGAGCGTTTCACGAGAAACGTTTGTATATATAATTTATATATATTGTTGTGTAAATTATTTGAAATATTTCTATAATTGTGACTAATGCCGGAAAAAGTTAAACTTCCTCAGAGCTTTCACCGAAAAAGAACGCGTTTGATTTTAAGCGATTGTCTCCAAAACCAATAAACAGATTTTCATAAAATTAACATCAATAGATAGAGCATTTAATAAGAACGGTTTATGTATATAATTTTTATAAGTTCATATCTAAATTATTTGAAATATTTCTGTTGGCAATGTCGGAAAAAATTAAACTTCCTGAGAGGTTATATCGAAAAATTTTCCTAATTTATTGGAGATATAACAAAATACTGTATGGTGGGTAAATACCTCATTTATAAGTCTACAAAAAGGTATAAGAAAGTATTTATCTATCTCTCAAGGATAACTCACTACATACATTTTTATTTAAAAGAATTGTTGACGTATAATGCGGTGATTTTAAAGCTATACAGATGTTTACAGTATTAATAATTGTACACTTAAATAAATTAATTAAATTAAGCATTTAATGTACTTTATTTTGATCCTTTACACATAATAATTTAAATGGATATCTTAGGAGATATCGCGAAACTAATGAACACGCGCGAAAATGAATTTCGCTCGCTTTATAGTGAGTATAATCAAGCAGATGTTATCAATGTCGTATAAAGAATAACTGTTTAATGAAATATATTAAAATACCACTCGGAAATAGGTCTTGTAACTTAATTTCAACTATAATTTTAGATTTAGTTACTCCATCAAATAGGAAGACGTATTAGGAAGGTGTCCAATGGCTGGGGCCGGATATCCGCCGGATGAAGGCTCTATTAGTTTAACAGCTACTTCCGGTTAATACACAAGTCATTCTGAGTGGAGGCAGAGGCAATTTGATAAGTTTTCAACAAGCTACAAACAATCTAAACTAGTTCAACCGCGCAACTTCGACTACGTCACGTAAGAGTTCGAAAATAAATTTGATTATTATAAAACACGTTGTATTTTATGAACCATAGAAGATACATATATGCTACTTTTGACTTTTTGGTATAAAATTTAATAAGGAACAATTCCATCATACATAAAAGTTGCGTAACTTTAACCGTTTCCGCAGCGCACGCATCGAAAACAGCTGACCTGTGCAACTTCATCGCATCAGAGTTACAGTACAAATTCTCCTTACCATAAAAAAGTTTATAGTGAGTGAACCATAAAAGATAGATATATGCTATCTTTGACTTTTTTGTACAAAATTGAATAAGGAACAACTCTGTCATATATAATAGTTGCGTAACTTTAACCGTTTCCGCAGCGCACGCATCGAAAATAGCTGACCTGTGCAACTTCATCGCATAAGAGTTACAGAACAAATTTTGCTTACCACAAAGGAGTTATAGTGAGTGAACCATAAAAGATAGACATATGCTACTTTAGACTTTTTTTTAGAAAATCTAATAGGGAATAATTCCGTCAAACATAATAGTTGCGTAACTTTAACCGTTTTCGCAGCGCACGCATCGAAAATAGCTGACCTATGCAACTTCATCGCATAAGAGTTACAGTACAAATTTTGCTTACCATAAAAGAGGTTGTAGTCAGTGAACCATAAAAGATAGATATATGCTATCTTTGACTTTTTTGTACAAAATTTTATGAGAAACAATTCCGTCATACATAATAGTTGCGTAACTTTAACGATTACCGCATCGCACGCATCGGAATTGGCTAACCAACGCATCTTCGTGACATAAGAGTTGTAGAACAAATTTGGTTATCATAAAAAAGGTTATAGTGACTAAACCATAAAAGATAGACATATGCTACTTTAGACTTTTTTTTAGCAAATCTAATGGGGAATAATTCCAACATACATTATAGTTGCATAACTTTAACCGTTTCCGCAGCGCGCGCAACACAAATAGCTGACCCGTGAAAGTTCCTTATATAATAGTTATTGAACAAAATTAAATACCACAAAATTGGTTATAGTGAGTTAATCTGACAAAATAGACTTATACTTTCTTTGACTTTTTTGTTCGAAATCTAATGAGAAATAATTCCGTCATACATTATAGTTGCGTAACTTTAACGGTTTCCGCAGCGCACGCATCGGAAGTAGCTAACCTTTGCAACTTCGTTATAAGAGTTATAGAACAAATTTCAATACAACAAAATGGGGTTATAGTGGGTCAACCTTAAAGGATAGACATATACTACCTTTGGGTTTTTATTACAGCTTTAAATGAGGAACAATTCCTTCATATATTATTGTGACGCAACTTTTACCGTTTCCGCAACGCATGCAACGGAAGCTCTCAAAAGGAGTAAATCTCCTCCCCCTGTTTTTGTAAAAATTAAATTCATCTAAATACTTACAAATTTTATCAAAATCTGTCCAACTTTTTAGGAAAGGTTATGTCACATTCAGACATTTAAAAGATGTAAATATATCAATATAGATTAAAAACGTGGCTTCGTTTGTGTCACTAGACTGAGAACAAAATTGAATACCATAAAAATGGTAATAGTGAGTTAATCTTAAAAGATAGATATATGCTGTCTTTGACTTTTTTTTAGAAAATTTAATGAGGAATAATTCTATAATACACAATAGATGCGTATCTGTAACCGTTTCCGTAGCGCATGCAACAGAAGCTTGAAAAATGGATAAATTTTTCCACTTTTTACAATATTTTTTATTGTTGCTCCGTTCCTATTAGTCGGATCGTAATGTAACATAGCTTGTAGCCTTCCTCGATAAATGGGCTATCCTACAGCAAAAGAATTTTTGAATTCCAACAGGTAGTTCCTGAGATAATCGTGTTTAGCCCAACAAAGAAACTTATTAAAGCTTCCAAAACCAGAACACCACTCATTTATCACGAAATCTCCGAAACTATAAGTCAGATTGACTTCAAACTCAGCATAGTTACACCTGTCGCAACGAAGACGCTCACTACGAACGGGCTACCCTGTATTTCAACGCGATCCAGAACTACACGGGTGCAAACTGGGATATGTTTACGATTGTAATACGCTAATGGGATTTTCCACCCTAAAAGATCGCTCCATTTAAGGACGTCGATAAATGTTTCCCCCATTAAAAGTTTACTGAGGGGCTTAACAGACGCCATGTTGATAGATTCCAGAATGTTCTATATAAGAGTCACGTTCAGAATATTAAAATACATATACAAGATGACCCACGCAACGCCGCTTGCCTATAATAACAGCGACAGCAGGACTCATCTTACACAAATGGATATTGTGAGCTATCCTTAAAAGATAGATGTATATAATGTTGGACTTTTTTGTAGATCTGTAAAAGAGGAATAATTCCACTATACATAATTTTGTTATATGTCTAACGAATTAGGCAGTATTTTCGATGAAAGCTATCGACTTCACTCTCTCTGACACTAGTTACAATTATCAATATATTTCAATCAATTTACACAAATGGATTTTGTGAGCTATCCTTAAAAGATAGATGTATACAATGTTAGACCTTTTTGTAGACCTATTAAAGAGGATTAATCCCACTATACATAGTTTTGTTATATCTCCAATAAATTAGGTAGCATTTTCGATGAAAGATCTTGACTTGACTTTCGATATATTTCTACCAATTTACACAAATGGATATTGTGGGTTATCCTTAAAAGATAGATGTATATAATGTTAGACTTTTTTATAGATCTATAAAAGAGGAATAATCCCACTAAACATTGTTTTGTTATATCTCTAACGAATTGGACAGTATTTTTGATGAAAGCTCTGAACTTGACTGCCTCACACACTTGGTAACAATTATCGATATATTTCAACTAATTTACGCGAATGGATTTTGTGAGCTATCCTTGAAAGATAGATAAATGCTGTCTTAGACTTTTTTATAGGTCTTTAAAAGAAAAATAACCCCACCATACATAGTTTTGTTATATCTCCAATAAATTGGGTACATTTTCGATGAAAGCTTTTTACTTGACTCTGACACTAGTTACAATTATCAATATACTTCATCCAATTTACACAAATGGATTTTGTGAGCTATCCTTAAAAGATAGATGTATATAATGTTAGACTTTTTTGTAGACCTATAATAGAAAAATAATCCCACCATACAATATTTTATTACATTTCTAATGAATTAGGCAATATTTTCGACGAACGCTCTCGACTTGACTTTCGATATAATCGTATTTCTACCAATTTACACAAATGGATATTGTGGGTTATCCTTAAAAGATAGATACAATATATTGTAGACTTTTTTGTAGATCTATAAATGATAAATAATTCCATTGAACATTGTTTTGTTATATCTCGTATGATTTAGGCAGCATTTACGATGAAAGCTCTCGAAATGACTTTTACTGACACTTGTTACAATTATTGATATATTTCAGCAAATTTATACAAAAACCTTGACATATTATATACACAAATATTCCTCATGAATCACCTTATTTAATGCTGAAAACCGAATGAAAATCTGTTTAGTAGTTTTTGTGTTTTTCGCTAGCAAACAGACAGACTTAATGCAAACGTCTACGTTTTTTACTCATACGAATAACGACTGAATTTCGATTTATATTATGATAATTCCATACTAATATTAAAGAAAACGTTAAAAATATTACCTCAAGCTATAGTTTACAATAAAAAATCTTGCAAAATAGATTTTATCACGCGAAACCTCTGAAAGATATGCTTTTGAATATAATTTTTATGGGGAAAATCGGCTTCCAGTTTCAGCGGTGAAAGCTAAAGCCGTCAAAGCCTTTTGTAAGCTTAAAACCTTCCTCATGAATCACTCTATTAAATAGTAAAAACCGCATGAAAATCCGTCAAGGAGTTTTGATTTTATTGAGCAAAATACAAAATACTGAAAATCAATCTATACATATTTAACTATAAAGTTACACGCTAAAAGGTCATAACTTAAATCACGCAATTATTACAATAATCTGCGGTCTCAGTGTTAGCGGGTTTAAGTACACGTACAAGTTTATTTTATAGTTATAACTCTTTTAATTTTGTAGTTATCACTCCCTTGATTTTATAGTTACGAAATTCTTGATTATAGAGCTGTAACTCCCTTGACTTTAAAATTATAACTCTCTTGATTTTAGAGTTATAATTCCCTTGATTTTAGAGATAATATTCCTTGATTTTAGAGGCATAACTCCCTTGAGTTTAAAGTTATAACTCTCTTGATTTTAGAATGTTTACTTCAATCATTCTACAATTAGACCTTCAATGATTATAGAGTTGTGATTCCCTTGATTTTAGAGATAATATCCCTTGATTTTAGAGGTATAACTCCCTTAAGTTTAAAGTTATAATTCTCATGATTTTAGAATTTTTACTCCAATGATTCTAGAGTTAGGACTTCAATGATTATAGAGTTTTAATTCCCATGATTTTAGAGTTTTAATTCCCTTGATGTTAGAGTTTTAATTCCCTTGATTTTAGAGTTTAATTCCCTTGATTTTAGAGCTAATATCCCTTGATTTTATAGTTATAACTCTCTTGATTATAGAATTTTCACTGCAATGATTCTAGAGTTAGAACTTCAATGATTATAGAGTTATACCTCTAATGTAATAGAGTTATAACACCCTTGAATTTATTGTTATAACTTCTTTGATTTTATTGTAACTACCTTGTTATTAGAAGTATAACTCCTATGATAATAGAGGTATAATTTAGAGTTATAGCTCCCTTGATTTTAATGTTACACTTCCCTTGATTATAGAGTTATAACTCATTTTATTTCAGAGTTCTTACTCCCTTGATATTATTGTTATAACTCAAGATATACATATATTTATACAAGATATATACAGGGAGAGTTTTAACTCATTATATCAATTTAAAAATGAGATTATAATCGCTCACACTGACGACCTACCCTTTTTATAGCGTGTTCCTTATCTTTACTTGAAAACAGAATCTCATTACAATGTACCGAAACAGAAACATTGAGTTATTTGTACTAGAATTCATAAAGAAATGTTTGAATTACATGCCTCTAAATGTAATTTCATTACACTTGATGGTAAGTGGTGATAGCAAGACGATATTAGATATTTAATCTGTTAAAAAAATATACAATTAGCTGTTACCAACGCTGTCACTTAATTATCCGTTTAAACACGTGCAAATTTCATCAAAATCAGTCCAGCTTTTTTAATAAGAAGTTCATTAAAATATAGACGTATTAAAAAGGCATATATATATAGTTTGCCAAAACAGTTTTGTCTGCATCAACATTAAATTGATAATAATTTTGAATACCACAAAAGAGGCTATATTGAGTAAACCTTAAAAGATAGACGTATACTGTCTTTGACTTTTTTTTACAGCATTTCAATGGGAACAATTCCTTCATACATAATCATTGTGTAACTATAACCGTTTTCACAGCGCACGCAACTGAAGCCCTCAAAAGGAGTACAACCCGCACCGTTTTTGCAACATATTTCATTGTTGCTCCGCTCCTATTGATAGTGATGTGATGTTATATAGCCTGTAGCCTTTTTAGATAAATGGGCTATCCAAAATTGAAAGAGTCTTTTAGTTTGAACCGATAGTTCTTGAAATTAGCGCGTTCAAATATAAGCGTTTAAGTTTTCTCCGTTTTTGCAACATTTTTTATTGTTACTCCGCTCTTAATGATAGTGACGCGATGTTATTTAGCCTGTAGCCTTTTTCGGTAAATAGGCTATTTAAAAATGAAAGAGTTTCTAAATTTAAACCAGTACTTTTTGAAATAAGTACGTTCAAATGGAGGCGTTCAAATTTTCTCCGTTTTTGCAACATTTTTCATTGTTGCTCCGCTTCTATTGGTTAGGCTGTGGTGTTTTATAGCCTGTAGCCTTTCTCGATTAATGGGCTACCCGATTCTGAAAGAATTTTACGATTTACAGTAGAAGTGTCTGAGATGAGTGCGTTCAAATGAATGTGTTTTAATTTTCCTTGTTTTTGCAACATTTTTCATTGTTGCTCCGCTTCTGTATGTCGTAATGTGATGTTATATAGCCTATAGTCTTCTTTGGTAAATCTAAAACCAAAAGAATTATTCAATTAAAAGTAGTAGTTCCCGAGATAAACGCCTTTAAACAAACACACTATTCAGCTATAAAATGTTATATAAGTCATGTATAGTATACGATGTAAACCCAACAAGTTTGATAATAAATTATATATATACATATAAAACTCGTCCGTCTGTTTAAACTTGTCACCCTTGAGAGGCAATTTATCTTATGTTTTATATATATAGTCCAAGTTGGGTTAAATAAATGTCTTGAAGGATAAAACACTGTCAGAGCTTTAACTTGAAAAGGTTTATCTTCAATGAAAAATTATGCCTTACAGTACGATGCTGTGTAAAAAGGATAATAAGGTCAGTGACCTCTGGTTAGTGGGTTACCATCTTAAAATGTATCATCATCTAGCATCAGCGTTAAAAAAATTCCGGTTTCGTTAAAACATCCAGTTTTAAACTAGCTTCAACCAGTTTGAACCGGTTTACGCTAGTTTTTACCAGATTAATATCTTACTTTGATTATATAACTGTTACCAGGTTAACACACTACCATCCTCGATTGTATTATCATTTAATATCAGCCTGCCCTACCAGCAATCATATTTGAAGCAGAATATCGCGTTTCAGTGCGATAAATTTCCCCTGTTTAGTGGGTTACTATCTTAAAATGTATCATCATCTAGCATCAGCGTTAAAAAAATCAAGTTTCGATAAAATATCCAGTTTTAAATCGCTTTGAACTAGATTTAACCAGTTTCGTTAAAATATCCAGTTTTAAATCGCTTTGAACTAGATTTAACCAGTTTAAACCGGTTTACGCTAGTTTTTACCAGGTTAATATCTTACTTTGATTATATAACTGTTACCAGGTTAACACACTACCATCCTCGATTGTATTATCATTTAATATCAGCCTGCCCTACCAGCAATCATATTTGAAGCAGAATATCGCGTTTCAGTGCGATAAATTTCCCCTGTTTAGTGGGTTACTATCTTAAAATGTATCATCATCTAGCATCAGCGTTAAAAAAATCAAGTTTCGATAAAATATCCAGTTTTAAATCGCTTTGAACTAGATTTAACCAGTTTCGTTAAAATATCCAGTTTTAAATCGCTTTGAACTAGATTTAACCAGTTTAAACCGGTTTACGCTAGTTTTTACCAGGTTAATATCTTACTTTGATTATATAACTGTTACCAGGGTAACACACTACCATCCTCGATTGTATTATCATTTATTACCAGCCTGCCCTACCAGCAATCATATTTGAAGCAGAATATTGCGGTCCAGTACGATAAATTACCTCTGGTAAGTGGCTTACTATCTTGAAATGTATCATCATTTATCATCAGCGTTAAAAAAACATTCGCATTTCATTGAAATGTTAAAATTGATTGCGAATTTTACTAAAATATCCAGTTTAGAATCGCTTTATCGGGTTTTAACCAGTTTAAACCGGATTTTGCCAGACTTTTGTCTTACTTAGATTAGGGAACTACCATCTTCGATTATATAATTACTTAAACTCAGCTAGCCCTACCAGTAAAGGCATTTCAAGAACAATATTGTTACAAGATCAATTACGTCTGGTTAATGACATACCACATTAAATTGTATCATCATTTAGGACCATACGTGATTACAGAGAAACGCTTATCTATCACCAATAAAAACGTTAAGAATTCTATTGAAATATGTATACTTATCGCGTGTTTTAATAAAATATCAAGTTTTAGTGATTCATAGGTTACCATCTTAGATTGTATTATCACAGAATATCATTCAACCACTAATCCGTCAGCATTAATAAACGTTCAGATTTCTATTTATACACTATTTTTATCTTTTTAGTAAATGTACTTTTAAATAGCTTTAAACTAGTTTTCAACCGGTTTAAACCGGTTCGCGCTAGTTTTAATCGGATTAAACTCGTTAGGGCGCCTTTTGTAGCAGTTTTAAAGGAATTGCATCAGTTTAATTCTTTTTTTTAGAGAAATACAAACATATTTAGTTTTACTTCTGTTTTTATATGTAATGTTTCGGGTCGTGTTAAAGTTGATATTTCAGGGGAACACTTAAAGGGGACGTAATTTCAAAGATTCTCCCGTTTCTTCTAGATAAATGGCTATATTGAGTTATCTTTAAAAGATAGATATATACTGTCTTAGATTTATTTGTAGATCTATAAAAGTGACATTTATCTTTTATACATTGTTTTGTTATATCTCTGAGATAATAGGAATTATTTTCGATGAAAGCTCTCAGGTGCCTCGATTTATTCCGACCCTTCCAACGATTGTCGTCATATCTCAACCAATTTAAACATAAACTTTAACAAATTATATACAGAAATCTTTGTCATTAACTGCTCTATCTATTGTTGATAACTGTATCAAAATCTGTATAGTATTTCTCCTAGTTTATTATTATTATATATCAGGCAGCGTTTCATTCTGCCCCTTCTAACGATTATTATAATATCTCAACTAACTTTAATAAAACTTTGAGAAATTATAAAAAGAAACTTTTGTAATGAACTACTCTATCTATTAGTAAAAACCGCATCAAAATCTGTACAGTATTTATTCCAGTTTATTATTATTATATATCAGGCAGCGTTTTTTTCCGACCCTTCCAACAATTATCGTCATATCTCAACCAATTTTAATAAAACCTTGACAAATTATACACAGATACCTTCCTTGTGAATCACTCTATCTATTGATGAAAACCGCATGAAAATCCGTTCAGTAGTTTTTGAGTATTCGTATATATAAGTACATATGATCCTTTATTAAAATCTGTACATCAAAAAGCGATATAATGCAAAACGAAAACACATTTGCAGCGAAGTGTTTTTTAAAAATGATACGAGAAATGGAGTTACGGAGACTTCCCGTGACCTATATATGAAAATAAGTGTATTGAATATATTTCACGTGACCTCCATTGTGATTATAGATTCATTTAAAAGGTCCCCGATTCGATTTTGTTATCTTTACCACATATTAATAACACAAAACCGATTTTGTTTGTTTGAACGCGTGTATCTCAAGAACTACTGACTCGAATTTAAAAATGTTAATCATCACAGATAGCCCGTTTATTGAGGAATTATAAAAGCTATGTAACGTTGCATCACGATCAAAAAGAGCGGAGCTACATGGAAAAATGTTGCAAAAACCGGTAAAATTTAACCGCTCCCTTTTCAACCTGTTTGCCAATTTGAACGTGTTTATCTCAGGAACTACTGATTCGAATTAAAAAAGTTCTTTAATAACACATAGATTATTTATTGACAAATGTTTCAAGTTATATAACATTGCATTACAATTAATAGGAAGGAAGCTACGGTAAAAAATGTTACAAAAAGCGGTAAAACTTCATCGCATCCTTCTGAAAGTGTTTGTTTATTTGAACGCGTTTGTCTCAGGCATTACTATATCAATTTTAGAAATTCTTTTAATAATAAATAGCTGATTTATAGAGGAAGGCTAAAAGTTAAATCCCATTTCATCATGACTAATAGATACGGAGTGACAATAAAAAATGTTACAAAAAGCGGGAAAATTTAAACGCTTCCTTTGGCACCTGTTTGTTTGTTTGAAAGCGTTTATCTCTGAAACTACTGCTTCTAATTTAGAAATTATTTTTAGCATTAGATTCCCCATTTATTGAGGAACGATAAAAATTATATTACATTTCATCACGACTAATAGGCGCGGAGTCACAATAAAAAATGTTAAAAAAACCGGATAATTTGATCGATACCTTTTGAAATTCTTTGTTTATTTGAATACGTTTATCTAGGGAACTACAGGTTAGAATTAAAAAAAAATCTTTAATAACCGATAGCTTATTTATAGAGAAATGTTACAAGTTATATAACATTGCATTACAATTAATAGGAAGGGAGCTACAGTTAAAAATGTTACAAAAACTGGTCAAATTTAATCGTTTGTTTTTGAACCTGTTTATTTTTTTTAATACGTTTATCTCAGGAACTACTGTTTCAATTTTAGAAATTCTTTTAATAATAAATAGATGATTTATAGAGAAAGGCTAAAAGTTAAATCCCATTTCATCATGACTAATAGATACGGAGTGACAATAAAAAATGTTACAAAAAGCGGGAAAATTTAAACGGCTCCTTTTTAAATTCTTTGTTTATTTGAACACGTTTATCTTGGAAACTACAGGTTCGATTTTAAAAATTCTTTTACTAAGAGATAGGAAATATATCAAAAAAGAATACAAGTTATAAACCATTACGTCACGATCAATAGGAACGGAGTATTAGTAAAAAATGTTGCAAAAACTGGGAAAATATATCCCTTATGAGAGCTTCCGCTGCGTACGTGATGTAAACGGTTGAAGCTATGCAAAAGTTATGTATTAAAGAATTGTTGCTAATGAGTTGTTCTATAAAAAATTCTAAGACAGTATATATCTATCTTTTACGGTTTACTCAGTATCATGTATATTATGGTTATCAAATTTGTTCTCTCTATTTGAATTATAGAAAGGCTAAAATATCCGAAAAAGCCTGATGGAGATTTAAATTTATCCTAATGTAAGCGAAAGAAATTACAAAGTTTTTATCTTAAATTATTTATTAACTCTTAAAGAATCCGCAAAACGAGAGAAAACGCTTTCAAGTTGTTTCAAATAAAAGGTATTTTCGGTAGCTTTAATCTATACACAGACTAGCTTCGTCCGCGACTTCTATAGCAGTTTTAATAATACAGGGTAATTATTTTACAAATATTTCATTACAGAGACCTTTCTTAGTCTTCAGACTATCTGTGTACCAAATTTCATTGAAATCGGCTCAGTAGTTTTGTCGTGAAAGCAGAAAATAGACAGAGTTACTTTCGCGTTTATAATGTTCATAAAGTAAGGATATAATATCAAAATAACAGCTTTAACTAAAGTGTGTTTATTTCTTTGTCTGTCCGTTTGTTTAGGTTAATCTCCGTAAATTAACCAGTTATTTTCACACTACTTTCACTATTAAATAGCTGATGTTACTTAAACTAATGTGTGTTACATTTATCACGATTATGTTCCGATGTTTCAAGTGTTATAAGTATATTGAGGCCATAACGGTTATTAGGATATTGGCGCGTGCCACAAGTGTTATCAACATATTAGTGCGGACCATAAGTGTTGTAAGTAAATTGGGGCGGGGCACAAGTGTTCTGAAGATATTGACGCAACTCCTAAGTTTTCTTAACAGATTGGCGTGGGCCACAAGAGTTACGAGGATATTGGTATCAACCAGCTGTTTTATAAGGATATTGGCGTGGGCCACAAGTGTCATAAGTATACTGGTACTGACCACAAGTGTTATCAGGATGTTGGTGTAAGCCAGAAGTGTTATAAGGATATTGGTATAACCCAGAAGTGTTATTAAGATATTGGCGCATGCCATAAGTATTATAAGTATGTTGAGGTCACAAATGCTATCAAAATACTGGTGTGGGCCACAATAACTATTCTGAGGATATTGAAGCAAGTCAAACGTGTTCTGACAACGTTAGCGCAGGCCACAAGTGTTAGAATGATATTTGCGTGGGCCACAAGTGTTATAACTCCGTTGGGACGGGCCACAACTGTTATCAATAAATTGGTGCGGGCCACGAGTGTTATTAAGTCATGCCATAATTGCTCTGAGGACATTGGTGCGGGCCAGAAGTGTTATCCGGATATTGGTGTAAGTCAGAAGTGTTATAAGGATAATGCTGCGAGCCACAAGTGTTATCAGTATATTGAGGCCGGCCACAACTGTTATGAATAAATTGATGCAGACCACGAGTGTTATTAAGTCATGCCATAACTGCTCTGAGGACATTGGTGTGGGCCAGAAGTGTTATCCGGATACTGGTGTAAGCCAGAAGTGTTATAAGGATAATGCTGCGAGCCACAAGTGTTATCAATATATTGAGGCGGGCCACAACTGTTATCAATAAATTGGTGCGGGCCACAAGTGTTATTAAGTCATGCCATAAGTGCTCTGAGGACATTGGTGCGGGCCAGAAGTGTTATCAGGATATTAGTGTAAGCTAGAAGTGTTATAAGGATATTGCGGCGAGCTACAAGTATTATCAGTATATTGAGGCGGGCCACAAGTGTTATAACTATGTTGGGGGGGGGGGGGCACAACTGTTATGAATAAATTGGTGTGGGCCACAAGTGTTATGAAGTCATGCCATAAGTGCTCTGAGGACATTGGTGTGGGCCATGAATGTTATTAAGTCATGCCATAAACGTTCTGAGGGCATTGATGCGGGCCAGAAGTGTTATCAGGATATTGCTGCGAGACACAAATGTTATCAGTACATTTGTGCGGGCCACGAGTGTGATTAAGTATACCATAAGTGCTCTGAGGACATTGGTCCGGGCCACGAGTTTTATTAAGTCATGCCATAAGTGCTCTGAGGACATTGGCATGGGCCACAAGTGTTATTAAGTCATGCCATAAACGTTCTGAGGGCATTGATGCGGGCCAGAAATGTTATCAGGATATTGCTGCGAGACACGAATGTTATCAATAAATTTGTGCGGGCCACGAGTGTTATTAAGTCATGCCATAAGTGCTCTGAGGACATTGGTGCGGGCCAGAAGTGTTATCAGGATATTGCTGCGAGACACAAATGTTATCAATAGATTTGTGCGGGCCACGAGTGTTATTAAGTCATGCCATAAGTGCTCTGAGGACATTGGTGCGGGCCACGAGTGTTATTAAGTCATGCCATAACCGTTCTGAGGGCATTGATGCGAGCCAGAAGTGTTATAAGGATATTGGGGCGTGCCACTATCTTTATATGAAACTTTTTGCATTTTCATCCTTGTTTATCGTTGTTCTCATTAGTACACCTGCGACACCTGACTTAGATTGAACGATTTTGATAGATTCTTTTATTGGCAAACAGTTCAAGTAAAGACGCGGGTTTAATTAGTTCTAAATATCACTATAATATGCTCAAACGGCCAATCTCTATTCTGAGATTGGACAACGTGACCGAAATTCAATATTGAGGATATTGTGAGATTAAAACTGTACCAATATATTGTATGGAAGATGAATTCAGTAAACAGTATGCAGTTATATATCAGGAGAGCGTATAATGGAATCTGTGTCATGTTATAATGTGACCATGATTTTCAAACAACTGAGATAACTCAGTAACTGCTGCACAGATTTTAATGCTGGTTTCACTCATAGATGGAGTGATTATTAAGGAAGATTTGTGTATATAATTTATTAAGGTTTTGATAAAATTCTTTAAGATATACTACTATCTATTGGAAGTGTATAAAAAAATTACCCTTCCTGGGAGCTTTCATCGAAAATAATGGCTAATCCCTTATAGATATAACAAAACAATGTATGGTGGGTAAATACCTCTTTTATAGATCTACAAAAATCTCTAAACTACCACATGTCAATCTTTTAAGGATAACTCGCTATACCCATTTCACTTTCGAAAAGAAGTCTGGTATTTGGAACGTTATACAGACAGACACAGTACATTTTTTATTAATTTAAACACGTTAGCTATATTAAGTATTTCATGTTTATCATTTTAATAGTTAACACTATATAATATAAATGGATATCTTAGGAGTTATCACAAAAAATGTAACCCGCGGGAAAATATTTTGATGTATTCAGACGATGCACTTCAATGACAGACAAAACCTTAAAAAATAATATGTTTTACAGTCCGTGTGAAGTCGAGGGAGGTAGATAGTATAATATAGATAGATTTTACTTTAAAAAATGCAGTAAAAACAAGCTATTGTTGGAAAATGTATTGAATAAACATAATTTTGCAGCTACGTACCATGAAAGCGGGTAATTGAAGCGCTCTCATGTCATTACTGTGACCATGTTTTTATTAGAACGTGTAAAAAGTTAATTATTCAACATATTTTGATGCAGTTTACACCAATGGTAGAAAAACTCACAAAGAAGGTTTATGTATATAACTTCTCAACATTTTCTATAAATTAGTTGAAATATAACGATAATTGTAGCAAGATTCGTTAAAAGTCAAGCCGCCTGGGAGCTTTCATTGAAAACGCAATATGTCTCTCTATTTGTTAGCAAATATCTAATAAAGTACTAAAAGGATTTTAGTGCGGTTTTTACCAATAGATAGAGCGATTCAAGAGGAAGCTTCACATATATATATTTCTGTATTTTTTATGTATTAGCAGAGCAAAATCTGGATGATAAGCGAATGTCTAATTATAAATGGTAATTCTAGTTTAATCACCAGCTTTACTTGGAACAGATAGCAACTTGTTGATCTGAAATATATATAGCGGCAAGTGAGAATGTTAGATGTCGTGGCGTAGCGTCGCCACGTCGTAACTCTTCCCTGAGTGCAGCGTTTCGATGAAAGCTACCAGGCGGCTTGGTTTTTCTAACACTTCCGAAAAATATTATTATATTTAAACCAATTTACACAATACCTTGACAAATTATATACAAGAATCTTTCTCAAAGATCACTCTATCTAACAATGAAAACCGCATCAAAATCCCATCAGTACTTTTTGAGTTAATCGCGTATAAACATACAGATACAGCGGATGAGCTTGACTTGACAAATTGAATTTTTTTGTCGTAGGTAAAAGATAAAAATGGTCACTGTGAGTTATCTTTTAGTGATAAATATATACTGTCAAAGACTTTTTTACAGATCCTTTTATTATCTACAATAATGTAGGACAATAATTTGATCTATCTCATAAGGTTTAGCCAATATTTGCGATGTAAGCGCAGAAACCCATGTTTGTTATAACACATTACAAATTTTTGAATTTTTCGTAATTTCTGTATTATAATATGTATTTATTGTTATTATATTATAAAGGAATACGTCAGTGTAATGAAATAAAATAAAATAAATAAATTTAATTGAAAGAAGGACTGTACATTTGATATTATTGAAGCATGGTCACCCTAAAGATAATTCTGTTACTTGAATGTATATTGAATACATATTGATTCGATTTGGGATATCACATTATATGCAAACATATGCATGGTGATTCTATACAGACGTATGACTCACTTAAATGGTTATATAGTAAGTTAGTTCATAGAAAATTTGAAGAAAAACCAACAACTCCTTATATAAGGTCACGTCAAGGTCACTCACCGCATCTGCCTGTTTAAATGCGATTAACTCAAAAACTACTGAACGGATTTCGATAAAGTTTCCATCAATAGATAGAGTGATTCTCAAGGAAGGTTTGTGTATATAATTTGTCAAGATTTTCTGTAAATTAATTGACATATGGCAATAATTGTTGGAAGCGTTGGAAAAGTCAAGCCGCCTGGGCGTTTTCATTAAAAACGCAATCATCTTTCTACCTATTTGTTAGTGAATAACTAAAAAAATACTGAACAGTTTTTTATACAGTTTCGATTATTGGATAGAGTGATTCTTAAGAAAGGTTTATGTATATAATTTGTCAAGATTTTGTGTAAATTAATTGACATATGGCAATAATTGTTGGAAGTGTCGGAAAAAGTCAATCCGCCTAGGAGATTTAATTTAAAACCCAAACATCTTTCTGTCTATTTGTTACGGAATAAGTAAAAAACTACTGAACGGATTTTGATGCGGTTTACACTGAAAGATAGAGTGATTCATGAGAAAGGTTTCTGCATATAATTTGTCAGGATTTTATATAAATTGATTAAAATATAAGAATAAAGCCGCCCGGGAGATTTCATTGAAAACGGAATCATCTATCTGTATATTCTCGATAAACTTGAAAACTTCTGAACGGATTTTTATTCGGTTTTCACTAATAGATACAATAATTAATAAGCAACATTTTAATATATAATATGTTAGGGTTACGTGTAAAAATGATTGAAATATATTGATAATTGTAACAAGTGTCAGAGAAAGTCAAGTCAAGAGCTTTCCATGAAAACGCTGCCTAATCCTTTGGAGATATAACAAGACAATGTATCGTGGGGTAATACCTCTTTTATAGATCTACAAAAAAGTCTACGACAACATATATCTATCTGTTAAGGATAACTCACTACAACCGTTTTATTTTCGGAAGAAATGGTCGCGTACAATGGCGTTACATATGTTCTCGATACGCAATGGAATGACCTTCAAAATTCCAGGGCTTCCCCCTCCGCCGCACGTGATATGCTAGAGTCCTTAGTTAGCGTAAAAAAATCTTTAATTCTTCAGCTATCCAGTGGTGTCATTGGATTTTTAATGGAGGTGATAGTTATTTAGCTACAACACAAAACACTATCCCCCGATTTTGTTATCATAAGTTTTTTTGAACTACCTTCCCTTTGCGATTTTAAAGGCGTATTCACGTCTAAAGTAATCCAATTTGTGTGTAACAACGTATAAAGGGGTGGCCCATACAATCGATGAGGCTGAATAATTGAAAAGTCACGCGTTATTTCTAATTAGGCCAAAAGAATCGATAAAACGTATTAGTGATGCGTACATGCAATATTAAGGTGTTAATAGCACGACCTTATTGAATGTTGGGTCTATTCTGGCATCATTTAACTAAAGCTCGCTAAATTTAGACTTAGAGACATTAATTAAAATAGTGTTAAGACGAGGCGGTTAAGCAAATGGGGCTCAATTCTGCGATGTTGGAGTCAATTTTGAGATTAAATATTACGGTCAATTCTGCAATTAATTACTAGGGTCAATTCTGGGTTTAAATATTAGGGTCAATTCTGGGATTAAATATTAGGGTCAATTCTGGGATTAAATGTCAAAGTCAATTATAGGAGTAATTATTAGTGTCAATCCTGGTTTTAAATATTAGGGTCAACTCCCTAATTAAATATCAGGGTTAATTCTTGAATGAATTATTAGGGCCAATTCTAGGATTAATTATTAGAGTCAATTCTGGTATTCAATATTAGGGTCAACTCCCTGATTAAATATAAGGGTCAATTCTTGAATGAATTGTTAGGGCCAATTCTAGGATTAATTATTAGAGTCAATTCTGGTATTCAATATTAGGGTCAACTCCCTGATTAAATATAAGGGTCAATTCTTGAATGAATTGTTAGGGCCAATTCTAGGATTAATTATTAGAGTCAATTCTGGTATTCAATATTAGGGTCAACTCCCTGATTAAATATAAGGGTCATTCTTGAATGAATTGTTAGGGCCAATTCTAGGATTAATTATTAGAGTCAATTCTGGTATTCAATATTAGGGTCAACTCCCTGATTAAATATAAGGGTCATTCTTGAATGAATTGTTAGGGCCAATTCTAGGATTAATTATTAGAGTCAATTCTGGTATTCAATATTAGGGTCAACTCCCTGATTAAATATAAGGGTCATTCTTGAATGAATTGTTAGGGCCAATTCTAGGATTAATTATTAGAGTCAATTCTGGTATTCAATATTAGGGTCAACTCCCTGATTAAATATAAGGGTCATTCTTGAATGAATTGTTAGGGCCAATTCTAGGATTAATTATTAGAGTCAATTCTGGTATTCAATATTAGGGTCAACTCCCTGATTAAATATAAGGGTCATTCTTGAATGAATTGTTAGGGCCAATTCTAGGATTAATTATTAGAGTCAATTCTGGTATTCAATATTAGGGTCAACTCCCTGATTAAATATAAGGGTCATTCTTGAATGAATTGTTAGGGCCAATTCTAGGATTAATTATTAGAGTCAATTCTGGTATTCAATATTAGGGTCAACTCCCTGATTAAATATAAGGGTCATTCTTGAATGAATTGTTAGGGCCAATTCTAGGATTAATTATTAGAGTCAATTCTGGTATTCAATATTAGGGTCAACTCCCTGATTAAATATAAGGGTCATTCTTGAATGAATTGTTAGGGCCAATTCTAGGATTAATTATTAGAGTCAATTCTGGTATTCAATATTAGGGTCAACTCCCTGATTAAATATAAGGGTCATTCTTGAATGAATTGTTAGGGCCAATTCTAGGATTAATTATTAGAGTCAATTCTGGTATTCAATATTAGGGTCAACTCCCTGATTAAATATAAGGGTCATTCTTGAATGAATTGTTAGGGCCAATTCTAGGATTAATTATTAGAGTCAATTCTGGTATTCAATATTAGGGTCAACTCCCTGATTAAATATAAGGGTCATTCTTGAATGAATTGTTAGGGCCAATTCTAGGATTAATTATTAGAGTCAATTCTGGTATTCAATATTAGGGTCAACTCCCTGATTAAATATAAGGGTCATTCTTGAATGAATTGTTAGGGCCAATTCTAGGATTAATTATTAGAGTCAATTCTGGTATTCAATATTAGGGTCAACTCCCTGATTAAATATAAGGGTCATTCTTGAATGAATTGTTAGGGCCAATTCTAGGATTAATTATTAGAGTCAATTCTGGTATTCAATATTAGGGTCAACTCCCTGATTAAATATAAGGGTCATTCTTGAATGAATTGTTAGGGCCAATTCTAGGATTAATTATTAGAGTCAATTCTGGTATTCAATATTAGGGTCAACTCCCTGATTAAATATAAGGGTCATTCTTGAATGAATTGTTAGGGCCAATTCTAGGATTAATTATTAGAGTCAATTCTGGTATTCAATATTAGGGTCAACTCCCTGATTAAATATAAGGGTCATTCTTGAATGAATTGTTAGGGCCAATTCTAGGATTAATTATTAGAGTCAATTCTGGTATTCAATATTAGGGTCAACTCCCTGATTAAATATAAGGGTCAGTTCTGACATTTAATATTAGGGTCAATTCTGGTATTAAAAATAAGGGTCAATTCTGGGTTTAAATATCAGAGTTAATTCGGGTATTAAATATTGGGGTCAATACTGGGTTTAAAGGGGAGTCCATTCTGGTTAAGTTGTTTCTCTAAGCTCAATTTTAGTTAATCTAGCTAATTTTAGAGTTAGACATGGTGAAATCGAAGTAATGGGCTTTAATTCACTAATTTAAGGCGAGACAGTTAAACTTACATAATGGAGTATATTCTTGGACTAAAATTCGCTAATTTGGTTCTCTAAAGTTAGTTTTAGTACAATTAACTGACTTTAAAATTAAACATGGTGAAACTAAAGTATTGGGGTCAATTCTGGGATTAAAGTGTGGGGTCAATTCTGAGACTTGAATTTGCTAATTTGGTTCTCTCTCTAAACTCAATTTTTGTAAAATTAGTTTAGTAAAAAGTAATTCCTTTTATTCATTCGTTTAAACAAACTAATGAATATTTCTACTTAATATTGATATTTATTCGTAAGTTCAATCACTCATCCATTCATTCGTTCATTCGAACAAACTAACGAATTCATAAAAAGCTTTTAAGCCAAATTAACGAATAACTATTATAATAATCCTAATTAAATTCGATGTTAATCAATAATTTCATTCATTCATTCATTCATTCATTCATTCATTCATAGAATAGATTTCAAATCAAATTTATGGACAAGTATTGTAAGATTTCTGTTTAATTTCAAAATTCGTTCCTAATTTCAATCACTCCTACATTCATTCGTTCATTCGAACAAACTGAAGAATGAATAAAATAGATTTTTCAAACAAATTAAGGAATAATTATTATAAGATTTCTTTATTCATTCCAATCATTCATTTAAGTTCCATCATTCATCCATTCATTTGTAACGAATGAATGAATTAATCTATTTTATTCATTTGTCAGTTTATTCGAATGAACGAATGAATGGAT
Source organism: Elymnias hypermnestra (assembly GCA_015832385.1). Lineage (NCBI taxonomy): Eukaryota > Metazoa > Arthropoda > Insecta > Lepidoptera > Nymphalidae > Elymnias > Elymnias hypermnestra. The sequence continues at coordinate 1,995,296 of JACTOM010000937.1, forward strand.
GAGTGTTTGAACTTGGGAATGAATATTGAAATTAAACAGAAATCTTATAATACTTGTCCTTTTATATGATTTGTTAGTTTGTTCGAACGAATGAATGAATGGAGATGGAGTTGTTCATCACGAATTTGACGCCTATATTGTAATTGTTATTCATTGAATTTGATTGAAATTTGATTGAAAATCTATTTTATACTTTCGTTAGTTTGTTCGAATGAGTGAATGTATGAATGAAATGTTACAATAGTTATTCGTTGTATGAATTAAAACCATCTATTAACTTGAACCATCTATAGACGGTTTTAATTTATACAACGAATAACTATTGTAAGATTCCATAACTCCGTTCATTCATTCGCAAATCATTCATTCACCCATCGAGCCGACTGTTGCAATAAACAAACATTAGCTCGGTGAAAGCAAACTATTAATTAAATTGCAATGAACCGTGATTAATACTCGTAAATTGGAAATTACATATTTCTATCAACAACTCTATTTTGAAGTAAATTAACCTATTAATTCTCTCTCAATTTCTCTCTCTCTCCATCTCTCTATCTCTATATATCTCTCTCTAAACACATTTATAGTGAAAGCGAAATACGTCTCACTCATTCATCAAGATATCTTCGAAACTACAACTCCGATTGATTTGAAATTTGGCATACCCATACCTGTCGCAACGTAAACGCTCACTAAGAACGGATTTTCTCATACCTCTACCGAGTCGGGATATATGATAGGAAAACTATCATTTCCTGCGAGATTTCCGAAAGTATAAGTCTGAGGGAATTAAAATTGAATACACGTCTACTTTTCGCGATGTAGACGCTCACTGAGAACGGTTATCCTTTCGCGATCGAAAGGAAACCAAATATCGAATGGATGGATCGATATCGTTTTCTCGTGGATACCATCATCAGAACTGGTTTTAAAATGACGAGCACCACCTTTCATTTTAAAAAAATCATCAAGATCGATCCACCCAGTCGGGAGATATGAGGTAACAAACATGCAAAAAAAATACAGTCGAATTGATAACCTCCTCCTTTTTCTGAAGTCAGTAAGCTCAAAAAGTACTTTTGAATCGTCAATAGTCTGTCCGCTCAGAAAGTTGAATCCGCTGAGAAGGAACCGGCAAGAAACTCAACGGTTACTCTTTTGTGTTGCTTCCATGAGCAACTGGAATCAAGTCCAGACATTTCCATCACTTGAATAATCTTTTTGAACTTTTTCCACTTTGCGAGGGTTCCATCTCCTTCTGATAAGCTTGATGAAGTTATCCCACTATATTCCATCGCCATGTAATTTGTGTGAAGTTATCATATTAGGCAATTATCATATCGAGCAAATTCGAAGGCTCCAAAGCAGCAGTCCAGCTATTGGATTAAGGCATAGTGGGCTAATCACTCCACAACAGATTCTAGAAACCGAAAGAGTAAGAAACATATTTGGGCAGTGGTCGTCGCTTCAACCGCTGTGACACCAGGACGCCCACCTTGGAGGTGTTTGTCTGAAACTTCATACACCTCCACGGCATTGCCAGCCAGCACACAAGAGCAGGAAACACTGGGCGTCCCCTGCCTTGTGGGCTTCTGCTGTCACCGCCTCCTGATATAGGCGATGATGACGGCGAAGACGACGTAATATCAGTGGCAGTCTGAGGAAGATGCCCGGGTAAGGAGGAACTGCCTCGAGGCCCGCAGCCCTTAACTAAAGTTGAGAAGAACCCAGGAGTAGAGAACCAATTAAACGCCTGGGATTCCGCATTTCCCTTCAAGCCAAGCTTCGCGGTTGACAGCTCGCAGAGGATTCTAACAGCCACAGATTGACTATCTATCTAAGCGGTTGCTGGATTGCAGAAATGACCATGGTTATGGCGCTTACCTTGGATAAAGGAGCTTGCCTCAGCTTTATTATCCAAAGAGTATGGCCAGCGTTTTAGGAACACTCCCCATTTGGATGTGGCTTATTATTTGATGTAATTATGTATTTTTGCCTCGTATTTAATTGTTTTTGTAGAAAGTCGAAATCTATAATATTATAAGTATAGATAGATAGATAGATAACCTATTTGTCGCCCTGCAGGAAGCTATATGCGGGAATTATTGCCAGCATGGCATTGTACGGTGCCCCGTTATGGGTAAATGCTCTAACCTCTGCGAACAAAATCCTCCTTCGAGGATACCGTACTGTGTCATGGACGGCAGCGACTCTTCTTGCGGGCGATCCCCCCTGGGAGCTCAGGGCGGCGCCTATCATTGTCGGGCAGCTGCAAGGAACAGAGGCGAACGGCCTGATGCTGAAGAGGTCCAGAGAATCAGGATTCTATCCGACAGGACCCTGATGGAAAGGGGGAAGGAGGATCTCGGGTCTCCATCTGCAGGTGTGGTCACGGTTGCAGCGGTGCGTCCATTGTTGGAAGATTGGCTTGCCAGGGGGCACGGTACGCTAACCTACAGGCTGGTGCAGGTGTTAACTGGACATGGTTGCTTCGGCAAGTATCTGCACCAGATTGTAGGCTGCGAAGAGACGCCTGCTTGCCGTATTTGTGGGGCGGCCGTAGACACTGCGCACCACACAGTAGCAAATTGTCAGGCTTGGGGACCTCAGCGTCACATCTTGACATCGCTGATTGGGAGTGACCAGCATTGTGGTTGCTAGGATTGGCGATGAGTCAAGTTGGAGAGCAGTGACGTCCTTCAGCGAGGGTCTCATCTTGCAGAAGGAGTCACTAAACAGGCAAAGGGAGGTTATGGCAGACGCTACTCCTTCTCACCAGAAGAGGGGGGGCCTAGAAGGCGCAATTTTGGTCGCCTGCTCTCCCTCAACTAAACTAAACCCTTAAGTCGGATTCATCCGGGGCGCCAGAGCTGATTGCGCCAGCGAACATCTGAACCCCAACACCTGGATGAAGAGGGTTCCGCTGGGTTTTAGTGGGTATCCTGGTACGACCAGCGAGTCCCACACCCCCGGATGTTTACACTTTATCCGGCGTGCATAAAGCATTTCCCAGCGAAAAAAAAAGGGTTACTGTTTCGAAGTCAGCTCATATATCATCACTTACCATCAAGAGTGATCATAGTCAAACACAGCATACAAACAGACGTATATTTGCAGTTAAAACTAATAAATTCCTAAAGAAAATCACCTAAATTTGCTAGATAGGGAATTGATTCTGAAGTTTTTGTTTGTATGTTCGTAACGTTTTCACACAAAAACTACTAGACCGATTTCAAAAATTTTTTCGCCATTAGAAAGCTGCATTTTCACTGAATAACATAAGCTATATTAATTTCTCATAAAAATTAGGGATCCCTAACAAAAACGCAATAATGTAACCCAAGGTGTGAAGAAATTGGCCACAAAAAATCTTTCATCGACTGCGCTGCGGAAACTATTGATGATAGAACAAAAAAATGTTCTACAATATTATAGAACGTTTTAATATCTATAAAAAAGTCTAGAACACCATATGTCCAACTACAGTATTAATGCCATTTAAATCTAAGTTTAAATAAAAAGATGTGTCCTTTTTAATATATTTAAGCCATTGATATAATATAAAAGGCTTTTAAGGCTTTCATTGAAGGACTATTGTATTAATTTAGTTTTATATTATACTGAGGCTTTTGTAATTGCACTAATATAACGTATACACGTGCTAGTTTCATTACAGCTTCCGTTTGACGTATTTATTTAAGCGGGGAGTTTTATAAACTGGGATAAATGATGGTAACGTAAAATAGGGGGGTTTTTTGTAGAAACTCGGGATTTTTTTCACTATTTGCACTTAATACGTCGGTATATTAACATATATCTTAGAAAAACACAGACGAAGACGTGTTAAAGAGGTTGTGTGATTAAAATCAAAGCTTGACCTTGAAATTTATGCATTTTTGATTACATTTACTGAAGAGATTCGTATTGTTATATGTAGTGATGTATATGGGCTTCTTAGTGGTTATTACAGAGAGAGAGAGAAAGAATATTAGGTAGAGATAGTCGGAGGCTTTAGCCAGTCTTTTTTAATAAGATCCTTTGTATCTTATTGTGAAATCGCGTCCCCATTTCATGAGAAAATGGACGCCATTTAATTCTGTTGACTTTTTCGCATCGTACATTGACATTAATGGAGGCTTAATGGATTTTGAGATACCTATTCTATATAAAGAGGGGATATTTGTTTGTTTGTCTACCCCGGATTAAGTCAATAACAACTAAACGGTATTTAATTCGAATTCCAATTCAATAACAGCCTTAAAAACCTACGTAAGGTTTTGACAACAATTTTGAATCGTCAAATGTCATTTGCATCCTGCTTAGATTATACCTTTGCGTCCTGCTCAGAGAAGAGACCACAAAATACTCAGTAGCAGTGATCACACCTGATAATAAGTAATAACACAGTCAAAGATAGAAGCGAGTTGACTTGTTAAGAATTGCATCTGCTAGCGAGTAGGAACTTCTTTTGTACGGTTTGTTTGAACGCGATTATCTCAGAAACTAATTAACCGATTTGGAAAATTCTTTTATTTTTAGACAGCTTATTTATTAAGGAAAGCTATAAGCTATAAATCATCACGCCAAGACTAAAAGAAGTGCATCATTGAAGAAAGTCTTTAAAATTGTTGGTATTTTCCTTTTTGTGAGCTTCCGCTGCATGCGCTGCGTAAACAGTTAGAGTTTTGCAATATTTATATTTAATAAAATTATGCAGCTTTAAATTTCCTACAAAAAAATCAAAGATACTATATGTCTATCTATTATAGTTGGCTCACTATAACGTTGTTTATTCTAACTACTAAAGCGTGGCGGTTTTCTGCTCTGAAAACCTTTCTAGTATGAGCGAGAAGGCCTGCTTGGATATATTATTATTCTTTCTTACTTTTCTGATAAAATTGTTTAAAAAAATGTCTATATTTTTAATAAATTTCCCTTTCAAAACAACATTTACTGATCTAATACTTATAAAAAATATATACAACGTTATCTGTAATACTAGATAATGGATGAGAGCATGAATACATCTTCATAGCCCAGTTTATTTATGACCACTTTAACATCATATTAACCAGTTATTACACGTGATAGTATATATAAAAATATTTATGATAATTTTCAAATAAAACAGTATTTTAAATAAAGGATACGGTTCGTCATTTGACTAAATCGTATTCTTAGAAGGAATGACCTTCACATTGGTGAGTTAATATTAACCAGTTATTACACATGATAGTATATATAAAAATATTTATGATATATTTCAAATAAAACAACATTTTAAATAAAGGATACGGTTCGTCATTTGACTAAATCGTATTCTTAGAAAGAATGACCTTCACAATGTCGTTCCCATTGGTGAGTTAATATTAACCAGTTATTACACATGATAGTATATATAATAATATTTATGATATATTTCAAATAAAACAACATTTTAAATAAAGGATACGGTTCGTCATTTGACTAAATCGTATTCTTAGAAAGAATGGCCTTCACAATGTCGTTCCCATTGGTGAGTTAATATTAACCAGTTATTACACATGATAGTATATATAAAAATATTTATGATATATTTCAAATAAAACAACATTTTAAATAAAGGATACGGTTCGTCATTTGACTAAATCGTATTCTTAGAAGGAATGACCTTCACAATGTCGTTCAAATTGGTGAGTTTGTAAACATTGTAAATGATGCCAATTTGCTATATAATTGTTGTAATATTGCATAAATGTTTAGGATTACTTAGATTATATTAATTGTAACTATTAAAAACGAACAGGGTGTGGTAGTTTTTTAATAAATAAAATAAGCAAGAAATGTATTTGGTGCCAAGCATTCTCATTGGTGTTTTGCCGTGATACCCTCATTAGCAAAAAAATGTATAAAACATCGTAGAAGTTAGTAGGGTGCTCAGTTTTTAATCAACGTTAGCTACCAGCTATTGTGTTTCAAGATAGTTGTGTCGGTAAAAAGGGCTGCTTTGCGATACAAAGCTAAGTGTATTACTTTAAATTAAAACTGATGTCTTTTCAATGTCACAATAATAATTATGTGCTTATTGTTTTAATATTTGATGCTGTATTTTATTGTAATTATATAGTTTCTTGCCGGATTCTTCTCTAATAGTCAGTTGGGTTCCGAACCGTTGGTAGAGCTTTGACAAAAACAGTTTGAGTGTACTAATTATTATTACAATTGCTCATTTCCTGACACACACGGCTCATGTTGTTAAAGTAAAAAAAGTACTATTAAACACAAAAAATAGTGTAAACTGGTTTTAATTCCCAGAAAGGCAGAAACAGAGCAGATTTAGTAAGTAGCCTCCTAATTTACCTGAGTTTAGCTTAGTGGCTTCAGTCGTACCTAGTTACCATTATAAAAGCAAAGAAATTGTATACCGTTACGATAATAAATTTTAAAAAGGTGAATGGTTTGTTTAATCGCGGTTATCTCAGAAACTACTTGTCCAAATAAAGGAATCCTTTTATTATTAAATAAAATATTAATTAAAGAATACAACAAGATATATAACATTACGTTATAATTCATAGGAGAAGAGCAAAGGTTAAAAATGTCGCAAAATCTGGGTGAAATGTATTCCACTTCAGAGCTTCTGCTGCGTGCGCTGCAGAAACGGTTATAGTTACGCATAAAACATGTATGACGGAATTATTACCCTTTAAATGCTCTAAAAGAAAGTCAAAGAGACCATATATCTATCTTTTAAGATATGCTCGGTATAACCGTTTTTATACAAAACAAATTGCTCCCTTCCCTTACACAGACGAAGCCGCATGGTACGGATAGTTTAGAATAAAATACGGAAAATATTAAAGTGTTGAAATACGCTATATATCAGTGGGTGGCTTCGGCCGTGGCTAGTTACCACGTTACTATCAAAGACTTGGAAAAATTGGCATTTTAATGCTTTTACAAACCGTAAGAGATGAATTACGTCTGACTTGTTTATTGTTTAACACTGTATAATCACTCACCATCAAGTGTGGTTATAGTCAACGTAATGCTGTATATAATAATAGGAAAATAACAATTTTATTCCCACAATTCATCCTACACAGTTAAATTGAATTGTCGCTCACTATAAAGTTATATTTCATATTGTTAAAGGAGCAAACTCTCGGTTAGATTTTACCACATTTCGCCGTAGATTAACCTGATATTAATTATAAAGCTAAGAATTCAATTTTCAGGTGAAATTCAAGAACAGTATCTCCTTTATCCTGTATCAGAAGTTCCTATTGAAATACAATTCAAACCAAAATCGAAATTGAAATCTAAATGAAATTAAAATCTAAGTTAAATGAAATTTCAATCATATTATAATTCAAACCAAAATCGAAATGGCAATCACAATTAAAATCGAATTATAATAACACATGAAATTCAAATTATAATCTAAAGTATATACAATTAATAACGAAAATGAAATTAAAATTCGAATGCAAATTAAATGAAATTTAATCATATTAAAAATGAGATCAAAATCGAAATTGAAATGTAAAAAAATGAAAATCGAAATTAAATGAAATTAATATTGAAATCCAAAATATAATATAATTCAAACCGAAATCGAAATTTTAATGTAAATGAAATTGAAATTAATTAAAAATTAAAGTCGAAATTAAATGAAATTAATATTGAAATTGAAAATATATTATAATTCAAACCAAAATCGAAATTTTAATCTAAATTAAATTAGAATCGAAATTGAAATGTAATAAAAATTAAAATCAAAATAAATGCAATTAATATTAAAGTTCAAACCAAAATCAAAATTGCATTGTTACTAAAATATAAACCGAAATGAAATGAAATTTAAATCATATTAGAATTTAAATCAAAATCGAAATATAATATAACTACAATTAAATTCGAAATTAATAGACAAATTTAATCAAATTTAAATTGAAATTAAGACCGAAATCGAAATGAAATTAATATCTTAATTTTATTCGTCTGAAAATCAAAGGGATGATTTGTATAGTTTTATTACTAAACTTTAGTGCTGGACTGTGATCCCACCTGATGATGATATAGTTTAAGATGGAAGCGTGTTAATCTGGTAAGAGACGATACGACGATTTCTATACAGCATACAAATCTCTTCTTCTAAATTCGTTCTACCGGGGATCGAACCCGGGACACTTGCTCTCAAAGGGCCCGTATTAAAAGCATGGTTATACAGAGCACATGGCGCAGTGACCTTCCACCTCGCGCAGGTTCTGTCGGGCCACAGTTGCTTTGAGGCTTGCCCAGCCTGGACTGTTCAGTGTCTGGTGGATATTGGTGCAGATCTCTCGCTCCCCACCGTCATTAGCGAGAGAGCATGGTGTGCTACGCTCTCCTTCTGCGAGGATGTCATGACGCGGAAGGAGATTGCAAAATGATTGAGGCAGGCGAACGTGACCACTTCAACCGTTCGCAGGAGAAGACCGGGAAGAAGGCGAGAGGCCCACGATTGCCGTCTCCCTCCTTAGTGGTAACGGAAGCGGGGTCCGTTGCCCAACAAAGAAAGGTCTCGCGAGGTGGTTGGTGGCTTGCCAGGTGCTCCAGCCAATCCACCTCCGGAGTAAGTTTTGGTCATTGACCGAGTTGGGCCTAGGCAGGCACATCGCTGGCGAGGTTGCGAATGTCTGTCAGTCGCGTTCTCGTGATCCCATCTGCGAGTGATGTAGGAGTACCGCTGGGTTTTAGCCGGTAACAAAAAAAACTGAGTTTGTTGTGGGTTCTCGGATCATGGCGAGAAGGTACCCTCGTAACTTTCGATTTCAAGCCGTTCATGAGTACCGTCATCAGACGTACATTAAAACCCGACGGACCTTTGGGTATGCACAGTGGGATGCTAAACATCTACGTAACAGATGCCAATGCTTGGGACGGGAATACCAGCGGCGTTGGAGTGGGAGTTCACCAGCCTCGGTATGTATGGTGAAGGCAACGGAGATTTGAGCAGCGCCTAGGAAGAGGCGGCCCAAACACGTCCTTGACGACCCAGACGACCAGACTACTATTGACAACGCTCCTTACACACACCGTCTTTGCCGGCTACCTGACGCACCCCGGTCGCAGACCCATGGGCGCCAACTAATCACTGTCAGTTTACACCTTTTCAGCAGCAGCAAACGTTGCTCTTAGTCTAGGTCCGAGCCTCGCAGGAGGCGCCTTTAGAGCAACGTTTCCCCCACGACGCAGCAAGGCCCTACTACGCGCCCCCCCTCGGCAGAGTTAGGCAGGTTACGCTGTCAAAGCCAGTAGGGCTAACAGAACTGTGGAGACGACGCCTGGCCAGCACAAGGACCAAGACTGCCAAAGTAAGAGGTCAGCTGCGAACTGTGGCCTCCCGACGTGAAGAAGCTTTGCGGACCGGAAGTCTGAAGACAATCTACTGCCTTTAACCGATATTGCCTCAGTCCAAAGAGTGGGGCATACATCAGCAAAGGCTGGTCCTTCTAGAAGATTGGACAGACGTTGGTCTATAATATCCCAGTCCGAAGAGTGGGATAGACAGCCCCAAGAGATATTTTTGATTTAATTTGATTATTATGAATTCAGCGATTGTTATATGAATTCACGAACATTTAATATTGAAAAGTTTAACATATGTTCGTAGCACTCGTAGCAGTTGCCGTAGAACGCCTACGGCGTAGCAAAGCGCTACGAGTTCGTTTACTATTTGCTTTTCAAATTGTGTTACCCCATTTGCCCTTTTGCCCGTTACATCGTTATATGGTGAATGCAGATATTCCGAGATAAAAATGCCCTAGGGCTTCCATATCTCCTTCGCTTCTTTAAACCTTACTTTTTTGGCCCTTATTTAAAATGTCCTGGATTTTTTTATTATTATTATTATTGCTGACAGATTACCGCATGACTGTGATCTCACCTGATGGTAAGTCATGATACAGTCTATGATGGAAGCGCGCTAATCTGTTAATCGGCGATATACCCCTTACGGCTTCTACCCAGCATCGTAACGGAACACAAATCTCTTTGTTTGGCGGTACGTTTTTGCTGGTAGGGTGGTAACTAGCCACGGCCGAACTCAGACAAATTAGAAAATACAATTTCCTAAATTCGTCCTACTGGGGATCGAACCCGGGACCTCCGCTAGCAAAGGGAATACTCGCACCACTGCGCCAGTGAGGCCGTCAAAATTTAGATTTAGTCCTGGAACGTTGGCATTGGTCTTCACCTTCCAGCTTTCCCATTCGCTCTTGACTCATAAATCCTTTTAGTCAGTCTCCTTTCATTCATTCTCTCCAAGTGCCCAAACCATTTAGGCATAAAGTAAGTAAGTAGCTGGGCACAGGATTCCTCACTCCAAGGAGCGAGGGTTTTTAGAGCATAGACCCACCACGCTGCTCCACAGCGGATTGCCAGGCATAGTACACAAGTGCACTCTCTATGTGCAACGTGCTCTCTGAGGCACCGGGTAGATCACACCGCCAACTTCCCAACTTCGGGCAAATATTGAGAAAATCTTGAGCCCAGGACTTCATGTCTGTAGGCGAACATGCTAACCTCTAGACCAACGAGGCAGTCATCTAGGCATAACTCTCAATTTTAGTCATTACATATTTTATACCACAACGTTCCATGAACGTTAATCTTTTCAATAAGGTTAAAAATTTTGTAAACGACAGAGAGAGATACCATGAGATAAGTGTGCCCTAGGGCTTACTAATATTATATTCTAAATAAGATATATTATATTATGTGAAAGCGAGACAGAGATATTTTGAGATAAGTGTGCCCTAAGGGCTGTTAAAACGACGTTTTGACAGCCCTTAGGGCACACTTATGGCATTGCACTTTGGCGCAATGGTGCGAGTACTCGCCTTGCTAGTAGAGGCCCCGGGTTCAATCCCCGGTAGAACGAATTTAGGAAATTGTATTTTCTAATTGGTCTGAGTCTACTACCCTACCAGCAAAGACGTACAAACAAAGAGATTTGTGTTACTCTACGATGCTGTGTAGTAACTGTAAGGGGTATATCACCTCTTTCCCAGATTAGCGCGCTTCCATCTTAGACTATATCATTACTTACCATCAGGTGAGATCATATTCAATCGCTAAACGGTCAGCAATAAAAAACATCGCCAACGTTAGCTACTAGTTATTGTATTTTAAGTAAGTTGTGTCGGTAAAAAGGGCTGCTCTGCGATAGAAAGCTAAGTGTATTTCTTTAAATTAAAACTCATGTCTTTTATTCAGGAGGAGGTTATCAATTCGTCTGTATGTTTGTTACCTCATATCTCCCGACTGGGTGGACCCGTTTAAAAAGTAGTTCTGATGATGGCATCCATGACAAAATCGGATGTCTTAAATTTGCGTAAGTATGTGCGCGAGAAATGGATGAATAACTCAAGATCACGCCAACCGATTTCGATGATTCTTTTTTTATTAGAAAGAATATAATTCAAGGGTTGTTTTGTGATAGTTTGGTAAGGTTCTGATGATGGAATCCATGGCAAAGTGACGGAACTCTTCGATTCTTAGGAGCAAATCAATGATACTCGGCAGAATCTTCTATAGGCTATCCAGATATTTGAGTCGCCTACCGTAACTTCGGTATGGTCAAGTGCTAGTTGTAGTTAAACATGAAGGTCAATGGAACTCCTCAACGGCTTACAGTAAGAGTGTGATTTTTGGTAAAATCTATAACTGTCTGTAATCAAATGGCAATGACCTTACGTTTGTTGCTGCATCGCAATATTTGAAAGATGAATTATGTGTGAAGCAGTGGTATGGGGGTTTCGGGTTCGATCCCGGGTGTGTAAATTTAAGTTATCTCATATGAGGTGTGCACATGTTGAGACAAATTTGTTAGTTTACTTCAGATTCACTAAAAATCAAAAAATATTTTATCTTAACCAAATTTGTCCTGTCTCTCTTTCTAGTTATAAACTAAAGAAATAGGGTCGTAAAAGTGTGAGTATATATATAATAGTTTGTGTTACTGTTTGTCCAACGAAATGTCTTTGTCGTCCGAAATCTGTGTACTTTCCGACGGTTAGGCCAACAAACGCCGCGTTATTGCGTTTACACAACGACCGACAAAGAGATTTTACGTACGCATAAGCACAGTGTTTCATTTGTACAGTAAACGTAAATTATTATATTAACTTCTTATAACAGACAGATCAAATTAATGGATTAGTAAATAAAATTAGAAATTGAAATCTGCATGAAATTCAATTTAAATCGATTAAAAATGAAATTAATTAGATGAAAATCGTAATGAAATGAAATAAACGTCACAATTTTAATCATATTAAATTGAAATTCGAAATCTAAATGAAAATGAAATTAACGTCGATTTAAAGTTACATTAAAGTCGTAATGAAATTGAAGTTTATATCGATTCAAAATGAAATTATATACTAAACTAGATGAAAATCATAATGAAATGAAATGAATATCACAATTTTAATCGTAATAAAATTAATTTCGAATTGAAATCGAAATCTAAACGGAATCCTAAATAAAAATGAAATTAACGTCGATTTAAAATGAAATTGAAATCTAAATTACATTAAAGTCGCAATGAAATTAAATTAATGTGAAAATCTGAACCGAAATTAAATTCTTAATGAAATTGAAATTTATAATGATTTAAATCTCAAATTAGATTGAAATCGAAATATAATTGAAGTTTGCGTCGATTTAAAATGAAATTATATACTAAACTAGATGAAAATCATAATGAAATGAAATGAATATCACAATTTTAATCATATTAAATTGAAATTCGAAATCGAAATCTAAATGAAAATGAAATTAATGTCGACTTAAAATGAAATTAAATACTAAATTAGAATCAAAATCGAAATGGAGTGAAATTAAAATTCAAATTAATATCGAAATGAAATTGATATTTACAAAGAGTTAAAATGAAATTAAAATTTAAATTCGATTAAAGTCGAAATGAAATTATATTAATATCACAATTTAAATCAAATTGAATTAATATCAAAACCAAATTCATATTGTAATTCTAATCTTAATCGCAATTTAAATCTATATTTATTTAAAACGAACATTAAAATTAATTAATAAGTCGGAGAATAAGAGAGAAGGAGCATAAAGCATAGAGGCGTAGGGTTCTACACCGACATCGTCATTAATGGCATCCATAATTCAATTTCCATACTGTGGGCGTTGGTGGGTAATGTTGGTGCAATCACACACTTTATTAATTAACTCAGATTATATTGTTCAATCACTTAATGTTCCCGGTATCAATTTACACAAAGACATTAACAATAATAGCTAGGAACGCGACAGTTTCAATAGTCGACCGCTCTGCCGGACCGTCACCCGAAAACCGGAGAGACGCGCACCGGATTGGCACTGTTGACTCTGTCACACACCGATAGACAGATGGCGCCAGCGTTCCACAGACTGGTGCACTCCAACATATATAAATTACGTGTTACGTTGTTTGTCCGTAATGAACTCCTAAATTACTTAACCGATTTTAATGAAATTTGCACACATTGCGCAGTTTGATCCAACTTGTAAGATAGGATAGCTTCCATCTTAATTAAAAGTAGCAATATTATTTTATTACACTTTGTTTGTCTATTAAAAAACTTAGCCACAGCAACGAGTGGCCAGGTCTGCTAATTATAATATATATCGGAGAATAAGAGAGAAGGAGCATAAAGCATAGAGGCGTAGGAACCTACGCCGACATCGTCATTAATGGCATCCATAATTCAACTTCCATACTGTGGGCGTTGATGGGTAATGTTGGTGCAATCATACAGTTTATTAATTAACTCAGATTGTAATGTTCAATCACTTAATGTTCCCGGTATCAATTTACACAAACACATTAACAATAGCTGGGAACGCGACAGTTTTAATAGCCGACCGCTCTGCCGGACCGTCACCCGAGAACTGGAGAGGCGCGCGCCGGATTGTGATTGACTCTGTCCACGCCGATAGATGGCGCCAGCGTTCCATACACTACTGCACTCCGACATATAAATTAATATTATATAAAAACAATGTTACAAAGACATTACGTACACTAATATTATAAAGAGGAAAGATTTGTATTTTTGTATGTAACTCAAAAAGTACTGGACCGATTTTAATAATTCTTTTTTCATTAGAAAGCTACATTATTACTGATTAACATAAGGTATATTTAGTACTAGATTACTATAGAAATCTTTAGAAATTCCTATTAAAACTAACGGTAGGTGTAAAAAAATTTGCCATAAAATGTCTTTCATCGCATACGCTGTGAAGAGTACTAATGATAGGACAAAAAAATGTTCGACAATATTATAAAATATATCAATATCTACAAAACACTTCACGAGACCATATGTCTAACTATCGTAGTTACGTCACTATAACTACTTTTTTACATTTACCTAATCGATAGAAATGCCGAGTAAAATCAGACCGTGTTATCCATACCATTTATAAATTTTTATCCAAATAAATAATTTAATATTCAAGACTGTCTCAATACCTGATGATTACTTTTTGAATTATTGAAATCGGATGTTCCATTCGAAAGATATCGTGAAAGTAAAATATGCCGGCGGCGGCCGCCACGTAGCGCATCGAGTAACTAACTCGACGAGAGAGGGGCAGTGCGGGAGAAGGGGGTGCACCATTATGAACTAGGTTACCTTACTTAAATATCTGTGCCTATTTATGTCTACCCGAGCGAAGCCGGGGCGTGCCGCTAGTCACTAATATTTCAATTCCTTAAAACATCGCAGCTCAAAGGCGTGCGGTTCACGCTTGACGTAATATAAGCTCATATTATTTCAACCATGTTCTGTATGTTTGGTTTGTGTTAAACCCGCTTTGAACTACGTAACCCAATTCCCACATATTCCTATGTAATAAGTTATAATAGGGTCGAACCTTCACTTGTTATGTATTAATAATTCGCCCTGAAACAGGGTCGAATAACTTTCCGAGTTATTGCTTTGTAAATGTGTAAAACACTCACGTTTTCATGTAATTATCTAGAATAGAAAAATTCGACGACTATCTACTAGAAGTGTTATCAGATATCAACAAGCGTGAACTCACGTTTTTATGTAATAAAATATACATCAATTACCACTACGTTTTCAGATAAAATACTCACGTTTTCATGTTGATTATATGTCATTTCCTAGTAAATATATGCAAGGTCTGACTCACGTTTTTATGTGGATTGTTTCGGTATTAATTTATATATATTCACGTTCGATTTATACAATTCTGATATTATACTCTAGAAAATTCGACGAGAATTTACTAGAAGTATTAATAGATATAGTGAGTAAGTAGTAGTAGTAAGTAGCAGCCCATTAACGTCCCACTGCTGGGCACAGGCCTCCTCACTTCAAGGAGCGAGGGTTTTTAGAGCATAGATCCACCACGCTGCTCCACTGCGGATTGGCAGGCATAGTACACAAGTGCACTCTCACTTCCTTCACTCTCATAGTCCGATGTGACGGGAATCCGCCACGACCGGATCAGGCGCAGGACCGACGGCTTAACGTGCTCTCCGAGGCACGGGGGTGGATCATACCGCCAACTTCCCAACTCCGGGCAAATATTGAGAAAATCTTAACTGAAAACTCAATATTGATTTTTAAATTGGCCCGACCTGGGACTCAAACCCAGGACCTCATTTCTGTAGTTGAACTTGCTAACCACTAAACCAATGAGGCAGTCTTTTTTTAACAGATATAAACAAGCGTAAACACACATTTTTACATATTAAGAAGTACATCAATTACATCTACATGCTTAGATAAAATACTCACGTTTTTATGTTGATAATTTTTATATTATTTTCTAAAAATACGATTTTAAATTTGCTAGAAATATTATCAGATATAAACAAGCTTAAACTCACGTTTTTATATATTAGATAGTACTTGGAATACGTCACGGTTATATTTTATTTAGTAACTGAATTCTTGCTTCATGCTTACATAAAATTACTCATGTTTTTATGTATTAATTTGAATATAATAATTAAAATTCGAACGGTATTTGCTACACATGGTGTTTGTTGTAAACAAGCTGTTGCTCACGTTTTTATTAATTATTTATTCCCACTGAAACAGACGTGAAAATATATATGAGAGTCTGTGAAACGCTGGCGCCATCTGTGTATCGGCGTGGGGCAGAGTCAATAAGTGGCAGTCCGACCCGTCTCTCGGCAGCTCTCGAGCGGCGGACGGCCGGATCAGTCGACTATTGAAACTGTCGCGTTCCTTGCTATTATTGTTGATGACTTTGTGTAAATTTATATCGGCAACATTAAGTGATTGAACATTATAATCAGAGTTAATTAACAAAGTGTTTCATTGCACCAAAATTACCCACGAACGCCCACAGAATAAGAAATTAAATAATGGAACCCATTTATGACGATGTCGCGGAGAATCCTACGCCCCTATGCTTTATGCTTCTCCGTTCTCTTTTATTCTCCAACATATATATTTTTATCACACAGCAGCGTACTGCAACAGAAATCAATTGGTTTTGGCGGTAAATAATATCAGTTATAGACCAACTTAAACTCGGTTCTTTACTTATTAAGAAGCACCTAAAATATCTTCAAATTAACATTAAAAACTCACGATTTGATGTTTTCAATTTTAATAGTATCTTTTAGAAAATTAGACAAAGTTATTGTGGTAAATTACATCAGGACTAAATAAGCCAAAACTCACGTTTTTGTATTTAGATTAGTTTCTGAATTATTGCTACGTAGTAAAATACTCTCTCCAGTCATGCCGGATTCATGTCATGCCTGCCAAGCCGCAATGGAGTAGCGTGGTGAGTTTATGCTCTGAAAATCCTCTCCCCAATGAATGAGGAGATCTGTGCCCACCCGTGGGAGGTTAATTGGCTGCCACTTACCTTTTTACTAAGATTAAATACTCACATTTTGATATATTTAATTTTTATTGTTTCCAAGCTAGTTTTGGCAAAGTTTTCTAGTAAATTATATCACATCAAGACAAGCTTAAGCCCACGATTTTATTTATTTCTATGTAATTTTTAAATTATAATAGAGAAAATTCAGCCCGTTAAGTTAATGGTTCATATAATTCATAATCCACTCACGCTTTTATGTAGATAATTTTCATATTGTTGTCTAGAAAATACGACTACAATTTTATTGAAATACTATCAGATAGATATGATCTCTCTCTCTCCGGTCGTGTCGGTTTGCCGTCACGTTGGACTATGAGAGTGCAGGAATAGAGAGTACACTTGTGTACTATGCTTGCCAATTCGCAGTGGAGCAGGTTGGTGGGTCTATGCAACTACACACTACAACTGGCGCAAGCCACGAGCGTCGCCATATCCGCCTTGGCTAGACTCCCTAGTATCTCTTACTTTACTCCCACTTATGGACCTATTGTGATGTAGTAAATCAATCAGCTGATGCGAGCCAAGGGTGTCGCCATATTGGCCTTGGCTGAAAAGTCGAGTATCTTCAACTTTATTCCCACTTGGCTGAACTGCCGAATATTTATTACTTCGCTCCCAATCTGCAACCGATTGTAAAGTAAGTAAAACAACTGATGCAAGCTATGGGTGAAGCCAGTGCGGCCTTGGCTGAAATTCCGATAAAAATTAACGACTTCATTTATACTCGTATATATAAGCGAGAAGGCCTGTGCTTAGCATTGGGACATTAATGGGCTGCCACTTACCTACATACATACATACATAGCATCACGCCTCATTCCCATAGGGGTAGGCAGAGACAACATCCTTCCACTTGCCACGATCCTTGCATATCTCCTTCGCTTCTTTCAATCTCATTAAACCTTTCATACNAACCATCTAAGCATACCTTTTTACTTACTTAGCCACTTGACTAACTATCAGATATAGTTCCTGCTCACGTTTTTATGTAAACCATTTTTTTTTATTATAATCTAGTAAATTCGATTTCTTAAGTATTCATTAACATTCATGCTTTAATATAATTATTAGTTCTCACTCACGTTTTTATGTATATCATTTTTATAGTATATTCTAGGAGATTCAAAGTTAAACAACTTTATATATTAATAAATTCATCCTAAAACAGGAATTGAGGTGTTTTAGTTATGGGCACAGGCTTCCTGTCTCTTAAGGGAGACAATTTTTAGAGCAAAAACCCACCACGCTGCTCCACTACACGCAGGTTAAACATACACCAGAATCCCTTCTTTCCAGGGTATACAGCAATGATTAACTGGAAATTAAACGTAGATTCCTACTAAAAAAGGATATCTCCATATCCCCACGGGATCTAGAACAGCTGTTGAAGAGATAAACCCATAAAAACAGACACACAAATGTGTTTAATTGTACGAATAAATCATAGAAGTATTAACGCGTTGAAACTATTCGTAGAGGCCTACAAACTGTAACTACTTCGCTAACAAGCCTGAAATATCGCGACAATTAATATTGTAGCATTAGCAAAAAACTACTCAACGGATTTTAATGCGGTTTTCAGTAAGAGATAGAGTGATTCAAGAGGAAGATATAAATATATAATTTATATATATTATAGTACAAAATAGATAAGAAATATAAAGATTTGTAGTGCGATGTCGTAAAAAAATATATTTTCGCGAGCTTAATTCGCAAATATTTGCTAAACCTTACGGGATAGATTAAATTAATGTTCTACAGTATTGTATATCATAAAAAGATCTATAAAAAAGTCTTTAACGGCATATATTTATCTCAAAAGGATAACTCACGGTAACCATTTTTATCTTTTATATATTACAAAAAAATACGTGTTATTACCAAGCTATTTTATACAATACAGTATTATTATTAACCCAATTAAATGTATGAAATATATTGTATATTTCATGTAGATTAATACTGCCCTTGGCAGTGTTTCATTAAAATGGATATCTTAGGAGATATCAAAGATTTAAAAAGGTTATACAGCGGCCGGTTACATGTTTTGTAATAGATGTCGCCGTATTAGAAAAAAAAATTGATTTTGATTTTTTTTGCTAACGCTACCGTGACGTAATTTAGTACATCACAAATTAGTTGAGAAAATTTCCATGTGTTAACTCCCAATCACTATTTAACTATAAAATGAGTAATAACGCAACACTAGTGTCTTTTAATTACAGTCAGTTGTTTGAGAGCTTTTACCCATCACGCTGCCTAATCCCTTAGAGATATAACAAAACAATGTATGGTGGGTAATCACCTCTTTAATAGATCTACAAAAATGTCTAAAACAGCATACATCTATCTTTAAAGGATAACTTACCAAATCCGTTTTATCTTCGAAGGTAACGATATAGCTCAAAAGCCTAGCTGGACATAAAAGCGATAAACTAAAAAACTACTAAACAGATTTTCATGTAATTTACATTAGTAGATAGAGTGATTTATGGGAAAAAAATTGGTATATAATTTGCTTAAGTTTTGTGTATATTTATTGAAATATAACGATGAATATTGTAATTGGTGGGGAAATTCGAGCAATTTGAGAGCTTTTACCCGTAACGCTGCCTAATCCCTTAGAGATATAACTAAACAATGTATGGTGGGTAAATACCTCTTTTATAAATCTATAAAAAAGTCTACGACAGCATGTATCTATCTTCAAAGAATATCTCACTACATCAAATGATGTCGTTTAAGATAATATACGCGTAACGTCTATCGCTCAAAACATAACTGCCACAAACTAAAAAGTACTGAACCGATTTCCATGTAATTTATACTGATAGATAGAGTGATTTAAGAGAAAAAGTTTAGTATATAATTTGTTTAAGTTTTGTGTATATTTATTGAAATATAACGATGAATATTGTAATTGGCGGGGAAATTCAAGCAATTTGAGAGCTTTTACCCATGACGCTGCCTAATTCCTTAGAGATATAATAAAACAATGTATGGTGGGTAAATACCTCTTTTATAAATCTACAAAAAAGTCTAAGACAGCATGTATCTATCTTTAAAGAATAACTCACTACATCAAATTTTATCTTATAAGATCTTTTGAATCGCTGAACTTAAAAATGTTTTGCTTTTGATATTTTTTTGCGGACAGTACCGTGACGTAATACATCACAATTCGGTGGGAACCGAGTGAGAAGAGGCGACGTGGCGACGCTTAAGCACAGCATATATATATGTCGGAGTGCAGGAGTCTATGGATCGCTAGTCCGTGTGTAATAGTCTGTGGAACGCTGGCGCCATCTTTTTATCGGCGTGGGGACAGAGTCAATAAGTGGCACTCCGGCCCGTCTCTCGGCAGTCCTCGAGCGGCGGTCGGCCGGAGTGGTCGACTATTGAAACTGTCGCGTTCCTAGCTATTAGTGTTAATGAGTTTGTGTAAATTGATATCGGGAACATTAAGTGATTGAACATTATAAACCGNTAAATTGATATCGAGAACATTGAGTGATTGAACATAATCCGAGTTAATTAAAAAAGTGTTTGATTGCTCCAACATTACCCACGAACGCCCACAGAATAAGAAATTAAATAATGGAACCAATTCATAACGATGTCAGCGGAGAACCCTACGCCCCTGTGCTTTATGCTTCTCCGTTCTCTCTTATTCTCCGACATATATATATATATATATATATATATATATATATATATATATATATATCTTTAACATTACTTAATTATATAAATCTACCCTCGAAAGTTTAAAATTTCTATTGACTTTCGTTTATTAACTTAGCGGGATCGTATTATCGAGGGTAGTTCGAGAAAGTTTCCGACTCTAAAGTCGTTACTTTGACACTGACCTCTCACTGGTTAACTTGTGAATATCGATCGGTTTTATCCTATTAATATTATAAATGGGAGTTAGTGAGCGGCCATGTTGGCCTTGGCTGTTTTACCGAGCGCTTTCGCTACTCCCACTTCGCGGCCGACTGTTATGATAGAAAATAAAAACTATGTGATGATGCAAGTAGCACAACTGATGCGAGCCACGGCTGCCACCATTTTGGCCTTGGCTGAACCACCAAGTGATTTTCACTTTACCACCTTTCCGCAGCCGGTTGGAATGATGTAAGTGGCACAACTGATGCAAGCCATGGGCATAGCTATATTAGCCTTGGATGGACTGTCAAATATCTTTTACTTTACACACACTCAGCGACAGGCTATAATGAAAGAAGTAGCACAACTGATGCAAGCCATGGCCATAACCATATTGGCCTTGGCTGAATTGCCAAATACCTTTTACTTAACTTCCACACAGCGACAGGCTGTAATGAAAGAAGTAGCACAACTGATGCAAGCCATGGCCATCGCCACATTGGCCTTGGATGGACTGTCAAATATATTTTACTTTACACACACTCAGCGACAGGCTAAAATGATAGAAGTAGCACAACTGGTGCAAGCTATGGCCGTCGTCATATTGGCCGTGGCTGAACTGCCAAGTATCTTTTGCATTACTCCCATTCAGTGACAGGCTGTAATGGTGCAAGTAGCATAACTGATGCAAGCCATGGGCATAGCCATATTGGCTTTGGATGGACTGTCAAATATCTTTTACTTTACACACACTCAGCGACAGGCTATAATGATAAAAGTAGCACAACTGATGCAAGCCATGGCCGTCGCCATATTGGCCTTGGCTGACCTGCCGAGCATCTTTGACATTATTCCCACTCAGCGACAGGCTGTAATGACGAAAGTAGCACAATTGATGCAAGCCATGGGTGCCACCAACTTGGCCTATTTCTTTTCAATTTATTTTCAAGTTTTCTTTCATTAAAATTTATTATTTCTTCTAAAAGTCTTTCAAAGTGGTTAGCCTAATTGTTGTTACACAAATTTAGTTTAATGTTCTGCTATAAAAGTATAGGATTTCTTTTAAAAGTCTTTCAAAATGGTAGCTTCATCTATTCAAATAGGAAATTGCGAAGCTTCAACATTCCTTACGTACTTTGAATCCCAAAGTAAGGAAGCAGATCAACTTCATACAAATTACACGGCCATAAAACATAATAGGGCAACTTTGTACGTACGTGCTACGTCGTAGCACAAAGCTACGCCGTAGCTACATTCTACGGATCCGATACGAACAGGTCCCAAGCAATTCACATTATGTAAGAAACACGTACGATTACAATTGAAACGTAACGTTCTCTTGGATAAGTTTTACGTTCATTTTTACAACTTCATCGTAAAATTTACGACATCAAATTACCTGTCAACCCTTCCAAAGGTTTATAATTAAGCTAACAACTAACCCCGACTTTACACGTGTAATCAAATTGTACGTTATTATTGATCAACGTGACCTTCATATGACCTTTTGTATTTATGCCAATATCTCCTAAGATATCCATTTAATTTATATAAAGTAAAGGGTGAAAATAATCTACATGAAATGCTTAATGTAACTTACTAAATTAAGTTACTAATTATTAATAATTTTTTGTTAAAATCACTTTAAAAACACCGCAATGTACGTGAAAGTTTACTTTGAAAGAAAAATGCATATAGTGAGTTATCCTTAAAAGATAGAGATAGGCTATCTTAGACTTTTTTGTAGATCTATAAAAGAGGTAGTTACCCACCATACATTATTTTGTTATATCTCTAAGGGATTAGGCAGCGTTATGGGTAAAAGTTCTCGAATGACTTGAATTTATTTGCCAATTGCAATAATTATCGTTATTTTTCAACCAATTTACACAAAACTTAAAGAGATAATACATTAATGTTTTTCTGAAAAACCACGCTATCTATCGCTATAAATTACATTAAAATATGTTTAGTAGTTACTGACTTTATTGCGACTTTGTTTTGTAACATATAACATTATATTTATGTTATCTTACATGATAAAATGCACATAGTGAGTTATCCTTCAAAGATAGATATAAACTATCTTAGACTTATTTGTAGACCTATAAATAAGGTATTTACCCATCATACATAGTTTTGTTATATCTCCAAGGAATAAGACGGCATTGGTGATTACAGTTCGAGGGTAGCTTGAATTTTCCGACACTTCTAATTGTTCGTATAGTTCAACTAGTTAAAAAAAAACCTTATCAAATAATATACAGAAACCTTTGTGATAAATCACTCTATATATTAGTGAAAACCGCATGAAAATCAGTTGAGTAGTTTTTGAGTTAATCGCGAGCAAACCGGAGCAACATTTTATTACTTTATTATAGGTTCTTTTTCAAAGGATTTATATGTTTAAAAATTTCCAATTACAGAGGAAAACAATTTTAAAAGCTCGGCCACTGAATATTTTAATCAACGAACACAAAAACCACACCACCGGCTATTATAAAGCCTTAAAACTCTCCTGAAAAGCCTGACAGTTGCGGTTTTTAGTGTATAATAACTGTTACTGAAGAGCCTCGAAATGTATACTAATGAGTACGCCTGCTGTAATGTTTAGAGCAATTCCTTTACTAAAAACATTACTATTATTTTATGAACAGGAGTAGATATTTATAATAATAATACATACATACATAGCATCACGCCTCATTCCCATAGGGGTAGGCAAAGACAACATCCTTCCACTTGCCACTATCCTTGCATATCTCCTTCGCTTCTTTCAATCTCATTAAACCTTTCAAGTTCGTCGGTTTAGAGTACTCTTGACCTGGCCCTTGTTTAAAATGTCCTGGATTTGGTCCAGGAACGTTCGCCTTGGTGTTCCCCTTCCAACTTTCGCATTCACTCTTGACTCATAAATCCTTTTTGTCAGTCTCCTTTCATTCATTCTCTCTACATGCCCAAACCATCTAAGCATACCTTTCTCAATTTTAGTCACTACGTCTTCTTTTATACCACAACGTTCTCTTATCACACTATTTCTTACTCTGTCACTCAGTTTTAATCCACTCATGCTTCTCAACGCTCTCATCTCTACCGCATTTATTTTACTTTTGTGATTCTTCTGCCATACCCAACTTTCACTACCATACATAAGTGTTGGCACCAACACTCCAGCATGCACCATCTAGCTATTCATAAAGGCGTGCAGAGCACCATTTACCATATTCCCTGCATTCACTCTCCTTTCAATATCACTTTCACATATTCTATCTTTTGTAAATTTAGATCCCAAGTATACAAATTCTCTCACCTCTTCCACTTGTTCCCCATCTATCAAAATATTGCCATTCATCATAGATTCATCTCGTTTAAAAAGCATGACTTTCGTTTTGTGTACATTCGCTTTCATTCCTTTCCCTTTCAAAGCTTCATTTATAATATTTAGCATCTCCTGTAGCTCATTAGCAGATGACGCAAGTATGACTTGATCATCAGCGTAGAGTAAACATTTGATGAGTAATTCATTCATTCTTAACCCATACATACTTTCTTTTATATCTGTCAAACAGTTATCCATGAATAGGTTGAACAGCCATGGTGCCGCAACACATCCCTGTCGAACACCTCTTTCGATAAAGCCATTTATTCCACATCTCTGTAAATGAGCATTTTCATATTAGTAGTGTTAGTAGTTTTTAAATCTATTTGTGAGTATGGTTAGTTTTCTCACTTTGATGTGGACCTCTTTCTAAGAGTGAAGGCCTCCTCCAACTCCTTCCACGCATCCCTATTAATGCCCTTCTCCATCCAATTTATCCTTGCAATTTCTTTTGTATCATCAGCCCACCATCTCTTACGCCTACCGACATTTCTTGTTCCTGTGGGACCATTCCATTTTGTGGTTAGTCGTCGCTTCAACCGATGGACGTCCACTGCTGGACATAGGTCTCACGTAATGACGTCCGAGTGGCGATCCTCCTTATATCATCGGTCCACCTTGTAGGGGGTCTTCCTACACTACGTCGTCCGGTGCGGGGTTGCCATTCCAGCACCTTCCGGCCCCAACGTCCATCGGTCCATCGGACTATGTGCCCCGCCCATTGCCACTTCAGGTTCGCGATTCGTTGGGCTATGTCGGTGACTTTGGTTCTGCTACATCCATCACACGCTGAGCGACTCTGAGCTTTCGAATGAGGCCTATTTGTGGTTAGTATGGTCCACCTATTATCTATTAGTCGTGTTAGGTGGCCAGCCCATCTCCACTTCAATGATAGTGCCTGATCCAGTGCGTTACTTTAGTTTTATGCCTGATTTTTTCGCTTCTAATTTTATATGTCGGAGTGCAAGAGTCTGTGGAACGCTGGCGCTATCTGTGTATCGGCGTGGGGCAGAGTCAATAAGTGGCAGTCCGGCCCGTCTCTCGGCAGTTGTCGAGTGACGCTCGACCGGAGCTGTCCACTGTTGGAACTGTCGCGTTCCTAGCTATTAGAACCATACGCCCCTGTGCTTTATGTTTCTCCTTTTCTCTCTTATTCTCCGACATATATATCATTAATTTTTAGAAAATAACGTTCCATTTTTTGTTACTTACATTTGAAATAAAATAAGACTATGTTAGTTAATTCTTAGTAGGTGACACTATCTTGTCTGTCAGCCATTATTGGCTATTCATCGCGTCGTTACCTGCTCAGTTGCCTATTTTGTGGGAATATGAAGATAACAGCACTTATTGGTCATCTTAAACAATTAAATAAAGTAAAAATACTGTTTGTGCGTCGTAGACAAAGTTATAATAAATGGAATCGCAGTACTCAGTGACTTTTGATGCATAAAAACAGTTACAGTGGCATAACTACAGCAGCTGGACATATGGTATCCAGGACTTTTTTGTAGATATTAACACCTTCTATAATATTGTAGAACATTTTTTGTTATATCTCCAATAGTTTTCGCAGATTTTATGTAAATATTTTCATCAAACCTCGGCTTATATTTATGCATTTATCGTAAAGATCCCTATTCTTTTTCAGAAAGTAATATAGCCTATGTTATTAAGTGAAAATTTAGCTTTCTAATGGTGAAGAAATTTTTGAAATCGGTCCATTACTTTTTGTGTAAATACGTTACAAACTCCACCTCCAAAACTCCTGTTGTTTTGTACATAGCAATTACGTTGGCAAGATATTGCCGTAATATTTTTAGCAGGTGTTTATAATTAAACAAAAAAGGCATTCAGAGGTTGCCCCGAAACCTTAAAAGTTTCCAAAACATGAGCTGTGGTCGTGGAAAATGTACAAGGGTCGCTGAATGTATACTAATGAGACGGGTGCCTGACCTTTTGTAATAAGTAAAATTACGCTGCGAAGATATTGCTGTTATGTTTTTGATAGTGGTTGGGTGTAAGAAGTTAAATATTAAACACGAACTTAACAATCTGTTGCCCAAAAACTTTTGGATTCATATATAACCTAGCTATTCTTTATCATCTCGGCTATTTTTAACTGTAATTTCGTCCAAATTGGTCCAGTAGTGACGCTGAAGTGGCTCTTGGGAAATAAATCTCCATGAGACACCACAAAATGTCATGATATTTATATTTGCTAATAGTTAAACTATACAATGGTATCTTTTGTTTATTAAATTAAGACTCTGGTGTAGTTTCATGTTGCGATAAACTTTGAGACCATGAAAAAAGTCCGTCTTGTATTTATAGTCTGATATCTTACAAAATTAAACATTAATTAAAGGGTTTTCGTTGTTATTCACATCATTTATATAACCAAAAACACAATTAATCATAAATAAACACTGAACGTTTATAAAATATCATCAAAAACCTTATCTTCGACGCGACACATGCACCGTTGGTAACGGTCACTTTGTAACTGATTTACTTTTGTTTTTTCTATTGCTTGGTGTTATCTCTACACATATTTTGTTACTACAGATACCAAGAAGCGAAATAGATAATACATATTATGACTTCAAAAGAAAAAGTTGCTTAGATTTCTGATTGCTCGAGTTGAGTCTGAACTATCGTATCATGTCAACTAGTATCGCAAAAACTGGCTAAACCTTAGGAGATAGATCAAAACAATGTTCTACAGTATTATACACCATAAGAAGATCTATAAAAAAGTCCGTCACAGTATATGTCTATCTCCAAAGGATAACTTACAGTGACCGTTTTTATCCTATACATATTACATGAAGATATGTGTTTCATACAATATAGTATTATTATATCCAATTGAATAAATGAAAGACGTATATTTCATGTAAAACCTACTTCAATGGAGAAGTTTTGTATTTGACTTTGTATTTTGTAAGCTATTAGTACAGACAGCAGAAAACTCACAGTTTAGAAAATATCACAACAAACTTAACCTTCGACGCGACTCACGCACCGTTACTAACGGTTACTTTGTAACTGATTTATTTGTTGCTTTTTTCTATTATCAGGTCTCATCTCTAGGCATATTGTGTTAAGACTGTTATTGAGAAACGTAATGTGTTGTAAAGAGATAAGTTCCTCGTCTTTATAATAAGCAAAGTTGTGTGGCGATGTAATTGCTATTATATTTCTGAAAGGGGTTGTGTAAAAAAAAGAGACACGTACTTTTGAAACATAAAATGCAATTTATCATTCATTATTTCAACTATCTTTCATTGAAGGTTTCATCGAAATTGGATTTTGAAAAACAAGCGCCTGGTCTTTTAAATAAGCAAAGTGGAGTAGTAATGTGATTGCTATTATTTTGTGACAGGAGTTAGGTGTAAAAGGTTAAAGTTAAATATTAAACATGAGCTTAATAATCCATATTATTCTTTGTTTTATCAGCTGTATTCCAATGTAATTTCGTCCAAATCGATTCAGTAATTTGCAGGATACGAGACAATTTCCATTCGCTGAATATATACTAAAAAAGACAAGCGCCTGGTCTTTATAATAAGCAAAGTTGTGTGGCGATGTAATTGCTATTACTTTTTTGGTAGGAGTTATATAAAAAAATTAAAATGCAATTCTAAATACGATTTTAACAAGTAACATTGTATTGCGGAGACATTTCTATCATCTCAGCTATTGTTTACTGAAATTTTCACCCAAATCGGTCGAGCAGATAGTCGCAAAATGTGTACTAAAGTTAAAAGTGTCTAACCATTATAAGACGCAAAGTTGTATAGCGTTGATATTGCTATTATATTTCTGACAGGAGTTTATGCTTTTTGAAATAATAAATATACAGAATGTTTTTTTTATAAAATCATCATTTACTGCAATGATATTCCCGTAAATATTAACAACGGGTGACTGACCTATGTAAATACGTAAAATGGTATTGCTGTTGTATTTCTGAGAGGGGTTGAGCATAAAAACATGTCCTTCTGAATTATTAAACACGAGCTTAATATGTCTCTGTTATTTTTAAAAGTATATACCAACTAACTGATTCGCAAAACTCAGGACTGGCGATATAGATGGAACAAATGTGCTCCGCATAAAAAAGGTTATAGTGAGCCAACCTTAAAAGATAGAGTTATAAAGCTTAAGACTTTTATATAAATTTTTTAAAGAGGAATAATCCTATCATACATAATTTTGACGTAACTTTAACCGTTTACACAGCGCACGCAACGGAAATAATCAAAAGGAAGAAATCCTGATTTTGCAACATTCCTCATTGTTGCACCGCTTCTTTTGTTCATAGTTTTTATTGTTCGTGATGATGTATAGCTTATAGTCTTCTTCAACTATTAGGCTATCTAACACTGAAAAAATTTCACAAATCGGACAAGTAGTTCCAGAGATAAGTTCAATCAAACGAACTTCAGATTATACTTGAAACGCCTGACCTTTATAGAATGTCAAATTGCGAAGTATTGCTATTATATTTTTGACAGGGGTTTATATATTTTTATGTAAAAAGACGTTTTTATAATATAATCTATAAGGAAACCATTGATTTTTACACATTTTTTGTATAAATAACTAAGTTTTTTATTAATTTTATCTCCAAATTACAACAAAGGGCGTGTTAATGTCTCATAAAAAGTATGTTTGTTTAAACGCAGTTATCTCAAGAACTACTACTTCGAATTGGGAAATTCTTTCGGTTTTGGATAGCTCATTTAATTAGAAAAGCTACAAGCTATATAAAATTTCGATACATTTCAAAGAAACGGAGTAATAATAAAAAATGTTGCAAAAATGGGGAAAATTTCATCGTTTTGAAAGCTTCCGTTGCGTGCGCTGCGTAAACGGTTAAGGCTACGCAATAATTATATATGACGTAATTGTTCCTCTGTAGACGTTGTACAAAAAAGTCTAAAGTAGCATATATCTATCTTTAATGGTTGACTCAGTATAACCTTTTTTGTCATGACCAAATATGTTCAAACTTTCAGGTCATGCAGACAATGTCACGCGGCTCAGTTAGTGTTGTAAATATATTAAACAGACAGACAAACTAATTGTTTATAAAAAAAAGTCAACAAGTGGACTATTGTATTAAAAAAAATGCATTTTTTAGCAATCAATCAGAGAAGCTTACGTAAATTGTGACATAATCCAGGCCTAGTTCGTAATAACTTCACGCTTTCAGTATAGCCAATTCGTTGATTGACTTTGTCAATACAAAAGCTTAAGCTAAATATATACTAGCTATACTCGAAGCTGTTACCCGCGTAGTTACCGATCTCGTGGGAATATCGGGTAATCTATAATTAGCGATTGTTAGCTGTTTCAATATGGTTTTAGTTCGTAAAGCTTCACTATATCAGTATAGTCTGTTCGTTGATAAAATTATGTCAATTCAAAAGCTTATATCAAATCTATAGTAGTCTTACACTAAGCTGTTACCCGCGTAGTTCTTGATCCCGTGGGGCTATGGGGTAATCTATTGAAAGATTGTTTAATCAAGGTTCAAAAAATTTTTACTCTATCTTTATAGCCAATCCGTTGATTGAATTAATCAATACAAAAGCATACATTAAATCTATACAAGTTTTACCCAAGCAATTACCCGCGTAGCACCCGACCCGTGGGAATATGGGATGTTCTATAAATGGCGATTGCAAGCAATTAAAACCAAGTTTTACTTCGTTAAACTTTCTTCTATCAGTATAGTCAGCTCGTTGATAAAATTATGTCAATTCAAAAGCTTTCGATAAAGCTATATTAGCTTTAACCCACGCTGTTACCTACGTAATTCCCGATCCCGTGAGATTATGGGCTAATCTTTAAATAGCAAGTACAGGTTGTTTGATCAAGTTTTAGTTCGAAAAGCTTGACTCTATCAGTAGTCTGTTCGTTGATAAAATTATGTCCGTTCAAAAGCTAATGTCAAATCTATAGTAGCCGTACTACAAGCTGTTACCTGCGTAGTTCCCGATCCCGTGGGAATATGGGATGTTCTATAAATGATGATTGCAATGTTTAAACCAGGTTTTAGTTAGTAAAACTTTACTCTATCAGTATAGTCAGTTCATTGATAGAATTTTGTTAACACAAAAGCTTTCATTAAATCTATACTAGCTGTTTATCATGCTGTTTACCGCGTAGTTACCGATCCCGTGGGAATATGGGATGATCTATACATAGCGATTGGAAGCTGTCTCAACCAAGTTTTAGTTCGTAAAACTATTATCTATCAGTATAGTCGTTTTGTTGATAGAATTTTGTCAATATTTAGTTAAATGAGTTACTAATGAGTTTCTTTGCGGTATCTTCTCGGTTAAAACATTTCAAAAGGGTTACACTATTCCGTTTCTTATATATTTAGCTAAACGAGTTCCTATAGTTCATTCGCATTAAGTTTCCAGTGAGTCATCATAGTCATTGTGAACTTGACCTTGTGATTTGATAAGATTTGATTGTTTAGAGGTCAGAGCTGCAATGAGGACTCACTGTATTTTAACGGGAACAAACTGTAATGAGTTTCCTTGTGGTATCTTCTCGGTTTTGACACTCAGAAAGAGATTAGTTATTTCTGTTTTAATATATTTAGTAAAACGAGTTCCTACTGTTTGTTCGCGTTAAGAATGCAGTGAGTCATCTGGTTCACTATGAACTTGGACTTGTAATTTGATAAGATTTGATTGGTTAGGGGGCGGGGTTACAATGATGACTCACTGCATTCTTAACGCGGACAAACTGTAATAAGGTTGCACTATTCTTTATTTTAATACATTTAGCTAAAGGAGTTACTAATGAAAGTATTTATGGTTTTTTCCCGGTTTAAAACTTCAGAAGGGGATATGGAGTAAGTACGCTTTCCTCCACATTCCCACGGGGTCGGGAAGTACGCGGGGGACATATTCGGAACTATTTAGAGCTATATATAGACATGTCATAACTTAGTTACGTAATAACACTCGAATATGTGACTAAGAACAAACTAAACGGATATGACGATAAAAGATAAGATAAAGGACCGATTAGTTCTTTATTATCCCGTATTTAAACAGCTTATCTATCTATCTATCTATCTTTATAAATGAGACTAATCTATCGCCGTGGCTTTGTCTGCATTTATCAGTTACAAGTAAACGTGAAGCGATATCAAATCCACTATAGATTACATCTACTATAGACATGTTAAGAAGGTTATAGCGCGTCAATCTTAAAAGATAGATGTACAATGTAAAGGAAGTTTTTTTAGATCTTTTAAAGGTGAACAATTCTGTACTATATTATTTTTGCGTAACATTAACCGTTTACGTGGTGCAACGGAAGCTATCAAAAGGAGTAAATTTTCACCGATTTCGCAACTTTTTAAATTATTACTCCGCTCCTATTAATTATATCATAATGTTTTATAGCCCATAGCCTGCCTTTATAAATGGGCTACCAGGTACTACAAGAACTTTTTAATTATAACCAATAATTCTTGAGATATACGCGTTCAAACAAACAAACAGAGTCAGTCATATCAAAACATGATAGTTTTGGATCCAAATTTGCCAAATAATTCCTTAAATGGAATTATTTGTGATCTATCTAGCAAAGTGTGTATCTATTTACCTTTTTTTAATAGAAAAACAACTGGAAAATAACATACCGTTCACTTAACGGCAAGTGTACTTAGAAATTAGAGTATAAAGAAGAAATTTCCCCCGATTTCCCAACATTTTTCATAATTTCTCCGCTCCTATTATTCGTAGCGTAATGTTTTATAGCCCATAGCTTTCCTTGATAAATAGGCTATCTATTACTAAAAGAATTTTCCAAATACACCCAGAAGTTTTTGAGATATACGCATTAAAATAAACAAGCAAATACCGAGTTATAAACAAATTTTTCCAGATTTCGGAACAATTTTTATTATTTCTCCGCTCCTAATAGTCTTAGCGTGATCTTTTATAGCTTTTAACTTTCCTCAATAAATGGGCTATTTAATAGTATAACAATTTTTCAATTCAAGCCAGTAGTTCCTGAGATAATCAGGTACAAACAAACAAAAAGCATATATTTGCATTATACTCCAAAGACTTGACTGTATCAGTATCAGATGTTCTCACAGTGACTGTAATCCTCTTGTAATCTCTTCCCGACATCCCTATCCCTTGTTTATCCCGGATTTATCCTGTTAAATTAGTCGTTACGCCCATCCTTGGGTCCTAATACTAATATATATACTAATTGTGAAGCGTAACTGCGTCTGTGTAGATTTAAATTTGATGCTTTTGTAACTTTGGCCAGCCGCGCCGTCACTTATTAATTCGCTGATATCTCCCAAGATATCCATTTTAATGAAATGCTGTTAAAGACAGTTTTGATCTACATGAAATATATAATATATGTAATGTATTTAATTAGATGTAAATAATACTATATAACATAAAATAGCTTGGTAAATAAGACGTATTTTTTTATGATGCGTCAAAGATAAAAATGGTTACTGTGAGTTATACTTTGACGATAAATATATACTGTTGAAAACTTTTGTATAGATCTTTTAATGATTTACAATACTGTAGAACATTAATTTGATGTATCTTGTAAGATTTAGCCAATAATTGCAGTTTAAGCGCACAAAATGATTAATACGACTTCACATTACAAATCTTTAAGTTTCTCATTTTTTATGTACTAATACATGTGTGTATTATACATTTAAATCTTGCTCTTGAATTGCTCTATCTATTGCTAGAAATTGCATTAAAATCTGTTGGATAGTTTAAAAGATATACGCGAACAAACAGCGGAAGCGACTTCATTTGATACTATGTAAAGTCTGTTATAACAGTACGAGTATTTCTATATTTCTTGTAAAATTCGTAATATATATACAATTAAATATTACAAATTGATGTCTGTGTGTAAAGTATAACTATATCTTACTGAAAAACCATCAAATCTCCAAAAATGATGATTAATACACCTTTATCTCAGTATTTTAAACAGAAAGTCCACGTTTCTATAAATACTAATGTAATATTACCTGAAAATATATCTTTTTTCCTAAAGTTTCATTTAAAACTAGCAATGAAATGACTTTTAGTTATAGGAGTTCCAAAAATAGTGTTTTAATCGAAAGAAAATCAAATATTACCATTAAAAATCCTTACTTTTCCAAAAAAATAAAAAGATTTTTTATTTCATTTAAAACTTGCAATAAAACCTATTGTGAATATGTCGATATTTTCGTTAATATTTCATTTAAAACTCGCATTAAAACCTATTGTGAATATGTTGATATTTTCTAAATATTTCATTTAAAACTTGCAATAAAACCTATTGTGAATATGTTGATATTTTCTAAATATTTCATTTAAAACTTGCAATAAAACCTATTGTGAATATGTTGATATT
>JACTOM010000937.1:2039529-2061696 GCA_015832385.1 Elymnias hypermnestra
TTAGCATAAGCTATTTATTGTTTAACAACGCTACGTTAAGCTACGAATTATACAGCAACGCTACACATTGCTAAGAAACGCTACGAAAAGCTACGAATCGCTCAACAAGGATACAAAATGCTCAAAAACGTTAGCATAAGCTATTTATTGTTTAACAACGCTACGTTAAGCTACGAATTGTACAGCAACGCTACACATTGCTAAGAAACGCTACGATAAGCTACGAATGGCTCAACAAGGATACGAATTCCTAGAAACACTACGATTATTACAAATATATTTCAACTAATTTATAGTGAACTTTAACTTATTATATACTGGTGAAAATGATATGAAAATCGGTTCAGTAGTTTTTGAATGGATCGCGAAGAGATGCGGGCAGCTCTCAGGTTAGATGTTTTTCGACATTTTAAACAAAACTCTGGTGAAATCTTGTTATGCTTAACAGAATATTGGTTCATGTGGAAGGTATACATCCAATAAAACACCACCCGGATGTAGAGCGAAACAAAACCCAACAGCTACGAGGCAAATGGGAAAAGAAAACAACGAAATTTTTAACGAGAAAATGAACCGTACTTTCCGGCGGAAATGCTTTCGGGGTTGATATATTTCTATACGTGTTATATACTAGCTGTTCCCATCCGTGTCACCCACGTAGTGCCAGATCCCGTGGAAATATGGGGAAATCCGTTTTAGCGATGTAACTAGAACTCATTAGGTATTTCTTCTATATATTTCCTTTAAACACTCGAATATACGTCGGTCTATAATCTCAGTTAGTTAAGGCGTGTTTACATGTATTGGTTCTTGCCGCAGATTCAGTTAAGTGTGAAATTAACTTTATTTTTGCAATAGAAAAAGACTTTCAGGAGAAATTATCTTTCTACCCTCCTTTTTATCAA
Source organism: Elymnias hypermnestra (assembly GCA_015832385.1). Lineage (NCBI taxonomy): Eukaryota > Metazoa > Arthropoda > Insecta > Lepidoptera > Nymphalidae > Elymnias > Elymnias hypermnestra. The sequence goes on from JACTOM010000937.1 coordinate 2,040,435, forward strand.
ATATACGTCTGTCAATAATCTCTGATAATTAGGGCGTCTTCACATGTACCAGTTCTTGACTCAGGTTCTGCTACGTGTGAATCTACCTTTATTTTGGTACGTGGAAAGGTCTTGAGGCCGAAATATCTTTCTACCTTCCTTAAATACTCGAATAAACATCTGTCTATAATATCTGTCTACCCTCCTTTTTATATATATATATATACGTCTGTCTATAATCTCAGTTAAATAAGGCGTGTTTACACGAAGCAGAGCTTCGCTGATATTCTGTTAAGTGTGTATCTACCTTTGTTTTAGTACGTGGAAAGGTCTTGAGACCAAAATATCTTTCTACCCTCTTTAAATACTCGAATATACGTCTGTTTATAATCTTAGATAATAAAGGCAAGTCTACACTTAGCTCAGCATGCCACAGATTCTGTATAGTGTAGATCTACCTTTATACTACCAATAGGAAAAGGTTTGCAATAGAAAATATCTGTCTATATATAAAAAGGAGGGTCCTTTTTATCAAATATACATCTGCTAATAATCTCTGATAATTAAGGCGTGTTCACATGTACCGGTTCTTGACTTAGGTTTTGCTAAGTGTAGATCTACCTTTATTTTAGCTGTAGAAAAAGGTTTGCGGGAGAAAATATCTTTCTATCCTCCTTTTTATAAAATATACATCTGTCTGTAAATTCAGTTAATTAAGGCGTGTTTACATGTATTGGTTCTTGCCGCAGATTCAGTTAAGTGTGAATTTGACTTTATTTTAGCAATAGAAAAAGGTTTGCAGAAGAAAATATATGTCTGTCTATAATCTCAGTTAATTAAGGGGTGTACACGTGTGCCGGTTCTTTAATTAGATTCTGCTAAGTGTGCCCTTACCTTTATCTTCAGTACGTGGTATGGTCTACAGGTGAAAATATCTTACTACCCTCCTTTTTATCAAATATAAGTCTGTCTTTAATCTCAGTTAATTAAAGTGTGTTTACATGTACCGGTTTTTTAACAGATTCTGCTAAGTGTGTATTTACCTTTATTTTCAGTACGTGGTATGATCTACAGGTGAAAATATCTTTCTACCCTCTTTGAATACTCGAATATACTGTTTATAATCTCAGATAATTAAGGCGTATTCACATGTAGCGGAGTTTGTCACGGGTTCTGATTAGTGTGGGTTTACCTTTATTTTTAGTATTGAAAAAGGTACAGGTGAAAATATCTTTCTACCCTCCCCGAATACTTGAACCGTTCCATCCACGTTGCAGAATATTTCCAACAGAACTTTCAATCGCGTTTGAGGAATTTAATTATATTGGCATTTACGACGTTTGATAGTTGATTCAAGCTAATCATATTTGGTGCCTCGTTTAGACGATTGAGCGAGTCTTTTTTTTTAATAGAAAAAATTTGTAAAATGGGATTACTGGCTTCAGAAGATTTGGATTCGATCCCCGGTAGGACGAAATTAAGATATTGCGTTCTCTAATTTGAGTTTGGACTGGAAGGCTCAGAGAGTTATGGTCTATTAGGGTAAAACGTACAGTTTCTTGGACGGCAGCAACTCTCCTGACAAGTGACCCTCCGTGGGAGCTGCTAGCGGAGGTTCTAACACCTACCTATCAGTGCAAGGACCAGACGGATGTCAACTGATGGCGGCAAGATCCAGAGGATCAGGGCTTCAGCAGGGCATGAAGATCTCGGATCTTCTACAGTGAGTCTGATCACGGTGGGAGCGATCCGTCCCCACCTGGACAATTGGATATCTAGGAGGCACGGATCTCTCACTTACGGGCTGAATGGAAATGGTTGTTTTGGCAAGTACCTGCATCAGATTGTTCGCAGGGAGGAAATGCCTGCCTGAATGTAATGCACCCGTGGATTAAGCACACTCTAGCAGAATACCCACTGTGGGGACCCCAGCGGCATCTATTGATGTAGTGGGCCGGAGGACACCATTCGCTGGAGGGCATAATTGGGGGGCAGAGGCTTCCTTCTGTGAAAGTGCTATTTTAATAAAGGTGGCACATGAGAGGCACAGAGAGGACACTGTAGACGCTCCGATTTGCGCTTCTCCTTCCTTTCCCAGAGGAATCTTCCAGAGTGCCAGGGTAGATTGCGTATACCGTTCCTCTGGTGCTCCAGTAAAGGATGCGGAGAGTATCGCTGGGTTTTAGTGGGTATTCTGGCTTACCAGCGAGTCCCACACTGCCGATAAGATTTAACTACTAGCAACTGTGTTCCTGTCTGCCTCATTGGTCCTGGGTTGAGGTCCTGGGTTCGAGTCCCGGGTCGGGCCAATTCAAAAATCAATATTGCGTTTTCTATTAAGATTTTCTCAATATTTGCTCGAAGTTGAAGAGTTGGCGGTGTCATCCACCCCCATGCCTCGGAGAGCACGTTAAGCCGTCGGTCCTGCGCCTGATCTCTCTCCGGTCGTGTCGGATTCCCGTCACATCGGACTATGAGAGTGAAGGAATAGAGAGTGCACTTCTGTACTATGCCTGCCAATCCGCAGTGGAGAGGCGTGGTGGGTCTATGCTCTTAAAACCCCCGCTCCTTGGAGTGAGGACGCCTGTGCCCAGCACAAATCTTTGTTCTAACTAATTAAGAAAAACGGACCAATTTACTTTTTACGCGAGTAACACCGCGGGAAACCGTTAGTTGCAAAATAAATGTGATATCCAAAAAAAAAATGTCAGTTATTTCGCTGAAAAGAATTAAGCAAGAGATATAAATGCTGAATTATTAACGCTGCTTTGTTTAATGTTGATTTTTACTTGAACGAGTGACTGGACGGTGTAAAATGAAAAAAACTGTTATAGTGAGACAAGCTTAAAAGATAGACATATGCTGCTTTTGACTTTATTTTACAATATTTCAAGAGCAACAATTTCGTCATACATGATTATTGCGTAACTGTGTCCGTTTCCGCAGCGCACGCAACGGAAGCATTCAAAAGGAGTACATATAGCTGGTTTTTGCAACATTTTTAATTACTGTACAACTCTTATTAGTCGTAACGTGATATTATATAACTGATATCCTTTCTGAATAAATGAGCTATCCATAGTTGAAAAATTTTTCAAAATCGAACAATTAGTTCTTGAGATTTCCACGTGTTGGTTTGAACGCGCCTATCACAGGAACTAACGGTATGATTACAAAATCCGTTCAGTGTTAGACAGATTATTTATTGAGGAAGGCTGTAGGCTGTATATCATCACGCTAAAAAGGGCGGGGCAATAGGAAAAAATGTTGCTAAAACCTAAAAAAAAATATCCTTTTAAAATTCGAACACTGTATTTGTCTATGTTTTAATATTGGCTCACTATAACCATTTTTATACTAACATAGCAGCGTTTCTGTATCACAAGTCACAAAGATATCGCTGAGTAAATTTAAATCTTTCATTAAAAGAAAGCTAATACTTAGAAAACAAAAGGGCGTGGCAGTAAATGAATTGCGTAAAAAAAAACGTACACCCAACTGAGTTTGCTGTGGGCTCTTCTCAGATCAGCCCGCGAAGGAACTCTCGTAACTTTAGATTGTTGTTCTCTATTGTTATCATCTGACTGATGATATTTCAAACAAAAAAAAACTATATTTGACGATTCAAAAGTGTAATAGGACTTGAATAAAGATATTTTGACCTTGACTTTGACCCGATCGTAATCAGGAGGAAGTTATCAATGTTCAAATAAATATACATTGTAGTATGTGTTTATGTTTATAATATTTGTATAATAAGACTATGAGAGTAAAACCCTCGCTCCTCGGAGTGAGGAGCCCTGTGCCCAGCAGTGGGACGTTAATGGGCTGCTACTTACTTTACTTTTTACTATGAGAGTGAAGGATTTGGAGTGCACTTGTTTTAGAGTATATATTTGTGTGCTACCAAGGAACAGTGAAGTAACGTGGTGGGTCTATGCTCTGAAAACCCTCTTTTCTATGAGTGTAGAGAGCTGTGCCCAGCAGTGGGATGTAAATAGGATGCTTCTAAACTTTTTTATAAATATTTCACGTCGAAATATCAAGTGACTCGCGCAAGTAACTGTCCCGCGTTCAAACCGACTTCCAAGCTTTCGGGTCAACATCGTCAGCATTGTTTCTCATTAAAATATTTGTTTTTTTAATTAATCAAAACCCAGTTATGAGTCCTCTTGTAATTTGTTAGCATAAACGTTTTCCAAGATGTTAAACTTACTGTTATCTCGCTAATAAGTGATGATACAGTCTAAGATAGTAGATATTATCTAAAGTCGTGCAGTTGGTAAGTATAAAACAAAGTGGCTTCCTCTGTTTGTTACCCTATAACTTTTAAACTACTTAACGGATTTTGATGCAATTTCCAGTAATAGATAGAACGATTCAAGAGGAAGATTTATATGTATAATACATACACATAATATTACATAAAAGATAAGAAATTTATACATATGTAATGTGATCTAACAAAAATATTTTCGTGCGCTTTAATCGCAAACCCTAGCTAAACCATACGAGATAGATCTAATTAATGTTCTACAGAATTGTATATCATAAAAATATCTATAAAAAAGTCTAATACAGTATACATTTATCTCTAAAAGATAACCCACAGTGCCCATTTTTATCTTTTACATACTACAAAAAGATATGTGTCATTTATCAAGCTATTTTATACAATACAGTGTTATTCCTCATCCAATTTAATACATTACATATGTTATGTATTTCATGTAGATCACAAATGCCCTTAACAGCGTTTCAAAAAAATGGATATGTTAGGAGATATCAGCGATTTAAACAGCGGCGGCACAGCGGCTTACGGTTTAAAAGAACAGGTTTCAGTTGATGATACGCAAGTATGAAGCGAGTTTAATTATATCGCGCACGTTATATATACTATAGCCAATATCTCCTAAGATATCAATTTAAATTATACAATGTAAGGGATAAAAATAATCTACATTAATTGCTCAATCTAACTGATATATTTAAGTTAATGAGGATTAATACTTTATCCATATGAATGACTTTATAATAACCGTAATGTACGCAACCATTTTTGAAGATAAAATTTGAGTTTGTGACTTATCCTTAAAAGATAAATATATACTGTCTTTTACTTTTTTATGCAACAATAAAAGAGGCATAATCCCACCATACATTATTTTGTTATATCTGAAATGGATTAGGCAGCGTATGCGATGAAAGCTCGCAAATAGTTTGAATTTTCCAACACTTCCAATTTTTTTTTATATCTCTACTAGTAAATACAAAATCTTAACAAATTATATACGTAAACCTTCCTTGTGAATCACTCTATCTATCAGTGAAACCCACATCAAAATCTGTGCAGTAGTTTTTTATTTAATCGCAGACAAACAAATAGACGCGACAGAGTACTTTGTAAGGATAACAAGTAACGTATAGAAGGGCTTTAATAGGATTTACGTGTATGTTCATCCATGCATTCACGCGTCGTTTTGAATTGATCAAAGAGTGATCATCAAAGGACGAATGTAAACGCATTTGGTGTTAAGTGATCACTGAATTGCTGCTCCATAACAATGTTATATAACATCTGATATATTATATTTGTAAAAGAAAAGAGACTTGATTAAAAATACGTTCATAATTGCATCCCATCTGTCTGTATTTTCACGATGAACTCAAAAATTACTAAACCGATTTTCATGTGTTATACACCAATAAATAGAATAATTGTTAAGGAAGGTACATGTATATAATTTGCTTAGGTTTAGTGTAAATTGACTGAAATATAATAAAAAATGTTCGAAGTGGCAGAAAAAATCCACCTGGGAACTTTCATCGAAAACGCTGTCTCATCCATAAGAGATATAACAAAACAATGTATGATAGATATATTTCTCATTTATATATCTACAAAAAAGTATAAGGTAGCATATATCTATCTATTAAAGATAACTCACTACGTCCATTCAATCATCAAAAGAAATTGTCATGTCAATACGGTATTTTGAATGCTATTTAAATGGATACAATATAAATATTATCAATTCAAATATACTAATTACATTAAACGTTTAATGTACATTATTTTCCTCATTTACACTATGTAATTTCAATGGATATCTTAGGAGTTATTAGAAAAAATGTTAAAGCGCGCGTTAATTTATACAAGTGATTCGATGGGGTAACCCAATGATATATTGTTGATTATAATAGAAATTTTAAGTTTATACAAGCAAAACCAGGGTCTGTAGCTAGTTAAATCCTTCTCGGTTAGATATCTAAAAGGAAAATCGTGTTTACAGTGCAAAGAGTAAGGTATATCGGATTAGAAATCATTCGAATGCTGTATCTTTGACCGTCCATGCATCAACGTATCGCGTTAGCATCAAAGCGATGTAGGCAGTGCATTATATTGCTCACATAATACTGAGGCATATCATTTAATATAGAGGGAATCTGAGCTGATATTTTACACTAGAAGATGCCTGTGACTCCGTCTGTTTACAATTAGTACTCATATCTCATAAAATACCTATATAAATAGTGTTCTCTTTAGTGAAATCTGTTAGTACAAAAGCAAGACAGGTTATGCTTGATAACATCGTTTTATTAATAATCAAAGTTATAGAGAGGTAATTTAAACAGGTATTTTATACTAGTGGATACCCGTGACTCCGTCTGCTTACAATTAGTACTCATATCTCATAGAATATCTATATAAACAGCGTTCTCTTTAATGAAATCTGTTAGTACAAAAGCAAGGCAGGTAGTGCTTGATAACATAGTTATATTAATAATCAAAGGGATAAAGAGGTAATTTAAACAGGTATTTTATGCTAGTGGATACCTGTGACTCCGTCTGCTAACAATTACTACTCATATCTCATAAAATAGGTATATAACTACCGTTGCCTTTAATTAAATCTGTTAGTGCAAAAGCGAGACACGTAGTGCTTGATAACTGACTTAGTTACAAAAATCTAAGCAAATGAACAAAAAGTTTATACTAGGCTTTTGTTTGAGACTCTGTCTGCTTACAATTAGTACTCATATCTCATAAAATACCTATATAAATAGTGTTATCTATAGCGAAATCTGTTAATACAAAAGCGAGACAGGCAATGAATGTTAACATAGTTATATTAATAATCAAAGGTATAAAGAGGGAATTTAAATAAGTATTTTATACTAGTGGATACCTTTGACTCCGTCTGCTTACAATTAGTACTCATATCTCAGAAAATAGGTATATAACTACCGTTGTCTTTAATTAAATTTGTTAGTACAAAAGCGAGGCAAGCAAAGCTTGATAACACACTTAGTTACAAAAATCTAAGCAAAAAAACAGATAGTTTGTACTAGGCTTTTGTTTGCGACATCGTCTGCTTAATATTAGTATTCATATCGCATAAAATACGTATATAAATACTGTTAACTTTAGTCAAATCTGTTAGTACAAAAGCGAGGCAGGTAGTGATTGATAACACACTTGGTTACTAAAACCTAAGCAAATAAGCAGATATTTTAAACTAGTGGATACCTGTGACTCCATCTGCTTACAATTAGTACTCATATCTCATAAAATACCTATATAATCAGTGTTCTCTTTAGTGAAATCTGTTAGTACAAAAGCAAGGCAGGTAGTGCTTGATAACATCGTTTTATTAATAAATAAAGTTATAAAGAGGTAATTTAAACAGGTATTTTATACTAGTGGATACCTTTGACTCCGTCTGCTTACAATTAGTACTCATGTCTCTACATTGAAATACTGTTATCCATAGTGATATCTGTTAGTACAAAAGAGAAGCAAGTAGTGCTTGATAACAATTAAAAAGATATTTCATACTAGCTTTTGTCTGTATTCGGCCAGCATAAACAAGGCAATAATGAGCCAACCTTAAAAGATAGATATATGCTATCTTTAACTTTTTTTTATTACTTTCAAAGGGGAACAATTCTGTCGTACATTGTTTTGCGTAACTTTAACCGTTGACGTAGCGCACGCAGCAAATGCTCTAAAAATGAATACATTTTCCCCATTTTTGCAACATTTTTTAATATTGATCCGATCCTATTTATCTTACTGTGTTAATGTATTGCTTTTAACTATCCTCGATAAGTGGGCTATATAATACTAAAAGGTTTTTTAAAATCGGACCAGTAGTTCCTGAGATTAGTGCGGTTAAACAAACAAACAAATCATTTGTTAACAGTACAGATACAGTCTATATCGAAATGTGTTATGCAAGGCGAGTTTTTAATATATTATCAAAAGACTTTAAGTATACAAGAAACCGCTCCCGAAAACGAAGACAGACGACAGTACTAATGACACCTTTGATGATGGCACGGAAAACAGAAAATGATATTTTTAAAACGTTTTATTACAATTATTTATGCTCCATCATGTTAGTACAGCTAAATACATAACAAATACACAATCAGCTGACTCTCGGGTCAACGAACGCATGGGGCCGACACTGGTGTGCGTGTAAAAGAAACAATTGGCCGCGCTCGAGCGTTGATCCGTGCATTCAAGCCACGTCGGTTTTTCGCACTTTCTCTCAATTTAATCGTTTCTTTTACAAACACACTAGTGCCAGCCGCGTGCGTTCGTTGACCAGAGCGTCTGCTGACAGTGTTTCATAGCTGGTTTTTATGTTATATATTTTTTTATGAAACGACACAACAAAAAAGCCAACGCCCTAACGTGGCCAACTGTTTCTTTTACACGCACACCAGTGCCAGCTGCGTGCGTTCGTTGACCAGAGCGTCCGCAGACAGTATTTTATTGTTGGTTTTTTATTAAACGACACATAACCTAAAAGCCCACGCCCGAGCTGGGCCTTTTAATTGTTCCTTTTACACGCACACCAGTGCCAACTGCGTGCGTCCGATGACCAGAGCGTCAGCTAACTGTATTTCATTGCTGGTTTTTTTTGTTATGTATTTTTTTATGAAGCGACACAAACACAAAAACCAACGCCCGATCGCAGTAATTAATTGTTTCTTTTACACGCAAACCAGTGCCAGCCGCGTGCGTTCGTTGACCAGAACGTAAGCTGACAGTGTTTCATTGTTGGTTATTCATTAAACGTTTTTCACAACTGGGTCTTTTAATTGTTCCTTTTACACGCACACCTTTGGCAGTTGCGTGCGTTCGTTGACCCGTCAGCTACTTGTGTTTAATTGTTGATTCATATATTTGTGATGATTGAGCGTAAACAATGCTGAAAGGTGATTTTTTCCGTCTCATCATCTCGTATGATTAGTGTATATCAGAGTGAGCAACTGCCACAAATGGTACCAAAATAGTTGTCTCACAAAATTGTTTTCCCCAAAAAACATCTACCCCCCATTTTCTACTCAGTCGGTTAATGAATATTTATTGAGCAATTCCTCATTCGCTAGTTTATTAGATGTTTTCAACCAATCGAAAGTGAACCCTATTTCTCTACAAATAAGGTTGATATTAGTTTGAATACTGTTTATACTTAATATGGTTGAACTCCAGTGAACTGCTTCAAAGACAGCAAAAGGGACGACATAATACTAGTTCACAGGTCGCTCAGGTGTATTAGAAGATGTATTACTAAATATGTTAGTCTAGAAAAGGTCCAGAAATCATTTGCCAAGCTAATCATACGTATATATAACCCACATAACATACAGACACCATTTGATTACTATGAAAAAGTATTGTGCAGTTTTATCAACCGTGATGCAAAAGAAACAGCTGTAGCGAGCTATGACCACCGCCATATTGGCCTCGGTGTATCTGCCGAGCGTCTCTCACCTTACCTTCCCTCCAAGGACGTCTGTAATACGACATGCGATAGAACGAAAATAAATTAGCGGAAATTAAAAATGTTTTACTTTAAACGGTTATAATGAGTCAACCTTAAAAGATAGACATATACTGTTTTAGACTTTTTTGTAGAACTCATCAAGAGGAACAATCTTCTCATAGATAATTGTTACGTAACTTTAACCGTTTACACAGCGCATGCAACGGAAACTCTCACAATGGATAAGTTTTTCCCTTTTTTGCGACGTTTTTTATTATTACTCCGCTCCTATACGTCACAACGAGCTGATATATAGATTGTAGTCTTCCTCGATAAATAGGCTATTCAAAACTATAAGAGTTTTACAATTCCGACCAGTAGTTCCTGAGATTTACACGTTCAAACAAACAAAGTCTTGATCTATATCATATTAGTACATTTGCGATATCCTTATCAACTTACCTTTACATAAGTTGAATATGTAAAGAGTATTCTTACACGTATATCGTGTTATGTTAAGTTGAGAATTGTCTCACTTGATGGTAAGTGATGATACAGTCTAAGAAGGATGTCTAAGCTGGTAATTTACCTCATAGTTTCTACATAGCATCGTTCTGAAGTGTAAATTGTTTGCGTGTTATTTTGGTAGTAACTAGCCACGAACGAAGCCTTCCAGTCCAGATTCAGACAAATTGGAAAAAAAATTTCTTCTCCCGGGAATCAAACCCAGAACCTTTGCCAGTAAGATGACATCTGACACCATTGCGCCAGTGTGTCTATGAATTACTTGAGAAGGATTGTGTGCATTGTATTGTATTTTTGGGCATTGCTTTGCATTTCTATATATTTCATTGCATTTCACCGCATTGCAGTGCATTACATTGTGTTGCGACTCATTGCATTGCTTTGGATTGCGTTGCATTTCATTGCATAGTATATTGCAATGCGTCTTATTTCATTGCTTTTGTTTTCTGTGCATTATTGTAAATTGCTGTGTATTGCATTTCATTTCTGTGCATTAAAAAGTATTACATTGCATTTCATTACACCGTATTATAGTGTGTTGCGTTGCTATGCATTGCATCTCATTTCTGTGCATTATTGTAAATTGCGTTTCGTTGCAATAAATTGCTGTGCATTGCATTTCATTACAACGTATTATAGTGTATTGCATTGCGTTGCTTTGCATTGCATTTCATTTATGTGCATCATTGTAAATTGCGTTTCGTTGCAATAAATTTCTGTGCATTGCATTTCATTACAACGTATTATAGTGTAGTGCGCTGCGTTGCTTTGCAATGCATTTCATTTATTTGCATCATTGTAAATTGCGTTTCGTTGCAATAAATTTCTGTGCACTGCATTTCATTACAATGTATTATAGTGTATTGCGTTGCGTTGCTTTGCATTGCATAGTATTTCATTTCTTTGCATTACAAAGTATTACGTTGCATTTCATTAGAACGTATTATAGTGTATTGCGTTGCGTTGCTGTACAACACATTGCATTGCTTTGTGTTGCGCTGTGTTACATTGATAAAAATTAAACCATTTATAAATATATAAATTCACTAGCCACGACCGAAGCCACTCAATTACAAACAAAATTACAATTTCAAACTAAAAATCTAACCATTGACCTGTAATAACGTTTTGCATCATACAGAATCAATATTGACCCTGACTTTTTTATATACTACCCTCTATAAAATATATAAAGTGTTTAACCAGGTGTCGCTGAAATAGACCTTTGTAAGATTAAGTTAACCAACCGTAAGAGCGATCAAAGTTGTCTATGCTCCGAGAGACCGCACACCATATTAGCTATGGTCACTTGATCAATAACTACCCTCCGCAGCCGCGTTCTTTATTTAAAATCATCGCAACAAATCGGTCATTCGAGCGTCGGCAGTCGTGCGGACAACACGTCTTTTGATCAACGAAGGGTGATGCTCTATTTTAAAATATATTAATATGGAACCCTTTGTTAAGGTAATGAGGTTGAATTTCCAACCTGATTGTTTACTGTTACATTTTTTATGCACAGTTTGTTAGGGGATTGCTTTATTAACCGGCAGGCGTTGTCGTGACCATTGATTTATGCACAGTTGGTTAAATTTATAAGATGATTACTACTAGAAAGTTTGGCAGACGTCGTCTTGACTTACTTATTTTTAATGCGCAGTTTGTAAAACTGGTAGTGTTATACAATCGTAGAATAGGATAGAATACGATAATATGGGATAGTATAGGATAGAAAGGGATAGAATAGGATAGTATAGAAAGGGATAGAATAGGGTAAAATGGGAAAGTGTAGGGTAATATGGGATAGTATAGGATATAATAGGATAGTATAAGATAGAAAGGGATAGAATTTAATAAAATAAGAATGAATGGGATATAATAGCGCAATATGGGATAGAATAGGATAGTATAGGATAGAACGGGATAGAATAGGATAATATGGGATAGTATAGGATAGAATAGGATAGTATAAGATAGAACGGGATAGAATAGGTTAATATGGGATAGAATGGGTTAGAACAGGATAGAATTTAATAAAATAAGATTGAATGGGATAGAATAGGGTAAAAATGGGATAGTATAGAGTAATATGGGATAGTATATGATAGAATGGGATAGTATAAGATAGAAAGGGATAGAATAGGATAGAATTTAATAAAATAAGAATGAATGGGATAGAAAAGGGTAATACGGGATAGTATAAGATAGAAAGGGATGGTTTTAATTTAATAAGAATGAATGAGATATAATAGGCCAATATGGGATAGAATAGGATAATATGGGATAGACTAGGGTAAAATGGGATAGTTTAGTGTAATATGGGATAGTATAGGATAGAAAGGGATAGAATAGGATATGGGATAGAATAGGATAGAATTTAATAAAATAAGAATGAATGGGATAGAATGGGATAGGATAATAATTTATTTGCCAAAGAACGTTAATGTAGCAGACGTTGGCATGTTTATTGTTTTATGCAAATTAATGTTTGTTAAATTTGTAAGATGAAAACTACTAGAAAATCCTCCATTTACACTTGATGGTAAGTGATGCTACAGTCTAAGGCGTTGATGCTTTAATTACACGTGGTAATTCCAATTCAATATACAGTTTCACAAGTTTTATTTCTTTAATATAATCCTAAGATGATAAATAAATCACTACGTAGATTTTATTTAGACGTTTAAATTTATTTTAATAATTAAATTTATTTTAACAATTATGTAAACTGTCGACACATTCACCGCAAACAGTGTGCACGTAATATGAGGGTAGGAGCACAACTGTTTCGTTGAACCTCTTGTACACTATTATTCCAGAAGCTTCTGATACGTATTTAACACCTTCTTGTACAGTGATCTCTCTGAAAAGGAATTTAATATCATCACCATCATCAAAACCATCGCAATCATTATCATCGTCATGATAATCATAATCTTTTACAAAAATACAACGTATTACAATACGATGACGAAAAAAACGTAGAAGTTATGAAATCCGATTGAGTTTTCTGTGAGTTCTTCTCAATTGGCATGACCTTCGTTAATAATAGCGATTAGAACTTCGTTTATAGTATCAATACTAGTGTAGTCATCATCATGATTAGTATTATCGTCATTTACATCATCATCTATAACAAAAACCTGATGAAAGAGGGTGTGGATGTTATTATCTCATAAATTGTTTTTAATGATTATAGTAAAATAATAATATCGGATTGAGCTATTTGTGGTTTCTTCTCAGATGACATGACCTTAGTTAATAATAGCGACTAGAACTTCGTTTGTAGTATCAATAACAGTGTAGTCATCATCATCTGTTAGATAAACCCGATGGAAAAAGTAAAAGAATGATATCCGATTGAGTTTCTTGTGGGTTCTTCGCAGATGACGTGACCTAACCTAAAATAAAAGCGATTGAAACAGTAAAGAAGGAAGTAACTAATATAGTTAGGTCTACTGATGGCCTTACTGGTGCAATGCTGGGACTCACTTTGATAGCTGATGTCCTGGATTCGTATCCAGATAAGGCAGATTTAGGATTGCATTTACAAAATCTAGACTAGAAGGCTTCGGCCGTGGCTAATTACCAACCAGTAGAAGAAGTTCCGAGCAAAAAAATCACATTCCCGTAAGATGCTGTGCAGAAAACATAAATTAGGTACCTTCTTTAACTCTTCAGCGAAGAATACTTCAATAAAAGAACAACTTACAGCATATCTATGTGAGTTTTGAGATCGCTCCTAATGAAGTCACTCGTTTTTCTCTCTCCGTCGTATATTCTAAAGTCTCCGTTTCGTTGTCGGATCATGACGAAACTGGAACTAATAAAAACCCTTAGATTATCCGGCCGCGTTTTATTGACCCCAGCAATTTGCCCTCGTTTTTTTACCGTAAATAACCGTCACCTGCCCCGAACCGCACGGACGTTTTTGCGTTGATTGCCCCGCGGATGGTATGACGCTAAAGTGGCTCTTGGCACTTAAATGTTCATAAAAGTCTATATAATGTTAAAAACACAAATAATCACTAATAAACACTCACATTTTATACAATACCACAAAACTTACATTCAACGCAACAAACGCACCGTTGGTAACGGTCACTTTGTAACTGATTTATTTTTCTTTTCTCTATTGTCTGATATTATCTCCACGCATATTTTGTTACGACAGTTACCGAGGAGGGAAATAATACATATTATGACTAAAAAAGAAAGAGATGCTTATATTTCTGATTGCCCGAGTCTTAAAACAGCTTAAAAAATTCTATTTTGATTAAAATACCTAGGTGTTTCAGAGCAATCCGCAAGGACCAAACTCTCAGCACACTTCGTGGTTGGTAGTCGTTCTACATTGCCTGATAGCGTTTGAACTGTCTCTCCGTGAAGTCGGCATTCACCTATTAAAAAAGTAAACAGATTATATAAAAAATAGAATCTTAATAGCCTGGTTTTGTATTGATTCCCAGAGCACAAAAAGCATTAGATATACCTTTACGAAATCATACCATTTCATCTGCGTAGAGACTGTTAAGTGCCTTCGGTCGTAGCTAACTACCATTTTTTAAGTGCCAGGAATAGTATGCATTTATAATATACACTATATAATCATCATTGACAAAATTAGTCATACAAATATAAACAAGGAATAGTATGGGACCTAAAACACTACCCTATGAAACACTATATTTTAGTTCTCTATTACACCAGGTCATGAAATAGCTGTGCCCGCTAGTGTCACACGCGTAGTTTCCTATCTCAATATGATGTTATCAAAGTCCAGCCGTTGAGGAATAGTTAGAGAAGGATCATATATATAAAGCAGGTCTTACGATAGAACCCGAGCCGTTTCATCAGCTGCATAGCAGTCCAGCTATCCAGGAGCCAGGAGTAGTTCTCTGAGTCGAACTGGACCTCTCCCCCATTGTTCAAGCTCACAGATGCTATGCCATTCTTCTCCTAAAAATAATTCCAATTGGAATTGTAGTATTAGCAGGAAACTTAAATGTAAGAATGAACCAATGATCGAAGAATTGACTATTTCTGTGAGAAATGGGCAGAGATGTAAGCGAATTAATGACCGAATGGCTAATAGAATGTAAGAACGAATAATTGAAGCAACGAATGTTTTATTGATCGAATGGCCGAATGAATAAGCCAATGGATAATATCAAACGAATGCAGGAAATAATGATATAACGAATGAATGACTAATCAAAACATTAAATAGAAGAGAATCAATGATTGAATAATTGAATGACTGAGAGAAGAACTAATGGCGAAAGTAATGAACGAATAAATGATCGAATGTAAGAAATGGCCAAAGATATAAGCAAATTAATGAATGAAGAAGCTAATGGAATGGAAGAATGAATAATCGAAGAAGTAAACGAATTAATGATTGGCCAGTTGGATAAGCCAATCAACGCTCAATCAATGAGTTATGAAAGGAATGAAGGAAATAATGATATTATTAATTAATGACTGAATGAAAAATGGAATAGAAGAGATAATCAAAGCAATAAACGAATGATGGATTAATGAACGAGTTATCAAAGGAATGAAGGAAGTAATGATATTATTATTTAATGAGCGAATGGCTAATGGAATGGAAGAACAATAATCGAAGCAACAAACGAATGAATAATTTATCGAATGAAGGAATGAACGAATTATCAAAGGATTAATTGAAACAATGAAGAGCCATTTAAATAAATAATACCTTAATAACAGCTGTTGTATCTATTGTGTCCTTCTCGAAGCTTCCCAACAACTGGGCTACTGGAGTCCCACTCTTAATGCCCAGCTCTGGGAGCAAATCGAACCGGTGCAACTATAATACAGACGCCTTTATAAAACAAAGAAATAAAAAGAATGTAAATTCCTACCATCTAGCACTTCTTTACTTCATTACTTAGAAAGACATTCAATAAATGCTTTCAATAAATGGCGTTGTGCAATTTAACGCGACATAAATTCAATTAATGCGTTAATATTGGATGAAACTCTCAGCATTGCGTGGCTCTGTACAATTTAACGCGACATAAATTCAATTAATGCGTTAATATTGGATGAAACTCTCACCATTGCGTGGCTCTGTACAATTTAACGCGACATAAATTCAATTAATGCGTTAATATTTTATGAAATTCTCACCATTGCGTGGCTCTGTACAATTTAACGCGACATAAATACAACTAATGGGTAAATATTAAATGTATTTCTTACCATCGCGTGGCTCTGTACAATTAAATGCGACATAAATTCAATTAATGCGTTAATATTTTATGAAATTCTCACCATTCCGTGGCTCTGTACAATTTAACACGACTTAAATTCAATTAATGCGTTAATATTGGATGAAATTCTCACCATTGCGTGACTCTGTACAATTTAACGCGACATAAATTCAATCAATGCGTTAATTTTTAATGAAATTCTCACCATTGCGTGGCTCTGTGCAATTTAACGCGACTTAAATTCAATTAATGCGTTAATATTGGATGAAATTCTCACCATTGCGTGGCTCTGTACAATTTAACGCGCCATAAATTCAATTAATGCGTTAATATTGCACAAAATATTCACCATTGCATTACGTTGTACAATTTAATGCAACATAAATTCAATTAACGCATTAAAGTGGACCAATAAATTTAATTAATATGCATTAATGCAATGCATGCAATATTGGATGAAACTATACTAACATTGCGTGTCATCCGCTTTGAGTGTACAAAAATTATTGAACGTTTACACGCGCATTAATTTTTGCGATATCTCCTAAGATATCCATTTAAATAATATAGTGTGATATATCATAATAATGTACATAAAATGCTTAATGGAACTAATTTATTTAAGTTAATTTGAATTAATACTGTATCCGTCAGAATAGCTTTACAATTACCGCAATGTACTCGACCATTTTAGAAGATTAAATGGATGTAGTGAGTTATCCTTAAAAGATAGGTATATGCTATCTTAGAATTTTTTGTAGATCTATAAAAGAGGCATAATCCCACTATACATTATCTTGTTATATCTCTAAGAGATTAGGCAGTTTTTGCGATGAAAGTTAACGGCTTGATTTTTTCCGACACTTCCAATTATTATCGTTATATTTAAATCAATATATACATAATCTTGACAAATTATATATACAAAGCTTCCTTATGAACCACTCTATCTATTGGTAAAAACCGCATGAAGATCTGTTTAGTAGTTTTTGTATAAGGAGTCTATAAAGTTATCGAGGAAATTGGTGAACGAACCTTTTCGCCTTTAATCTTCACTTCTATATATCTCTCGACCTCTCCATTAACTGTTTTTGGTGTCCCTTTAGATTGGAGTAAGATTTTAGTGACGTTGTCATTAGTCAGGCAGTCATTATAGTCATTGGAAGATTGGTAAGTCACCAATGACCTGCCTTCATACGAAGCTGGATGAAGAGCAATGTCTTGATCAGCATGAGCGTGACTTATATCATTTTCGAAGTAGCACAACTGAAAGAGAAAACAAAAATGGTTTTAGTGAGTCACCTGTAAAAGATAGGTATACACTGTCTTAGAATTTATTTTAGAGCATTTAAATAGGGACAATTCCCTTATACATTAATGTTGCGTAACTTCAACCGTTTACGCATCGTACGCAACAAAAGCGTTCGAAAGGGATAAATTTCTCCCATTTTTCGCAACATTTTTCTTTATAATTCCATTCGTATTGATTGTATTGTAACGTTATATATCTTGAAATCTTCATTATTAAATATCCTACCAAAAACTGTAAGAAATTATTATATCTAATCAGTAGTTTCTTAGATAAACGTATTTAAATAAAAAAATATAGCACAGCCATAATGCAATGTTTATAAAAAGACGAGACAAAAGAATGGTTGTACTGAGTTAACCTTACAAGATAGATATATACTTTATTAGACTTTCTTTTAGAAAACTTTTAGCGAAATAATTCCCTTATACATAATTATTGCGTAGCTTCAAGCGTTTACGCAGCGTACGCAACAATAGCTCTGAAAAAGACAAAATTTCTCCCGTTTTTATAACGTCTTTCTTTATTTCGCCATTCCTTTTAATTTTCTCTCAATATTATATAGCTTGTTTCCTTTCTTAATAAATGGGGTATCTAAAACTGAAAGAATTTTTTAATTCGAACCAACAGTTTCTGAGATAAACGTGTTCAAACAAAACAGCTTTAAGACAATCTTTATATAAAGATGATACAAAAAGGTTATACTGAATTAATGTTAAAAGATAGATATACAGTATTTTAGACTTTCTTTTAGAATATTTAAAGAGGAATAATACCTTCATATATAGTTAGTACGTAGCTTCAACCATTTCAGCAACGTACGCAACAGAAGCGTTCAAAAGGATAAATTTTTCTTTTTGCAACATTTTTCATTGTTACTCCGTTCCTTTTGACCGTAGCATGATGCTATTTAAACTATAGGCTTCTTCGATAAATGGGCTATTCGATGGTGTTAGAATTGTTCAATTCCAACAAGTAGTTCCTGAGATAAACGCATTTAAACAAATAAAAAAAATTAATACCTTCCAATACTTCTTGTTGGGGTCCAATGAGTGTGGTCTTTTAACATAAAGGAACCATTCCACTGCAACATTACCGCCGGAGCATTTTATTTTAGACTTGGTATCTACCATTAGAAAGGGCTCTTTACTCTCGTCAATGCGACTGTAATAGAGAATATAATCTACTAATCTCACTTTCATTACAAATGAATACGATTGGAATATCTTTTTGTTGTTATAGAGCTTTTCACTATGACATATGGTTATGTGAAATATACGGTTTTAAGTGAATTTTTTCTGTTTGTTTGTACCGTCGTATCTCTGAAACGGCTGGACCGATTTTGACGAAACCTTCACTAATAAATAGCAAATGTTTTAAAGAACAATTTTGTCTAACATTATAATAGGAAAAAAACATCGGAATTACACGGGAAACGCCGCGGGAAACAACTCGTATTTTATATACAGAGTGAAATTAAATAGCGCAATCAAAAATAAATGAACATTTGATAAGTTTCAATTTTGAAATCTTTGGCCTATTTTTTCTGATCTGACATGATGGTTTCTGATGATACAGTCTATGACAGTATTACGCTAACCTGTCAACAGATAACGTGTTATGCTTTCAGGATTTTGTATAAAAAAATGTCATAAGATTTTGAACTTTTTCTCTGCTTTTCTTGAGAAAACACCGTGATGATACCGTTCTATATATGAATCTGGATTTAAATCCAATTACATCTGTGTTTGAATATTATTAAGTCTTGAATATTTATCTGGATTCAAATCCAATCATATCTTTAATTGAATATTGAACTGTTCTTTGTAGGAAACTGGATTTAAATCCATTCACGTCTGTTATTGAATATTATTAAGTCTTGTGTATTTATCTGGATTCAAATCCAATCATATCTTTCATTGTATGTTAAATTGATCTTTGTATGAATCTGGATTCAAATCCAATCACATCGTTCCTTGAATGTTAAATTGTTCTTTGTATGAATCTGGATTTAAATCCAATTGCATCTGTGGTCGAATATTATTGTCTTGTGTATTTATCTGGATTCAAATCAAACCATATCTTACATTGAATCTTGAATTGTTCTTTGTATGAGCCTGGATTTGAATCCAATTTCATCTGACATAAAATATTATTAATTCTCGTGTATTGATCTGAATTCAAATCTTATCATATCTGTCATGGAATATCAGCATGTCCTACGTGAAGAACTGGATTCAAATCCAATAATATATACCATTGAATGTTCTCATGCCCTATGTATAGCAAAATTCATGATTACCCGGGTATTTTGTAACTTCAACAGTTCTCGGACTGCGGGACTCCCATCTGAAGGCATAGAACCTACAAGATACAGCTCCAAATCTTCGCTATCCGTGGGGAAAGCTAGCCCACAAGTGGGACTACAACTTAACTTACCTATAATAACTTAAAGCTACGTCAAAGTTGACGTCTATTTTGTCAACTCTCTCGAAAGATATAGTATTTCCCAAGTTGACGCTGACTTTGATGATTTCGTCTTCTCCTTGGGCAGGTCTGGTGGGGGGGATGATGATACCACATCCGGGGGATGAGAAGAACTTCTGGATGGAGCTTAGGATCGATTGCTGTGTTGGCAATATTCTGGTAAACCAAAAAAAAACATATATTTTGTTATAGGATCTAAATAAATAAAGAAATACACGGTACGGTTTAATGCGGCACAGCACTGTGCGGTACGATAGGACGCGGTACGGCACGGCGCGATGCGGCACGGTAAATTTAAGTATTGTATCTCGCTTTCAGTTTGATCTCGCTTATCTCTGAAACGGCTGGTCCGATTTTCATGGGACTTTCACTGAAAGATAGCTTATATTATGAGGAGTAATTGAGGATATATTTTCAGGAGATTAAAAGTATATATCTATCTATTTATAACACCGCATCTCAGTGGTGTAACAACGCTTTGTATATGTCCTTTTTTAGAAATGGATATAGTGAGTTATCCTCAAGAGATAGATGAAAGAAAGAAAGAAGAAAGAAATTTTTTTTATTTGATCACATACATAGGTACATACTCGTATACGGCCGTGACTATGACTACCGTGACAGTGATTGGTTTCCCTCTTTATAGTCATAAACCATACTTATATCTATTTAACATTTACTACTACGTTATATTTATATTACATCTATTACAATTTATTTTGTGCCATACTACATATATCCACATTGGTCTAGTGGTTAGCATGTTCGACTACAGACATGAGGTCCTGGGTTCGAGTCCCGGGTCGGGCCAATTCAAAAACCAATATTGAGTTTTCTATTAAGATTTTCTCAATATTTGCCCGAAGTTGGGAAGTTGGCGGTGTGATCCACCCCCGTGCCTCGGAGAGCACGTTAAGCCGTCGGTCCTGCGCCTGATCTCT
>JACTOM010000937.1:2062704-2080925 GCA_015832385.1 Elymnias hypermnestra
ATTTAGATTTTTCGGGGTTAAGAACTAAGCAGTTCTTTTTTGACCATAAATGTATTTGTTCCAAGTCACTATTAATTTTTAATTCTGCTGCGGGTATGTCATGTGGGTCAAAAGAGATATACAACTGTGTGTCATCCGCATAAAGGTGGTAAGAAGAGTGCTTAATACACTGTATAATATCAGCCGTATAAATTGCAAACAGCAAAGGTCCAAGAACAGATCCTTGAGGAACTCCTCTGGCCACAGGTAACGGCTCTGAGTGGGACACAGTGCTGTCGTTGTTGACAGTCTCAACAAATTGTATTCTATCATTTAAATAGCTATCAAACCATTTAACGGTTGATATATCGAACCCGTAGTATGATAGCTTGGACAGAAGAAGACTAATGTTGATGGTGTCAAATGCCCTCGAGTAGTCCAGAAGTACCAGCAGTGTACCTTTGCCCTGGTCCTGTGCGGTTAGAATGTCATCAATTACTGTAGCGAGTGCCGTAGTTGTGCTATGTCCTTTTCTAAAACCTGACTGGAAAGC
Source organism: Elymnias hypermnestra (assembly GCA_015832385.1). Lineage (NCBI taxonomy): Eukaryota > Metazoa > Arthropoda > Insecta > Lepidoptera > Nymphalidae > Elymnias > Elymnias hypermnestra. The sequence continues at coordinate 2,063,237 of JACTOM010000937.1, forward strand.
TGGCATTATATTATTCTCTTCGATATATGTCGTTATTTGATGAGCCACAACTTTCTCTAAGATTTTAGAAATGCAAGGTAAAATGCTGATTGGTCGTAGATCTTTCAAACTCAGTGGATTATTACATTTTGGTAACGGTTTGATCTTAGCGACCTTCCATAAGTCAGGATATGTAGAAGATAATATTGACTTGTTTATGATCGCAGTAATAACATGCAGTGACTGAGGCAGCGTTAACATAAGCATTTGTAGTGAAATTTCGTCTACACCCTTCGCGTTTGACTTTAAATTATGAATAATTTTAGAAACAGTAACTTCATCCACTGTACGTAGCATGAACTGGCTGTTTCCATACCTGTGATATTCAAAATAGGTCAGATCGGACATAGCTACCATGTTATCACCTGGTAGATCAAGGAAATGATTATTTATTAAATACGGATTATTTAATGTAGCTGGCAGTTCTTTTATTTTTTTCTTATCCTTTACCAAAGATGATCTCTTCAGGTTCTTCCATAATACGGTTGGGCAATTAATGTATGCATTGATATATGATTCATGGAAAGCCTTTTTTTCAGATTCCAAAGCGTGATTTACCAAAAGCTTCAAATTTTTATAACTTTTTTTATGTGTTTCGAGCCCTGAGATTTTTGCCTGCTCATGGGATTCATTTCTTAGCTTTATCATTATTTTTATAACATCAGTAATCCAGGGATGTTGCTCCTTGATGATTATCTTTCTATAAGGAGCATGATAATTAAATAAGTCTAGAATAATCCCATTGAATGCAGTAACAATATCATTTACATTGTTTAAATTAATAATGTCGTCCCAGGGAATTTTATTTAAATCTTGGTCCAAGTCTTCCATATTAATATTGTTTAATTGTCTAATAGAGATCCAGTGTGGTTGAACTTTGTCCTTTTTAAGATTTAACGTCGAAGTAACTAAAGCATGATTGCCTAATTCTGGTATATGAGTGACTTCAACATTTTTGAACGGTGTATCGGTGCATATGACATCAATAAGTGAGCTGGATTCGCTCGTAAAATGTGTTGGTTTTGATATAATTTGTGTTAAGTTTACATAATGCAAGAATTCAAGTAACCGTCGTGGTATATGCCGTAGTCTATAACCCGGCACTACAGGTGCTCGATCATCTTGACCCTCTCTAAGCCATGTTTCGTTTATGGCTAAAATATCTATGCTCAAGCTATCTAAAGCTGCCACAAACTCATCCTGACGTGTTCCTAACGATCCAGCATTGAAGAGACCAACTCTTAATAACTTTTTATTGTCCTTGCCCATACCAATATTCCTTTATCGTTATGAGGAAATCATATAAATAAGTACTTATTATGTATATTAAATAAATTTCCCTAGCTGGATCATTTAATAAAGGGAGCCTGAGGAGTAGATTATCATATATATTTTGCCGACATATAATAGTTAGTGCCGCAATAAGTATTCTTATTAAAAGTAAGAATAAAATATAATATGTAGAAAGAAAACCAAAACTAAAAGTAAAACCTAAAAATGCAAAAGTTAAAACTAAGAGCATAATAACAACATTTAACATAACTGGAAGGTTTTTAAAATGTAAGAATAAAAAAGTGATACAAATGTGGATTGATTCTAAAACGTTTCCAATAAATATCTTTACATGCATTAATTTGTAAGGTAGTAGATATAGTAAATTGCGATGAAAGTTTTTTCCATATTTTACAGTATAAGTCATATGAAAACCTCTTAACATTAAAGTATGCGTTATATTTATTAGCAAACCATAAAAAGCTGTCACTCTTGAAATTACTACGTAGCCTTTAAACCTCATGTTTATCAATGTTTCCAACGCCAACAGAACCAAAAACACGTACCAAATCTTCATTGGATCGGATAACATGGACCGGCTTCCCTTCTCCTTGTCGCGTGTATATTCGTCCTCTTTTTGTCCACGTAAATTGCCATTGAAGTTTTTTAGCTGCTTCGCGAGTGAAGAAGAAAAGTTTCCTGTTCGAGTTGCTTAATCTTTCGTTGACGTAAAAACGTTGAGGCGGTAGACCCGAGGTTAGGTCCTCAGAAGTAGCGCCACGTCGAATTCGTGCACTTTTTATAAAGTCATCCCGCAACTGTCGTCTTGAGAATCTTACCACCAGTCGCCGGTATCGTTTTGCCTCGCCTGTTGTATTATTAAAATTCTTGCCAACTCTTTCGGCAAATACGATATCCTCTTGATTCAATGACAATGCAAGTTTATTCGCCAAAACCATAACAGTCTGGGTTGGATTTTTGCCTGCAACCTCTGGTAAATTAGATACCTCAACGTCAGCCTGTAAAAGTTCTTGGTCTCGGTCATTAATTTCTAGTCGTAACTGGGCAACGGTCCGCTCCAGCATTGACACCTTAGAAGAAGAAGCGGAGCCTTCAAGGCATTCAAGTGCACTAACTCTCCTCTCCAAGACGTCAATACGCTCATTCGAGCTTAGAAGTAGCGTGCGCAAATCAGATATTTCTTGACGGAGGTCCTTAAACTCTTGTCTGACTTCGCGCAGTTCCTCCCTAAACAAACGCAATTCTACCGATAATTCCTCATTAAACTTTTTAGTCGGGTTTCGCGTTGGTTCGCTGAGTCCCTTCTCAAGCGGACTTTTGCTTGTTATAACATCAGAACCTACATTTTTATCTATGGAAACATTTTTTATGTCAATCGGACTGCTTGTTACTCCTTTTACAGGTTTTGACTCATTTCCAGATTTTGGAACTCTGCATTTACACTCCGGACATATCCAATCCGATGGTATTTCGCAGTCCTCCTTTACTGCAACGCATACCTTATGATAAACTGCAGAGCACTTACAGGTGACAGCGGTGACACCTATTCGCGATAGGAATTTTCCACAAGCGCGGCACTTCGCCATGTTACACGTAGTATTGATTTTTTACAACGTATTTCGGCTATCAAATAATAGATGGCACCTGTTTAGTAGTTTAGGATAATAACAACAGATGGCGTCAATGTAAGCTTGTCATATAGTGAGAAAGGTACGCGCCTTAATATTTCATGTCAAAACAAAATACAATATACCCTCTTCTCGAATTTACTTATATTAAGTAAATATTTTCAATCACAATTTTGTACCACTTCAAGGGCTAAAACCGACACAAAGATGCTCACACTTCTTGATTATTATTTAGATATCACTAAAAACATCGATTTAAACTTACAAATTCACGATTTAGATTTTTAACAACCAAAATATGTAAGAGATGCACGTAACGCAATCACAGCCGTGACGTCACCCCCCGTTTTAGATATATACTATCTTAGACTTTTTTATAGATTTATAAAAGAGGTATTATTCCATCATACAATATTTTGTTATATCTCTAAAGGATTAGGCAGCGTTGAGATGAAAGCATCCAAGGATGACTTTTTTTACTACTGCCAACAATTATCGTTGTATTTCAATCAATTTATACAAAACCTTAAATTTTTTAATATATAAACCTTCCTTATAGACCACTCTATCTATATATGAAAACCGTATTAAAATCCGTTCAGTAGTTTTCGAGTTTATCAGGGACAAACAAACAGTTTCAAAATAACTTACTCGTAGTTAACGAATTTGGACAGTATATATTTCTCTATGACCTCAGCTCCAGAAGTCTTCCGTTTGCAGTCGAAGAAGATACCACTATCGTCCATCTAAAAATAGAGAAATTTAATACAACAGTGTCAATTCTGTTCGATTTCTCTAAATTAAAATTATCTAATTTTAGTCTCTTAGAAATTCCATTTCATTGAATACATTTTACGCATCTCAATACGACTATATACCAAGAAAGTCAAATGGATATACTGAGCTATCCTTAAAAGATAGATATATGCTATCAAAGACTTTATTGTAGATCTATATAAGGGCTATTATTCTATTATACATTATTTTATTGTATCTCTTAGGGATTAGGTATTATTTTCGATAAAAGGTTCAAGGCAGCTCTTTATCCGACCCTTTCAATAATTATTGTTATATTTAATCCATTTTTACACAAAACCTTAACAAATTATATACAGAAACATTTCTAGTGAATCACTCTATCTATTAATGAAAACCGCATGAAAATCTGTTCAGTAGTTTTTTAGTTTGTGGCAATAATAGAGACGCGGCAGAGTACTTTACTTACATCATTGTCTTGTCCTGATTCCAGGGAGTAGGAATCCATTCCAGTGTCGGATATTGTTTCCAATTGCACTCTGGAATGTAATGCCAGTCCAGCTCTTTGCGCGAATGGATTTAACCATGTTAACCTGGAAAATACTCAATCAGTACTTGCTAAATAAAGTCATCTATTTCCCAAAGTTGTAACAAATTGTTTTAAGGTGATATTACATTGAATACTTTGGAAAAAAAATATTGGGAACGAGGAATTCTAAGCGTAATAATAATTACTGTTATTTAATAAGAAATTAGTGATGTAAAATGGGAAATTATAAGTTTAAATTGGGAAACTGTAAGAATAAAATGAGATATTATGTACATAATATCCCATTTGGTAAATTATAAATGTGAAATGGGAAATTACAAATGTAAAATTGGGAATAATAAAAGTAAAATGTGAAATTAGACACATTAGATTGTAAATTATAAATGTTAAACGGGATATTATTAAAATAAAATGAGAAAGAATTAAAACAAAATGAGAAATTTTTTGAATAAAATGAGATATGAGTATAAATCGGAAATTTTAAGTGTAAAATTGGAAATTGTTGTAATATAATAAGATATGAGTATTAAAATCGTAAACTGTAAGTGTTCCAGGGAAAATTATAAATATAAATATAAACTATAAGCATAAAATGGGAAATTATTAGAATAAATGAGATATGAGTATAAATCAGAAATTATAACTGTGCAATGGGAAATTATTAGAATAAAACTATAAAATTATTAGAACAAATTGTTTTATGGTGATATTATATCGATAACTTTGGAAGAAATTTATTGAGAACGAGGTATTCTAAGCGTAGAAATAATTACTATTATTTAATAAGAAATCACTAATGTAAAATGGGAAATTGTAAGAATAAAATGAGATATTATAAATAAATAAATAAATAATATCATTTGGTAAATTATAAATGTAATATGGGAATTTACAAATGTAAAATAGGAAATAATAAAAGTAAAATGTGAAATTAGAAACCTAAAATGGTAAATTATAAGTGTAAAATGGGAAATCATTTGAATAAAATGAGATATGAATATAAAATCGTAAGCTATAAGTATTCCAGGGGTAATTATAAATGAAAAATGGAAAACTATTAGAATAAAATGGTAAATTTGGAAATTATAAGTGCAAAATGGAAATTATTTGAATAAAATGAGATATTATTATAAAATCGTAAACTATAAGTGTTCAATTGGATATTATAAATATAAAGTAGGAAATTATTAGAATTGAATGGAATATGAGTATAAAATGGTAAAATGGGAAATTATAAGTGTTCCGTGGGATATTATAAATGTAATTTGGAAATTATAAGTACAAAATGGGAAATTACAAATGTAAATACTAAATTATAAGTGTAAAATGGGAAATTATTAGAATAAATTGAGATATTATGATTATAAAATCGTAAACTATAAGTGTTCAATTGGATATTATAAATGTAAATAGGAAATTATAAATGTAATGTAGGAAATTATTAGAGTTGAATGAAATATGAGTATAAAATGGTAAAATGGGAAATTATAGGTGTTCAGTGGGATATTATAAATGTAAATTATAAGTGCAGAATGATAAATGGGAAATTATTAGAATAAAATGAGATATTATGATTATAAAATCGTAAATTATAAGTGTTCAATTGGATATTATAAATGTAAATCGGAAATTATCAAGTTCAAAATGGGAAATTATTATCGTAAAATGAAGCAATGTTGGGGTTTGCTGGTATGAAACATACTTACACAATGGTCCTAGGGTTTGATAGGAGGGTGACGTTGAATTTTATGGGCAGATGGGCCACGAGGGAGTGCTGGACTCGCGTCGTGTACTCCGACTCCATTATTGGGGCAGCCGTCGACAACGACGTCACTGTTGTCCCTTGATATCTAGACAAAAACACATCGTGTTGACATAGCTGATGCGAGCCATGGACATGGCCATATTGGCCTTGAGTGGTCTGTCGAGCGCCTTTCGTTTTACCCCCCACTCTATAGCCGGCTATACCAATCCAAGTGAAACTGCTGATGTGAGCCATGGGCATGGCCATATTAACCTTGAGTGGTCTGTCGAGTGCCTTTCGCTTTACCCCCATTCCAAGGCCGGCTGTATCAATCCAAGTGAAACCGCTGATGTGAAATATGAATGTTGTCATATTGGTCTTGGCTGCTCTGCCGAATACCTCTCACCTAACGCACACTTCGCGGCCGATTGTAGCAGCCCAAGTGAAATAACTGGTGCGAGCCATGGACGCCGCCACATTGGCTTGGGCTGCACTGTCCGGCGCCTTATATATAACCCCCACTCCAAAATAGCTGATGCGAGCCTTGGATGCCGCCATATTGGCGTTGGCTGGCATTTCAAGCGCTTTATATTTAATCCTTACTCCACACCGGCTATGACGATGAAATTTAAACAGCTGATACGAGCCATGGGTGTTGCCATATTGGTCTTGGCTGCTCTGCTGAGAACCTTTCACCTAACCCATACTTCGCGGCCGATTGTATCAATCCAAGTGAAACAGCTGACTCGAACCATAGGCGCCGCCATATTGGCCTTGGCTGCTGTATCAAGCGCCTTTGATGTAACCCCCACTGCACAGCCGACTATAATGATACAATTTAAACAACTGACGCGAGCCATGATTGTCACCATATTGGCCTTGGCGGCTCTGCTGAACACCTCTCACTTAACACATACTTCGATTCGATTTTATCAATCCAAGTGAAACAGCTGGTGCGAGCCATGAGTGTCGAGGTACTGGCCTTGGCTGCTATACTTTGCGCCTTCCACTGTACCTCACGGCGGAGCATCCTCTGGCTTAAATGGCTTCAACTTACCGTATGTGCATGTCGTTCTCCCATTCCAAGACCTTAGGTTCGGGGGACGAAGTCAGGTTGCCGCGAATAGACACGAACATCCCCACAGAGTTTTGCAGCCTTATTGGGGTTCCTGTAAAAGATAGAATAATTTTATCTATCTATAAGTAAGTACTTATGTCCCGGAGATAGATTGTGGTAGGCAACCCACCAAGCCCGGTTGATCTTTGCGGGTTTGTGAATCAAATCATATAAAAACAAGAATTCAAGTGGGCCTTTACAGTGTTTTCAATCATCACATATACAGGTATTTCTTCAAAATTTAAATAAATATGAGAAGAACCCACAAGAAACTAAGCCATTTTATTAAAATCACCAAGGGTCCCAAGGGGATTTGGTGGTTTTCAAAGCAAATTGGTGAGTTGCTAAACGTTTTGGTGGCTTCAAATGGTTTCGGTGGGTATCAATGGGTTTTAATAGGTTACAATGGGCTTGGTGGTTTTCAAATGGGTTGGTAGGTTTAACGGCTGAGAGGGCTTCTATGAGCATTGGTGAGTTCAAAGGGGCTTTGGTGGGTTTCAAAGGGTTTCGGTGAGTATCAATGGATTTTAGTAGGTTACATTGGGCTTGGTGGTTTTCAAGATAGTTTGTAGGTTTAATGGTTTAGAGGGCTTCAAAAAGTTTTGGTGGATTTCAAAGGGTTTTATTGGGTTCGAAGGGGATTTGATGGTTTTCAAAGGAAATTGGTAGGTTTTTAAATGTTTTGGTGACTTCAAAGGGTTTCGGTGGGTATCAATGGGTTACAATGGGCTTACTGGATTTCAAATGGGTTGGTAGGTTAATTTGCTGGGCGGGCTTCTAGGAGCTATGGTGAGTTCAAAGGGGCTTTAGTGGGTTTCGGTGAGTATCAATGGATTTTAGTAGGTTACAATGGGCCTGGTGGTTTTCAAGGGGGTTGGTGGGTTTAATGGCTGGGCGGGCTTCTAGGAGCTTTGGTGAGTTCAAAGGGGTTTTGGTGGGTATTCAAACGGTTTCGGTGGGTATCAATGGGTTTTAGTAGGTTACAATGGGCTTGGTGGTTTTCAAGAGAGTTTGCAGGTTTAATGGTTTGGAGGGCTTCAAAAAGCTTTGGTGGGTTTCAAAGAGCTTTAATGGGTTCCAAGGAGATTTGGTGGTTTTCAAAGGAAATTGGTGAGTTTCTAAACGTTTTGGTGGCTTCAAAGGGTTTCGGTGAGTATCAATGGGTTTTAGAAAGTTACTAGAATGTTTTCTTTAGTGATTGAATTTTGATGATTAGAAGGTTTGATGAGTTTCAAAGGGTTTTGGTGGAATCCAAGGGGTTTTGGTGGGTTTCAAAGGGAATAGGTGTACTTCAAAAAGTTCTGTTGGGTTTAAAGTGATTTTGGTGGGTGTCAACGGGTTTTAGTAGGTTACAATGGGGTGGGCGATTTTAAGGGGGTTGGTAGGTTTAATGGTTTGGAGGGCTTCGAGAAGCTTTGTAGAATGTTTCATTTCGTAATTGGTCTTAAGAGGTATTGATGGGTTTCAAAAGGGTTAGATGTGTTCCAAGGGGTTTTAGTGGGTTTCAGATGGTTTTAATGATTTTTAAAAGGACTTTTGTGGGTTCCGAGGTGATTATAAGAGTTTTGGTGTCTGTCAAAGGGTGTTGGTGGGTTTCAGTGGGTACTACGGGGTTCCTCTACTATAAGTAACCCTTCCGATTTAGATTTGGTACTTAAATTCCTTAACATTATAGAATTACCTAATTCAGTTGGTGTATATAGATATCCTTGTACTGGATAGTACGTTAGCTGCTGGTTGATGTGACTGCCGAAACGGACGAAATCCACGACCGTTTTCAGCACTGTAAAGAGAAAAATAGTAATGCATCTCTAGTGTAGTCTGATTATACTGATTTATCCCTAAAAGATAGACTTATACCTTGTTTTGTTTTCGATAAACGACTTAATTTTCTCTGACACTTCCAACTGTTATATTTCAACCAATGTACAAAGAACCTTAACAAATCATATATCCAAAACTTCCTTATAAATCTGTCTATTTATTGGTGGAAACAACATTAAAATCCGTTTAGTAGTTTTGAGTTATTCACGAAAGAAGAGACACAGGTTTCACACACATGCACTATCTGGTAGAGAATGTAGAAACTTTTTTGATTCAATTGGCATACAAGAGACAGTCTTTTGACTAGATTTTGTGAAATATAATAAAAAAAACATACTGTCAAGTCCATTCCAGCTGTCAAATCGAGTTTGGTTGACATGTGTGGCGAATACAGTGTGTTTACCAATCTTCATCACCAGGTCGATGTGGACCTAAAAGGCACTGAACTTAGTAATCATTTATAAACTATTTACTACTCACATATAAGTCAGATAGACTTAAAATTTGACATAGATACTCTTGACGTAATGTAGATGCTCACTGAGCACGGGTTACCCCGTATACCCAAGCGTTTGGAATATATGACAGAAAATCGATCAAACAACTGAATCCATAAACAGGCACTCCAGTTTTATAGATATCAAAAGTATTGTCATACTATAAGAATAATATGTATTATTCTATGACAGGGGTCGGCAACCAGCGGCCCGTAAACCACTATAGTGCGGCCCGTAACCGTACAAAAAATACTATCGAAAAACAAAATCAAAATTATCCTCGTAAAGTTTGTGGCTACCATTATCCTTGTAACATTTGTAGCTACTAATATCTTTAGAACATTTGTTGCTAGCAATATCCTCAGGAGATTTGTGGCTACTTAATTCCTCAGGACCTTTGTGGCTCCCAATATCCTCAGGAGATTTGTGGCTACTTAATTCCTCAGGACCTTTGTGGCTCCCAATATCCTCAGGACATTTGTGGCTACTAAATTCCTCAGGACCTTTGTGGCTCCCAATATCCTCAGAACATTTATGGCTACCAATATCCTCAGAACATTAATGGCTACCAATATATTCAGAGTATTTGTGGCTACCAATATCCTTATAACATTTGTAGCAACCAATAACCTCAGAACATTTGTGGCTACCAATATCCTCAGAACATTTGTGGCTACAAATATCCTCATAACATTTGTGGCAACCAATAACCTCGTAACATTTGTGGCAACCAATATCCTCAGGACATTTGTGGCTACCAACTACCTCGTAACATTTGTGGCTACCAATATCCGCATAACATTTGTGGCTACCAATATCCTCAAAACATTTGTGGCTACCAATATCCTTATAACATTTGTAGCAACCAATAACCTCGTAACATTTGTGGCTACCAATATCCTCAGAACATTTGTGGCTACCATTTTCTCATAACATTTGTGGCAACCAATAACCTCGTAACATTTGTAGCTACCAATATCCTCAGAACATTTATGGCTACCAATATCCTTATATAATTTGTGGCTACCAATTTCGTCATTTTTAACATTTGTGTCTCGCACCAATAGGTTGCCGACCCATGTTCTAGCATATAAACCTTACTTCTTCAGGCGTCTTCAAACTCCACTTCAAATCCTTCAATATCTTCAACAAGCTTTCCCTTGTGTGTTCACTCACTTTCAAGTTGTACAACTTTTTATATATATTCGAGGACACGCCCTCGGCCACCACGTAAATCTAAAAAAAAAATATACAATACCAAAGTTTCTTTATATTTAATGTTATAAAATATAATTTATTTCATTTCCCAGACAACAATACTAGTTACATTGTAATTACAATACTACAATATAATTATTTCTTAATAATTGCAGACTACAATACTACTTTTAATTTTCTGCTTGGACTGTTTTTATTTATTTACGCTGACTACAATACAAAAATTTCTTTTATACTGGCCTAGAATACACTGACTTTGATATCCGGTGATTATTTTTTATTTATTTATTTTATCAATTAACAATTATCTTTATTACTTTTTATTTGTCGACTAGAATACCATTTTTTTTCATTGCCGAATAGAATATGACTTTGTATTCACTGAATACGAATTATCTTCTTATCCACTGACTACAATACAAAAATTTCTGACTACAATAATAATTTTTCTCTTACGGTATAAATCTACAATAAAAAGTCAACAATATGGTTATAGCGATGCTTTAAAACTGGGTTAAGTGGCTTACCGAGGCTGTGTACACCAGGCTGCCAGCACTGGACAAAGTGAGTCCAGCCAGACTTGGAGCTGGTGTGTCTCCGACGCTGATGAACTGCATCCAGGGCCCTTGCTTCCCACTGGAGGCTATGAAGTTGTTAGTTCCCCAGTATATTGTATCCGGGGTTTTGACGTCCTTTATGATGAACGGTATGAAACCTTTTCTAAACAATACAAAAGGAAAGGAGTTACATTTTTATGAATACCCTCAATTATTTTTTAATTTCATAAAAAATACTACGTATATTGTTATAGCCCTTTAGAGGTTAAAAGTGTAATAATAATGTGTGTACGTGTGTGAGCGTCGTGTGCGTAAGAGAGTATGTGTGTGGGCGCATAATTGGGTGTGTGTGCGTGGTGTGCATTTGTGTTGGAGCGAATGCCTGTGTGCGTCAAAGAGTATGTGTGTGGGCGGATATTTGAGTGTGTATGCGTGTGTGTTGGAGCGAATGCTTGTGTGCGTCAAAGAGTATGTGTGTGGGCGTATAATCGGTGTGTGTGCGTGGTGAGCATTTGTGTTGGAGCAAGTGCATGTGTGCGTAATAAAGTATATGTGTGGTCGTATATTTTGGTGTGTGTGAGTTTGTGTTGGAGCGAGTGCGTATGTACACGTCGTGTGCGTAATAAAGTATATATGTGGGCGTATATTTTAGTGTGTGTGTGTGTTGGGGCGAGTGCGTGTGGGCGCGTCGCGTGCGTATAAGAGTATGTGTGTGAACGTATATTTGAGTGTGCGTGGTATGTATACAAGTGTACGTATTTGCGCAAATGCTGCATGTGTGCCGAGTGCGTGGTTAGCGTTTGAGGGTATATATGAGCGTGTGTGTGTGTATGTGTGCGTGGTTTGTTTACGCATGTATGAAGATGCGCGTGATACACGTGATTATATGAGTGTGAGTGTGCATGCGCGTAGCTTATGGTGTGGTTGTGTGTGTGTACGTTGGTGTGCGTGTGATCTTTTTTGAAGTAGCAAGCTTTCTGTATCTGTAGAGAGAGTAAATGTGTAGCTGCTATAGTGAGTATTGATCGGACACTGAAAGTCATACTTACAAATTAGGGGTATATCCAGGATGATCTGATCTCTCTAAACTCTTGATAGTTGCATACCAGAACTTCTGCAGTTCCTTGCTGTTGGACGTCGAAATGAAGTTATGGATGAAAGACAACAGTCTATCATCTACGTAGTTATTGACCAGCATCTCATGGAGTGCAGTGATCCTTAGCTGGATATGTTCTTCTTCATCCAACAGAATTGGTAGCAACTTCTCTTCTCCCTAAAAGCGACCATTCTCGTTGTTGATAAAATGGATATAAAAGAGTTATTCTTAAAAGATAGACATATACTGTCATAGACTTTTTTGTAGTTCTATAAAAGATGAATAATCACACCATACATTGTTTTGCTATATTTGAATACATTATCTAAGTTTTATTGGTTTGGGGACGATGTTTCTCTGCCTGCCATGGTAAAACCCTTGATCTCCTTTTGTGAGGATGTGATGACGCAGAAGGAAGCAGTGGAGCGTGTGAGTGAGATGGACGAGGATACTCCTTCATGGCTGGACGAAGTAATGCACTAGGAGTAGCATTTGGGCAATGGATGCATGACTTATTGCCCCTTTAAACGGTTTCCGAGGGAGAACAGGTGTTATGCCACCAGAATTGGAGAAATGCAGAGAAAGAAATCCTATAGGCATATCCTTGATGGGAGTTTTATCTGACCGTTTTATCAGGCATAACCGGAAATACCTTTCCCCATGTCGTTGAATGAGGATTTCACGAACACCAAACTGTTTCTAGACACGAGAAATATGATCTGCTGAAGATAATAATGATAGGCAATATGCCGCAAGAAATCGTGGCACTGCAGTTGAGAAGAACCCAGGAACAGCTGATATCCAACCTCCAGCAATTGGAGAGGCACGAAAAGAAGATGCATTTACTTACGCTGTAATTCCAGTTGCAGGCCAAGGAAGCCCAAAGCCGTTCGTGGCGATCACGGTTTTTGTCGCTGTAGATGGTGCTGGTGTAGGAGATGGCTGAGTGGCCCATGTTGCACAAACCCTGCAGCCACACCAGCCGATCCAAGTATTGAGGGCATTCTGTACCAATGTAATAATTTTAAATCAGTTTATGTTACTTGTTTGTCTTCTTGGTGATCAAAAGACTACGTGTAAGAGATTGTTCGTTGTCCATTACGAATAGTTTTTGAATTTATCTGTGATTTCCATAAACTAAGTGTATATTCACAGCTTATGGTAAGTGTTGTGTATTCACAACACTAATACCATTTACTTCAAGAACTATAACGTCTTCCATTTCTTCAGATTCTTCATCTACTTCCCTTATTTCTAATTGTTATTCAATTTCATTATTTCTATCTTTTGGCAAATTAGATGACACTCTTTTATTATATTCTTCTGTAAATAAGTTAGTTTCATCTGCCTTAATTAGGATGTGAAAATTGCAATTGAAATATATTAAGAGGATTAATTAAACGTCAAAGCCGTTTTATATATTTCTGATTTAAAGTTATATCTAAATTCATATTATATATTTAATACTTCAACAAAAACCTAATCAACTTCAGATTCGCTTCGTTTATTTTAATTTCCATTATGATTAGTTTATTTCACTTTGTTTCATTTAAGTTAGTTTTTAGGGCAGTTTACTTCAGCTCATCTAATTTCAACTCAGTTTTGTCAATATTTCATTTTATTTCCTATAATTATCAATTAAATGTAGTTAAATAAGTTTGGCCATATCACCATCGTCATCGTCGTCGTCTACAGCTTATATGTTATTATTATGTTCATTTAACACCAATTCAACTATAGAATCTTTTAACGGCTTTCTTTTAATAGAATTTTTGTAAAAACTCACCACTATACATCCGGAAGTACTTGACAACAATATTGTCAAAGTAATCACGCTTCACTCCATAAACTTTGGACACCAATATTGCAAATGTCAAGATTCCAGCGTGGCGGATATCCTGGGAGAAGTCCAGGCTCAACTTGCTGAAGGTTTCCAACTCTTCAAGTAGGCCCTGGCTTTTAACATCTACGTTGAATGGCAGCTTCCGTATGAGCGATAAGAGTGTGACATCTTCAATTTTATTCTACAATTATAAGCTTATTTATTTAAAAAGCATATCACATATAGTTTTTGTTTCTTTGCTCAAAATCTGTTGAAGTGATCTAAAAAATTCTATCGTCACCAATTGAATTATCATTGTCATGAAAAATATGGATCTATTTAGCAAAATTGTCACTAGAACGCTTTTCATTCTTACTTTTACAACAAATACTTCATTCGTTCTCACTAACTTCAAAAGATTTCCATCGAGAGCTTCACAGGCAGATAGCTTAGCAGTCCTGGTTAGTAAATGACAATGTCTATATAATAAGACAGGTATATTTTGTATAAAAACAAATTTAGTTTTATACAGTTCTACAAGTGCAAATATTAAATAAAGTTGGTCCAAAAGTTATACCTTGAAGAACACCATTGAAAAAAAGTGACTTACCCGTTCTTCCACAACTAGATATTTGATGAATCTAGCGCAGTCGTCACTTCTAGCATGCGGCAGAACTTCTAGGAATATATTTCTAGCAGTTTCTAGATCATAACTCGTTCCTAGCACCAGACCGTCAAACAACTTGACCAACGATTTGTAAGATAGAAGGGATATTGTACTGAAACAAAGATTTGGGAACTAGTAACTACAAGATATACAGACGCTTTGGTCCTAAATTAGGACCAACAGTAGCTTCCTGGTGTTTTTATAATATTTAGTATTAACCAAAAACAAATATGCCCTTACTTATTGATCACTCTTTCATTCGCTCTATCATTCACAGATCATCAAAACTATTCGCGATTGACCCGAAATGTATGAGACTTCTTTTGTAATTTTAATCATTAACCTGAAATAAAGATCATTCATTCACTCCCTTCGTCATTCGCTCACTCAGACGTTTTTTCACTCACTGATTCTTTAACTCACTAATTTGTTCCTTTATTTGTCATTGAGTCCTTAACTCAATCTTTCACTCACTCAACACTAGATCATCAAAACTATTCGCGATTGACCCGAAATGTACACGGCTTCTTTTGTCATTTAATCATTAACCTGAAATAAAGATCATTCATTCACTCCCTTCCTCATTCGCTCACTCAGACTTTCTTTCAGTCACTGGTTCTTTTACTCACTCATGCAGCACGGGATCCTCAAAACTATTCGCGACTGACTTCTTTCACTCACTGATTCTTTAACTCGCTCATGTGTTCGTTTATTTGTCATTGAGTCCTTAACTCAATCTCTCACTCACTCAACACTAGAATAATCAAACATATTCGCGACTGATGCGAAATGTATGCGACTATTTTTAAAATGTTAGTCATGAACCAGAATCAAGATCATTCATTCGCTACCTTTCTCAGTCATTCACTCAGTGTTTCTTTCATTTACTCGTTCTTTTATTCAGTGCAGCACGGGATCCTCAAAACTATTCGCCACTGACTTGAAATGTATCAGACTTCTTTTAAAATGTTAATCAATAACTTGATCTTTATTTCAAGTTCATTCATTCGCTCCCTTCCTTATTCACTCACTCAGTCTTTTTTTCACTCGCTTATGCAGCACGGGATCATCAGAACTGTTCGTGACTGACTTGCAATGTATCAGACTCCCTTTGAAATGTTATTCATTAGCCTTAAATAAAGATCATTCAATAGCTCCCTTCCTCATTCCCTCACTCAGACTTTTTTTCAGTCACTGGTTCTTTTAATCACTCATTGGTTCGTTCATTCGTTAATTCGTTACTGGCTCGTTAACTCAATGACTCACTCAGCACATAATCTTCTAAACTATTTTTATGGACTTCATAGTCCTTTTGCAATAGCATCATTGAATAAAGATTTTCCAATATTCCCACGGGATCGGGAACTACGCGAGTAACACCGCTTGGAACATCTAGTTCAATTGTAAGGTTGATTTTATCGACTTACTTTAAAAGATGGATGAAGTCCAAACTATGAATAAGGCTTGAATTTCTTACAATATTATCAGCGTCGATGCCTTTCGTTGCAATTTTCAAAAGTATCTGCAATATAATATTGAAATTGATAATTTTTAAGTTAGCATTTGATTTTGATGCCATCTGATGGTTAGTGATGATACAGTCTAATACAGTAGCTGACATGGAAAGAGATAATAATCTTCTTTCGGTTTCTTCAAGGCAGTGTATGGGACCGCAGTTATTGACTACATTTTTGCTGGTAATGTGGTAACTACCAGCGACCGAAGCCACCAATCAAGACTCATACAAATTAACAAATTTGATTTCCTAATTGTACTCTCAATCAGAGTCAATTCCAAGCTCTCTAGTACTCCAAAATATTAATATTCAGAATTTCAGACTACCCGAAATTTTAATTTCTACTTACCTCGTAAGTTTTATTTTTTAATTCTTCTTGTGTAGTATGTCGTATCCCGTTAGTCCAGTCGTCGTATCCTCCGGGAACGTATTGCAAACTGGTTTCGGTAACATTTAGTTTCTCAACAGTTTCCGATGGAAATTCTGCATCGTAGATTATAGAAAGTCTGGAAAATTTATTTTGCCGATGTGATTTTTAAGTAAACGATTTTGCAAAAGTATTAAGCGCTCAGTTGAAAGTATAAGGACTTTGTGCCAATCTGCCGACATTATAGCGCTTCAGGAAACCTGGTTACCGCCGCACGATTTGCATTTCCTTAACGAGATCGATAAGCATTTCAGCTGCACAGGCACCTCAGCGATGGATACGGCGGCTGGTATGGTATGCGGACGGCCTTATGGAGGTGTGGCGTTATTATGGAATAAAAGCGTTTTCAAAAATGTATCTGTTGTGCAGTGTGACAATCCACGTTTGTGTGCTATAAAAATAGTGCTGGGCCATAGATCAATTTTAGTATTTAGTGTTTACATGCCCACAGATAAGGTGTTGAACCTCGCTGAATTCACTGACTGTCTCAGTTCGGTAAGTGCTACTATTAGTAACACAAATATTGAGTCCGTGTACATACTTGGCGATTTTAATGCGCATCCGGGGGAACTATTTTACAACGAATTGGTAGCTTTCTGCGATGAGTCAGAGTGGACGTGTGCCGATGTGCAATTGTTGGATATAAAGTCAGATACATACACTTTTGTGAGTGACGCCAATGGCTCAAGACGTTGGTTAGATCATTGTGTAATGACTAAATCTGCTCTATCGTCCGTCGACAATATTTATGTTAAGTATGACGTGTTGTGGTCGGACCACTATCCTTTAATAATGGAGTGTAATTTAGATGTTGTCAAACCTAAAGTTATGTCATCAGAAAAAGAAAAAGTTAAAAACGAAGTTCTTTGGGGAGAGAGAAATCAAGAGCAGATCG
The DNA here is from genome assembly GCA_015832385.1 of Elymnias hypermnestra. Lineage (NCBI taxonomy): Eukaryota > Metazoa > Arthropoda > Insecta > Lepidoptera > Nymphalidae > Elymnias > Elymnias hypermnestra. The sequence goes on from JACTOM010000937.1 coordinate 2,080,883, forward strand.
ATTCCTTTCAAAAAATGTGCCATGAGGCTTTGAGGCTTTTCGA
>JACTOM010000937.1:2081602-2116589 GCA_015832385.1 Elymnias hypermnestra
TTCAGGTCAAATTGACTCTTTTCAAAGCTTATTGTACGTCTTTTTACACGAGCAGCCTGTGGATTGATTACACTCGAAAACAGTATAATGCTCTGCGTGTGCAGTACAATAATGCTTTCAGGATTCTGATGGGGCTGCCTCGCTTCTGCAGCGCTTCAGGTATGTTCACTGGGGCGGGTGTAGACTGTTTCTACACTACCATCCGCAAACGGTGTGCATCCCTGGTGCGCAGGGTTCGGGGCAGCACTAACAGTATTCTGAAGGCATTTGCTGACAGACTTGATTGCCGGTACTTGAACCATTGCTGCATGGTTCATGTACTGACAAATCAAGGCTGTTACTAGATAGAAAAAATACTTTTAAGTAGGTTAGTGTACTAATATTAGGCTAAGATTATTGTTACTAACAGATATGATCCATTTGATTGAAATAAAAATTATTATTATTATTATTATTATTTAACGTCCGAAATATTCATCTGTGAATCTATTATCTATTCAGCTATTAATTGTCTTTCCCTACACTAGTCATCTTTTTATCTATATGTCAAATACCTATCTATTTATTGAATCAAATATTCATTAATGTACTATTTGTTCGTCTATTCATCTATTCATCCTTGTATCTGTTTAGCTAATATTAATCATGAATAAAAAGATCTGTAGTTATCCCATCAATTACGATATTATTCATCTATTCAAATAATAATTATCTATGCTTCCACTACTTATGTACTCATTTATTCATCAATATTTCAAAATACTATTTGCCTATTACTCGTCTATTCAATTATTTCTCTATGTATGTATCTTTTAATATATTATTTATCTTTATGATGTTGCTTATCTGTTCAGATAATTAGAGATTATTTCTCTATTCATAAATGTACAATTTATCTATCCATTTATCTATTCACCTATTTTTCTATTCATCTATGAATCTGTTATTCAAATATTCATCATTAATCAAATGATCTTCTGTTGATACCCCAACGATTACAATATTATTCATCTATTCAAATAATAATTATCTATGCTTCCACTATTTATCTACTCATCTACTCATTTATTCATCTATATTTCAAAATACTATTAGCCTATTACTCGTCTATTCATCTATGTATGTATCTGTATTACTAATCTTTACGATGTTGCTTATCTATTCAGCTATTAATTATCTATGCGTCTACTATTTATGTGTGCATCTATTACTTATCTATTCATCTATGAATCTGTTATTCAAATATTCATCATTAATCAAATGATCTTCTGTTGATACCCCAACGATTACGATATTATTTATTTATTCAAATATAATATTCACGTACTAGTCTATTCAACTATTCATCCTTTTATCTGTTTAGCTAATATTAATCATGAATAAAAAGATCTATAGTTATCTCATCAACTACGATATTATTCATCTATTCAAATCATAATTATCTATGCTTCCACTATTTATCTAGTCATCTATTCATTTATTCATCTATATTTCATAATACTATTTGCCTTTTACTCGTCTATTCAATTATTCATCAATGTATGTATCTGTTAATATATTACTTGCTTATCTATTCATATAATTAGAGATTATTTCTCTAAATTCATAAATGTAGAATTTATTCATCCATTTTTCTATTCACCTATGAATATGTTATTCAAATATTCACCATTAATAAAATTATCTTCTGTTGATACCGTAACAATTATGATAATATTTATTTATTCAAATATAATATTCACGTTCTCGTCTATTCAACTATTCATCTATGTTGATATAATACTAATCTTTACGATGTTGCTTATCTATCCAGCTTTTAATTATTTATGCGTCTACTATTTATCTGTGCATCTATTACTTATCTATTCATGTAATTAGAGATTATTTCTCTATTCACCTATTCATCTATGAAACTGTTATTCAAATATTTATGATTAATATAATGATCTTCTTTTGATACCCCAATGATTACGATGTTGCTTATCTATCCAGCTATTTATTATCTATTTATCAATTGTGCTTCTATTACTTATATATTCTTACAATCAAAGATTCGTCTATTCAACTATTCATCTGTTAATTTTATATTAATCATTGATGAGCTCTACCTCACGATCTTAGATTGTGTTATAATTTCCCCAGATGAGATTCAAAGCCACTGTTCTAAGAAAACTGACAGACAACCTTATTAATTTATTATATATATACTTACTCAGTCTTAACAGAAAGGACATGTCCGTTAGTCCTATACTGAAAGGCAGCGCTCATTTTCATGCTGTCTAAACCTTTGTGGTTCAATTCGTAGATCCTTTCAGCTGTTGTAAGGCTTTCCATCTGGAAAAAGGATAATTGCAGCATCACTCTAGCTAAGGATCCCACTACTGCTATTTATAGAGTTACCAAGTATTTTAATACTCTCTGTTTAAGGGGTATAATTTCCTGCTGCAGCATCACCTAATAGCTCATAATTAAATATGGTTAAGCCCTATAGCGGCACCCTTCCTGGAGGGTTGCCGCTTTTAGGTCAACGTGGTGGAAATTAAAGCGCCGCAAAATCTGTGCAGGAGTTCCCCAGGGCAGCTACTTTCCTTTCCTCCGACATCATCTTCTGGGAGAGATGAAAACAGATGTTCTGTTGTGACTTTATGCTGACCACAGCGCGCCTGGTACTGCAGCGATTCTGGACCAGTTGCCAGAGTGGCTGGACCAGTGGAAAATGTCAGTCAGCGTTGGAAAGACGTCAGCCATTATCAACTCAACATCGGGGGTAAGACGTAGAGTGCCACAACTAAGTGGGCTATTTGGGTGCCGCTTTTTACCTGAAATCTCCTAGTAAAAGACCAGCTGAAGGTCTACGGACACTACGTCCTTTTCAAATTGACGCATGCTGCTCCTACTTGGTACTCCTTCTGCTCAGGGTACCAGAGACAGATGGCACGGAGTATGTTTCGCTTTGCGGAAAACAGCCTACACAAACACCTCTACAGCATTGCCATCCCGCACCAAACATCCCCTGTCGTTGATGATGGCAAAAACAATACAATGGCCGTGGCGACACTTGGACTGGACTGAATATACTGGAGTGACCTGGACGGATCCGCTAACTAAGTTGGCGGGAACTAATCCATTTTAGTACAGGCACTGTCGGGTAGGGATTCAAGATAATAAAAATCCCTTCAGCTTCAGTGGACTGTATGGGGTTCTCAGGGGTTCATGCTTCGATCTTCGGTTTTTGAGACTTCTTTCGTCAGTTCAGGCTTGGGTCTTCGGGTTGAATGCTTCGGTCATTCAGGGTTCTCCTTGGTCTCAATTAGTGCTTATTAAGGATTTACTCCGATCGAGAGTCTAAGGCAGATGAGTCGGTTCCGCAGTGTAAATGCTTAGGGTATTCGCCGGCGCTGAAGTAGTTGCGGGAGTTGCCCATCAGCAACAGGCATAGCAGATTACCGGACACCAATGATGCCTAAGGATATGCCCGGGCAATGAGGCTAAGCCTCGAGGTTAGTACTCCTCAGCAAAGTTGAAAAGAACCCCGGATATTGCCATATTATTAGCCTCGATAAATGAGCATCACCTGCTGCTGCAGCGTCTCCTATTTTTTTGTATCTTAAAAAAAAGAAAATAATATAAAGAATAAGTGATGTACTACATACAGAGGTGCGGTGATCGTTTATCATCCAAGGAACCGAGCTCCACCGGTCCGGGTACATCTCTAAATAGTCCACCGACGACAAATACTTCCTGACTGTATTCCCCTGTACCACGTACTTCGTCTGGCAGTATTTGTGGTACAAACATGGCTGAAACAAAGTTACAAACGTTAGAAGTTATATGTACAAATATCTGTCACTCTATCTTTTTATTTATCCCTGTATCTATAAATTTGTCATACCGCAAATATAATTGTCTCTTTCTCTATTTATTTGTCACTGTATGTATATTTGTCACTCTGTCTATATATTTGTCACTCTATCTATATATTTGTTCCTCTGTCTGTATATTTGGAACCCTGTATATATTCGTCATTCTATGTATATATTTGTCACTCTGTCTACATATATGTCACTGTCTACATATTTGTCACTCTGTCGATATATTTGTCACTCTGTCTATTTATTTATAACTCTTTCTATAAACTTGTCAGTTTGTTTATATATTTGTCACTCTGTCTATGTATCTTTCATTCTATTTGCATGTTACTCTAGCTATATACCTATCACTCTATTTATATGTCTGGTTATATATCTGTCACACTGTTGACGTACCTGTCGTTTTATCTTTGTATCTTTCACTATCTATTTACATATTACCCTGAATATATGTCTGTCACTCTATCAGTGTATCTGTCACTTGGTCTATATTCTATTACTCTGTCTTTGTGTTGAATTCTGTTTAAAAGAGTTGAATTTGATTGAACAATGGTCAAGGTCACTCAAGGTCAACTTACAAAAACTGTCTATAAAAAAGGAACTACCGAGTTTTCCAGGTTTCTTTTACAGCAGAAGAAACTTAAGGAAACCGCTGGTAAAATTCTTATTAATGGACAGATTGAGGGTAGTTAAAAAAGATATATTTTTTTACCTCTTCAGTATAACCAGATCCGATTTTGAGTTGAAAATTGGAGGATATACCTCTTTTCATGTTAAGAGACCACATTGGTTCGTCGCCGACGTACATTGTTTTTATTAAACCGTCCTCCTGAAACAGTATTTTAATTATATATCAATGAATTATATGTGATAATACAGTCTAATATATGCATTATCATTTAGTCCTTATTATATACCAGCCATTTTCATTTTTTTTTTCGTAATATTCCAATAAAAGTGAAGCATAGGATGAAAACAAATTTGATTAACACAAAAAAGGTCATAACGAGTAAACCTTAAAAGATAGGCATATACTTCTTTTGACTTTTTATTACAAAATTAGAAGAGCAATAATTTTGTAATACATAATTTTTGCGTAACTTTAACCGTTTACGTAGCGCACACAACCGAAGCTATTTGAAGTGATAATTTTTCCCCGTTTTTGCAACATTTTTCATTGTTGCTTCGCTCCTATTCTTTGTGGCGTGATGTTACGAATTTTGATGCCTTCCTCGATAAATGGGCTATCTAAAACTATAAGAATTTTACAATTCGGACAAGTGGTTACTGAGATAACCGCATTCAAAAAAAAGGTTATAGTGTTGTACAGTTAACACAAACCTTGTAATCCAATTCCCATGGTATTTTCAAATAATTCGCAGCGTCTTCCCTCTGATATGAAGAGAAGCCTGTATTTTGACTATACGTTGAAGTCTACAATATAAATGAATAGAAATATGAATAAACTTTGACTAGATATAGTAGAGTTATAAATTTGGTCCTAAAATTAGGACCGATGGAAGTTTTTGGCAATCGTTTTTATTTAGAAATAGGAAGCTTTTGGTCTGAAATCTTCAACTTCCAAATGGAATCTACAAAGTAATAGCACTTTTTATTAAGTGATGATACAGTCTAAGATAGTATCGATAACCTGGTAAGGGAACATTCACCTCTTATAGATATATCCACCGCAAAAGATGATTTATTGAATACATGAAATAGAGGAATAATAATTGAATAGATGAACATCAGAATATTTGAATAAATTACAGTAATAAATTGATAAATATATAAATGGATGATAAGTTTAACAATGGGTGAGCAATATATCAATAGTAAATGAATAAACGATTAATAGATGCTCAGAAGGATAGATGACATATAATTGAATAGATGAACACAAGAATATTCAAATAGATGTAATTACAGTTAATAACGGTGTCGTTGAAGAGATGAATAGACGAATAATAATTGAATAATCGACTAATGGATCCACAAAAGTGTAGATAACATAATTGAATAGATGAACATAGATTTATTTGATTTGATAAATAAACGAATAGAATTAGAAAAGTCATTATTGAAGACATGATTTGAACAGATGAATAGACGCATAATAAATGAATAATCGAATAATCGACTAATAGATTTATAAAAGGATAGATGAGATATAATTGAAGTGATGAACATAGGAATATTTGAATAGATAAATAGACAAATCAATCGATAAATCGATAAATGGATAGTAAGTTGAATAATGGGTGAGTAATAGATGAATTGTAAACGAATACACAACTAATAGATCCACAAAAGAATAGAAAACATATAATTGAATGGATGAACAAAGTAATATTTAATTAAATGGATATATTAATTCTTTAATTAAAGTTTCTCAATAGTTTTTCTATAATAGTTTCTCAATAGTAGATGAAGAGATGAATAGATGAACACAGAATTATCTGAATAGATAAATACGTAAATAAATAGATCAATAAATGACTAGGGACTGATTAATTGGCGAGTAATATATCCATAAATGATTATATTAGTTATAGCTGGATAAATTAAAAATAATTAAACAGACGAATGGAGAAACAAATAAATATGTAGACTGATAAATGTATAAAAAGACAAATAACATATAATTGAATAGATGAACACCGGAATATTTGAATCGATGAATTCACACACAAATAAATCGATAAATTAATGATAAGTTTAACAATAAACGAATAGAAGAAACGCCTAATAGATGCATAAAAGAATATATGAGACATAATTGAATAGATGAACACAGAAATATATATAAATGAAGCGGAATCGATGAAGAGATGAATAAACGAATAATAATTGAATAAACGACCAATAGATCTACAAAAGGGTTGATAACATATAATTGAATAGATGAACACAGGCATATTTTAATAGACAAATAAATAGATAATTAAATTACTAGTTAATTGACGAGTAATATATCCATAAATGAATATATTAGTTACAGTTGGATAAATGAATAATAATTGAAGAGATGGATGAATAGACAAATAATAAATGAATAAACGACTAATAGATTTATAAAAGTTTAGGGAACATATAATTGGATAGATGAACACAGGAATATTTGAATAGATGAATACACGAACCAATCGATGAATAGATAAACAGAGCACTATATGAATGGTAAACGAATAAACGGCTAATAGATGCATAAAAGAATAGATGTAAAGAGGAATATTTGAATAGATAAATAAATAAAATAGAAACGAATAGGAAAGGAATTATTGGCGAATAATATATGTATAAATGTACAATAGCTGAATAGATGAATGCAGTAATTGTTGAATAGATGACTAATTTGCGATTGATTTGAAATTTAGCAAAGTACTTCATTCGCTCATTAAGAACGATCTATCTCATATTTCCACTGGATCTGGTACTACGTGGGAATCATCTAGTATACAATAATCCTTACCTCCAGGTCATCCAGCTTAAGTCTGACCCTAGTGAAGTTGTCATAGACTACTATGAGAAGCTTTCCCCTTAAATTCCAGTGGGAGAAGTTGTCAATAGACCCAGTGGACACGTTCCCATTCAAGACATAACTGTATTTCTTCTCCTCCGGAAACAAGTTCTGGATTCCAGCTGAAGTTAATGTGAGACCTGGAATTTGAATAAATATATTCTTTATTCGATTACGCTCAATAAGTTTCTTTCAATCCTGAATTTTGTTCAAAAGTAAGTCCAAAATTGTGGTATCTTGTTACGCATGATCAGCTCGACAAATGATTTCCGTACCATTTGTAACGCTATTTATTTTAAATTATATCATAAATGCGAATGTAAAAACCTATGTTCTTAAAAAATAAATTCCACAAATAAAATTTTCAATTAGTATTTTATTTATTTAAAAAACAAACGCAAGTGCTGTCAGTGTGTTTTTTTCCGACTAATCTATGAAACTGGAGCTTATAAATCACTTATAAATAATATAAGAGTAACGTACCCTCACTACATGGAAATCACGGACACAGTTAAATCAGAATCAGAATTAGAATCAGAATTGAGATCAGCATCAGAGCCAAAATTAAAGTCAAATTAAAATCCGTATCAGAATAACAATCAGCGTAAAAATATATAGATACTAATATCAATCAGAATACGAATTAGAATCGGAATAGAAATCAGCCTCAAGATCAGAATCAAATTAAAATCAGAATCAGAACTGAAATTAGCATGAAAATCATAGTCAAATTAAAATCAGCATCAGAATACCAATAAGAATCAGTAACAAAATCAGAAACAAATTAAAATCAACACCGATATCAGAATAAAAATCATCAACTGAGTCAAAATTAACATCACTATCAGAGACAAATTAAAATCAGAATACCAATCATAATCGTAAACAAGATCAGAGTCAAATTAATATCACCATCAAAATCAGAATAAAAATCAGCAGCAGGGTCAAAATTAGGATCAGTATCAGAGTCAAATTAAAATCAGAATTAAAATTAGGTTCAGAATAAAAATCAAATTAAAATCAGAATCGAATACTAATCAGAATCAGATTACCAATCAGAATCAAAATCAGTCAAATTAAAAACAGCATCAAAATCAGAATAGAAATCTAAATTAGCATCAGTACCAGAGTACAATTAAAATCAAAATCAGAATACCAACCAGAATTATAATCAAAATTATAATCAGCATGAAAATCATGGGCAAATTAAGATCAAAACACCAATCAAAAGTAAAGTCAAGATCGAAATCTATTTATTTATTAAAAAGTAACATTCCAGGATTTACTCTAGACCCATTCCTGGAATTAATAGCTCGCTCTATATAAGGTTTATTACTCACCAGTCAACAGCAGACAGCAATTGAGTATCATTTCGCCTCGTTATCTGTAAAACAATATTTGATATATTCGACAAACACCATTGGCAAACATTTGTAATGTTTGCCAAACATAGTCCATATAAACACAACAGTGTCCAATACAACACATAATCACGTCCAAATATTGTATCACAAACCATATAAAACAAACCTCACCGCCGCTGTTTGTTTGCATGCGATTTACTCAATAACTACTGAACGGATTTTAATGTAGTTTTCACCAATAGATAGAGCAGTTCACGAGGAACATTTCTGTATATAATTTGTCCATATTTCTTTTAAATTAGTTGAAATACAATAATAAATATGGAAACTGGTACAAAAAATCAAGTTGCCGTTCCTAACAAATATACAGCAGGATGTTATATTTGGCGATGTAAGTCAATAAAACCGATGATACCATAATCCCACGGGATTAGGCGTTACGCGGGTGATATTACGGATACCAGATCATATTTACGTCAGTTGTACCACGTAAAAACTCAGATTTATCATTATAACTCCACGTTACGCTGTTTAAGTCACTAAATACCGATCATTCCATATTCCCACGTTATCTGGAACTACGCAAGGAACACTACGAATATCAGCTCGTACTTCTACATAGTTATTTTGCGTAAAAACTTAGAAACATGACAACAAACTCCGTATACTAAAAACACTTTAACCAGTTGCTTTTACTGGAAAGATATATGTATTTTCAGTCAATAACTATTGATTTCATATTCCCACGGGATCGGGAACTACGCAGACGACCACTAACTTAATAAAAATTGGATTATCTGACGTTAAAACATTAATTTAACCGGTTTAACTACACATTATCTATGATATAACAATATGCGTTTAAATGGACATTCATAACACATTTATTATAAAAATTATATATTTTGTAATGTCAATAAGTGTGTATTTCATAATCCCACGGGATAGGAAAATACGCGGGTAAAATAATGGAGAAATGGTAGTTTTCTCATGATATTATCTCACGTAAAAGCTCCATTAAAACTCCGCATTTTTCAATTAGTAAGTCACTAAATACAGATTATTCCACATTTCCACGATAACTGCAACTACGCAGGTAACACAACGGACACCAGATAGTATTTTTAAACAGTTATTTCAAGTAAAAACTTAGAAATATTACGTTTATCTCCATGTAAAGTAATGTACAATATAAACATATATTAAATAGAAAGTTATAAGTATTTTCAGGCAATAAATACACATTTCATATTCCCAAAGGATTGGTAATTACGCGGGTAACACAATAGAGTATAGCTACCTAAATAAAAATTGATATATTTGACAATAAACTTTGAATTACCTTGTTTAACTCCACATAAACTAATATATATTAAAAACACTTTAAACAATAGCTTTAAACACACAAACAGACATACATATATAGTTTTAAATATGTGTTTTTATATATAAAAGGGCATAATTGCAAAAAAACTTACATGATTTTGTATAATTATTAAAAGACAGCGCTCTTAATGCAATAACGTATGAATGAGTCAAAGACGCAGTGATATTGACACCAACAACGTTGCAACTTCAGAATTAACAAAATCGACATAGAGATAAACGTTTTCTAAACTAATATAATAAAGAGGAAACATTTGTCTTTTTAGATGTTCGCGATTAGAAAGCTTCATTTTCACCTAGCGACATAGACTATATTACTTTCTCAAAAAAATAGAGTTCCCTAATAAAAATGAATTAATGTAACGCAAGGTGTGAAAAAATTGGTCACTTAAATGTGTCATTGTGTGCTGTTAGACTCAGGGCCTCAGTATTTATAAAATAAAACACTACACTGGCTAGAAACTTAGTCTATTAATTGTTTATTAACTTTTCAAAAGGTCTATCGGCAACTATATTGGTCAGGGCCTTGGTCTTATTACTAGTCCAGACCGGCAGGCAGAAACCAGGTCCGTAGTCTTGGACAGTAATTCGACTAATTACCAAAACGACTGACTGTTTGAGGCAGAGGTACGGGTTTTATAGCAATATATCGCTGACTGATTGTTCACATTTTGACTGGCATAGAAGTCGATACTTGCAGGTCAGGGTTATTAATATAGAATTTAGGGATGTCACAGTGCGCTGAGGAAACTTTTTATAATAGACCAAAAAAATGTTCTGCAGTATTATCGCTTCAACCGATGGACGTCCACTGCTGGACATAGGTCTCACGTAATGACGTCCACAAGGCACGATCTTGTGCCGCCTGGCTCCAGCGGCTACCGGCGACCCTCTTTATGTCGTCGGTCCACCTTGTGGGGGGTCTCCCTACACTGCGCCGTCCGGTGCGGGGTCGCCACTCCAGCACCTTTGGCCCCCAACGTCCATCGGTCCTTCGGACTATGTGCCCCGCCCATTGCCACTTCAGGTTCGCGATTCGCAGGACTATGTCGGTGACTCTGGTTCTACTACGGATCTCTTCATTTCTGATTCGATCACGTAGAGAAACTCCGAACATAGCCCTCTCCATCGCACGCTGAGTGACTCTGAGCTTCCGCAAGTATTAATATCCACAAAAACTTCGACGATGCCATATGTACTTTTTTACATTTTAAAAGTTAATAAAAGTACTGTCAATAATCAAACCACATTATTTATAACTCTGTATTAATCCTTATCCTATTAAATGATATTTTTTTATAGATCTGTGAAATATTTTTCATTCCATTCAAAAGATTTAACGAATTTCATAATGTTTATCTAAAGAAAATTCTTGTGACCCTTAAAACTGGGCCTGCGACTGGTTATCTCATATTCCAAGGATAAATAATGTTACGAATTTAAAATTGAATCAGTTAGCTATATCCGTTGCAAAGTAAAATATTGATTAGATTATGAATGTAAATGTGTATCTAATAATCTGAAAGGAAGTAATGAAGAACAAAGTGAAATAACATTATCGTTGTGGCATAAAAGAAGATGTAGTGACTAAAATTGAGAAAGTTCCCTTAGATGGATGGCAGAGAGAATGAATGAAAGGGGACTGACGAACAAGATTTATAAGTCAAGAGGTAATGGGAGAGTTCCTGGACTAACTCTAGGGTATATTAAATAAGGGCCAGGCCAAGAGTACTCTAAACCAACGAAATTGTATGAAAGGTTTAATGAGAATGGAAGAAGCAAAGGAGATATGCAAGGATCGCGGCAAGTGGAAGGATGTGGTCTCTGCCTACCCCTATAGGAATTAGGCGTGATGCTAATTATGTATGAAATACAACTTCTATCACGAGAACGCGATGACAAACATTCACAACCCCGCCAGCGACGTGGCTTGCCTGGAGCACCTGGCAAGCCACCAACCACCTCACGGGACCTCTCTTTGTTGGGCAAGGGACCCCTCATCCGTTACCCAAGGTCAATCCATATTGTTGTCCTCCTTGTAAGCTTTTATTGACAATCATAATATCAAAAAATTACAAATTATCTTACATCTAAATGACACCAGTGGCAAAGGCCTCCCCCAGAATACCCCATTTTCTGCAGTTCAGGCTTTTCTCCGTCATGTAACTCCAGTGGCGTTCCTTATGTCATCTTCCCAGTGATGGAATGGGCGGCTCCTCCTTCTCTTTCCTTTCCTAGGATACCTCTCTAAGGTATCAGTAGCCCAATTTTCTTTTATCTTCCTCGCTACATGACTCGCCCATTTTCATTTTTGTGTTTTTAATAAAATTCTACGGGCAGTTATACACATCGAACTGCAAGCCTATTGATAGTTTGGCTAAAGATCCCCGTGCCAAACTTACTCGACATTATACCGAAGATATCCCGGACGTCAGCTTGTACGAGATTAGTATGGCCCTTAAACAGATGAAGAACAGCAAGGCACCTGGTGATGACGGAATCACAGCGGAACTCCTGAAGGCGGGTGGAAAACCCATTCTAAAAGTCCTTCAGCGAATGTTCAATTCCGTCATCCTGGAAGGTACGGTGCCAAAGGCGTGGCATAGGAGCGTGGTAGTTCTGTTCTTCAAGAAAGGTGACAACACCTTATTGAAGAACTATAGACCTATTGCGCTGCTAAGTCATGTCTATAAGCTGTTCTCGAGGGTCATTACGAATCGTCTCGCTCGCAAGTTTGACGACTTCCAGCCCCCCGAACAAGCCGGATTCCGAAAAGGCTTTAGTACCATAGACCACATTTTTACGCTGCGGCAGATTATACAGAAGACCGAGGAGTATAATCGGCCACTTTGCTTGGCGTTCGTGGACTATGAGAAAGCCTTCGATTCGGTGGAAACATGGGCCGTGTTGAGATCTTTGCAGAGATGCCGAATTGACCACCGGTACATACACGTGTTGAAGTGTTTGTACGAAAACGCCACTATGTCAGTCCGTATACAGGACCAAAGCACAGAGTCTATCCAACTGCAGCGTGGAGTGCGACAGGGAGATGTTATCTCCCCGAAGCTCTTTACTGCGGCGTTGGAGGACCTGTTTAAGCTTATGGAGTGGAACGGACTGGGCATCAACATCAACGGCGAGTACATCACTCATCTACGGTTTGCCGACGACGTGGTCATTATGGCAGAGACTCTGGAAGATCTCAATGCAATGCTCGATGACCTCAGCAGAGCTTCTCGACAGGTGGGCCTAAAAATGAACATGGATAAGACGAAAGTTATGTCCAATATCCATGTTCCGCTCCACCCAGTCATCGTTGAGAACTCTACACTCGAAATTGTTGACGAGTATACATACCTGGGACACATAGTCCAGCTAGGTAGGTCCAATTTCGAGAAAGAGGTCAACCGCCGAATCCAACTCGGTTGGGCAGCGTTCGGGAAGTTCCGGAAGACTTTTTCGTCCAATATCCCTCAGTGCCTGAAGACCAAAGTCTTCGAACAGTGCGTGTTGCCAGTGATGACCTACGGTTCTGAGACGTGGTCGCTGACTATGGGCCTCATGCGGAAGCTCAGAGTCACTCAGCGTGCGATGGAGAGGGCTATGCTCGGAGTTTCTCTACGCGATCAAATCAGAAATGAGGAGATCCGTAGCAGAACCAAAGTCACCGACATAGCTCTACGAATCGCGAACCTGAAGTGGCAATGGGCGGGGCACATAGTCCGACGAACCGATGGACGTTGGGGTCGGAAAGTGCTGGAATGGCGACCCCGCACTGGACGACGCAGTGTAGGAAGACCCCCCACAAGGTGGACCGACGATATAAGGAGGATCGCCGGTAGCCGCTGGAGCCAGGCGGCACAAGATCGGGTCTTGTGGGCATCATTTCGTGAGACCTATGTCCAGCAGTGGACGTCCATCGGTTGAAGCGACGACGACGACGACGAATAAAATGGCTGATAAAGTCTTAGTCATTTTTCTAATATTGTGTAAGGTCACTTTATCTTTTTTCCTTGTGTTGGCACGTCCCAAGTTTTTTAATAATTCGCTTTGTCAAAGACCATGTTTGGCTTACATGGAAGAATACAAGAGTCCAGGAGTACAGGAGAATGTTAAAGTTAATATGTGTAAGCGACGCGAAATTATAGTTATTTTACCTGTGACAATTGTCGTAATCTATGTGCGCCGTAAAATTCTATGATTGTGTTTGACTTGGACTAACTGATGAACGCTCGATACGGGATGTACGTCATTCTCATGGGCGCTGGTGGAATCCTTTTGAAAATCTCTCTGCTGCAACGGCTCTCGAAGCGTCAACATCGTACCCAAGATTTTTCGAGAACCGTCAATCTAACTGATCCCACAGAGATGACGTGGTTTTATTCTGCCGAACCCCTACACTATGTATATAATATTTCGTAAACGGGCGTGAGTGTAAAAGTAGTATAATAACAATAATCAAGCGGCCAAAATTCTTCATCAAGAGCTCGCCCTGATGTACAGTCTTCTTGATGAGAAACTGCCGTATTATAGGTACCAACCGGTGCCAGTACTCGAACGCGACAGTGTCCGACTCTATTGGGACCGGTCCATTATCACGGACAGGACCATACTGGCCAACAAGCCTGATATCGTGACAATGGACCGGGCTCAGTCTCGGGTGTTTTTAGTGGATATCACGATCCCGTATGACGAGAATCTCGTGCGAGCTGAGACAGAGAAAAAACGTAATTATCTGGATCTGGCGTACGAGATTACCGCCATGTGGGGAGTGGGATCCACTGAAACCATCCCAATTGTAATATCTGCCAATGGTCTGATCCCAGTCAGTCTCGCCCACCACCTGAGACGACTTGGGTTCCGTGGCAGTTCGCTCGCAGCAAGGATGCAAAAGGCGGTGTTGCTGGACTCGGCTAGGATAGTCCAGCGGTTGCTCAGCCTGTAGCCCTGACCCCCGGCCGTTTGGTCTCCCTGCCGAGGTGTATCCTCCACCCGTTATATTTATTTATGTAATTGTTTATCATATTTTGGTATATAAGTAATTATTATACATTTATTTATATGTAATAATAAATATATATATTCTTTCGTAAACGGGCGTGAGTGTCAAAGTGGAATAATAAAAAAAATCTGTAAACCCTAGAATAGGGGACGTTAATTTTGGAGTTGCATATCATTGGAGTCATCCTTATCTTCGGGCGTTGACAACTCACTCGTCCTCTGACCCGAGAATTAAAGATTCATTAACACAAAACCAGCGTAACGTGACCCCTCGCCCCATACATTCCGCGCCCGTAGCTTTGTATGACCGCGCGTCATTGACGTGCATTTTTTTCATTAATACACCAGATAATTATTTATAATAATTACACAAATGTTACTCTGGCTCGCTGTGGTTTTAGTCGCACGCTTAGAATTTCCCGTTCCCTAAGAATTTTTATTAAAAATGATAACCAATGTAACATTGCTGCTCCTCGATTAGGTAACGTATCAGTGCCGCTTTCGACTAATAGATGGCGTTGTCATATAATTGTTTGTAACTATTTATTTAGGACGTTTAACAAAATTTTGTTGTAACTTTAGTTACACGCATAAAATTTCCCGTTCCCCTGAAAATTTGGGGATACAATATAACCGATATAGCATGGATACCAAGTTTTATACGTATAAGTATTTGTTAGTACTGCCTTGTGACTAATAGAGGGCGTTATCAGAGCAAAATCAGAATTAGAGTGAAATTGAAATCAAAATCAGAGTCCAATTAATATCAGCAACAAATTAAAAATCAGAATTAAAATCAGTGTCAAATTAAAATCAGAATACCAATCAGTATAAAATTATCAATAACAATCAGAATTAGAATGGAAATCAGCCTCAAAATCAGAATCAAATTAAAATCAGCATCAGAATCAGAATTAAAATCAAATTAAAATCAGAATGAAAATCAGTCAAATTAATATCAACATCAAATTAAAATCAGAATTGAAATCAGCATCAGAATTGAATACCAATCAGAATCAAAATCAAAATCATTAAAATCAGAATATCGATCAAAATCGGAATACCAACCAGAATTAGAATCAAAATTAAAATCAGCAAGACAATCATAGTCAAATTAAAGTCCTCATCAGAATACCAATCATAATTATGACGGCCTCGCTGGCACAGTGGTGCGAGTAATCACTTTGCCAGCAGAAGTCCCGGCTCATATTTTCCCAAGTATTTTGTTTAAAAGTTTCGTCGTCGTCGTCGTCTCAACCGATGGACGTCCACTGCTGGACAAAGGTCTCTCTTAATGAATTCCAATGGGCCCGATCTTGCGCCGCTTGTATCCAGCGGCTGCCAGCGACCCGCCTGATGTCATCGGTCCACCTGGTGGGGGGTCTGCCGACACTGCCTTTTCCGGTGCAAGGCCGCCGCTCTAGCACCTTCGGGCCCCAACGTCCATCGGTTCTGCGTACTATATGCCCTGCCTAATGCCACTTCAGGTTTGCAATTCGGTAGGCTACGTCGGTGAGTTTAGTTCTCCTACGGATCTCCTCATTTCTGATTTGATCACGTAGGGAAACCCCGAGCATAGCCCTCTCCATTGCCCGCTCAGTGACTCTGAGTCTTCTTACTCCTGCTACTGAGTTCCATAGTCAGCGGCCATGTCTCGGAACCATATGTAGTCGCTGGCAACACGCACTGTTCGAAGACCTTAGTCTTCAGGCAGGGTTTAAAGTTTATTCATAGTAAATAACTTTCTATAAGTAGGATAATAGATGGCGTTAGTAGTATTAAAAACTGAAGCTTACTACTATTGGATAATAGATGGCGTTGCCAGCGAAAATATGTAGTAGTATTGCTTTTGAATAAAAGATGGCGTTACTTGTATTAATATAAAACTTTCCCTATTTATACAATCTCAAAGGTAATACTGCATCTCATAACAGTCACGGTGAAGGAACAAATTTTTGTTTCGCGTAATAAAGGTTATAGTGAGCCAACCGTGAAAGATAGATATATACTATCTATAACTTTTTTATAGATATTTTAAAGAGCTATTATTCCACAATACATAATTATTGAGTAGCTTTAACGATTTACACAGCAAAGGTAAAAGAAGCTGTCGAAGGGAGAAAAATACCTCGATTTTGAAACATTTTTCATTATAGCTCCGCTCTTATTAGTCTTAGCCTTCCTTAATAAATTGGCTATCAAAAGATGAAAAAATTTCCCCAATCTGACCAGTAGTTCCTGAGATACACCCGTTTATGCAAACTCTTCAGATTTATAATATTAGTATAGATTTTCATGACATGTTATCTATTACAAACAAAATACGTTTTATAATTATACCCGCATAAAATTGTTGTCAGTTTCAAATGATAACAGCCAATTTAAAACAATAGTTTTCTCGTGACTTTTCTTCAAAAATATGTGATATAATATAATAAAAACTTGCTTAAGAACTCGACAGAAGGTTATTGTATAGAATTAGTCAAGGTTTCGTCGCAAATCAAGAAGTCGCTTGACTTCTACACGTAAATATGAAATCTTGTCAGTCACTAACTCATAGGTTAGTTTTTTGACTAACTAACTAAAAACCACAAGTTTCGTAGCGACAATGACGAAACTTCTCGTTAGTTCCAAATGATAACATATTAAAACTATGCTTGTTTCGTAGCTTTTCTTTGAAAATCTGTTACTTTATAAAAAAGTAACGCTTTTGTATTTAATTAGTCAAGGTTTCACATTTACGTGTGGAAGTCAAGTGACTTCTACACGTAAATATGAAGTCTTGTCAGTTTGAAGGCAAACCTGTTCATTTTGTAGTAAATACTAACTGATAGGTTAGTATTTTGACTAACTAAAAACTCTAAATTTACAAACTAACAACTAGTTTCTTAGCGACAAAGACGAAATTTGTTAGTTTCAAATGATACCATTTTAAAACTATGTGTGTCTCGTTGCTTTTCTTTGAAAGTGTGTTATAAATTAAAAAAAAATTGCATAAAAACTCAACAGAAGGTTTTTGTATTTAATTAGTCAAGGTTTTACATTTACGTGTAGAAGTCCAGGGACTTCTACATGTAAACGTGTCCATTGTGTTGCAATTCTAACTCATAGGTTAGTTTTTTAACTAACTAACTAAAAACTGTTAAGATATCTATGTTCTAAAAGTATAAGTACTATTGTTTCATATTTAAACATGTTTTGGTTCGTAATAATTTGTTTTTTGCATAGGAATGAATGAATGAAAGGGTGGAATAGTTTTTTTCATACGATAACCCTCAAAAGACATCTTTTTAAAGATGAAAACTATTTTGTCTGTACATAAATGTATAAATACAAATATGAATGAATTGAATGTAGGAACGATGGAAGGCCAGATATTAAATGAATGCGTGAAAGATATATTTTATAACATTGTTAACTTTATCGGACTTTTTCTTAAAGATGGAAAAGAATTGATGATGACAGGAAGAAGGGACAGAAATCTGTGACTCATATTTTTTAAGTTAAAGCTGTTTGTGACTTAAATAAATTAATTGATAAATAAATGAATGAACAAATACTTAGAGGAGTCAGTCTCTTTGTTAGCCACTAAATAAACGTTAAATAAGTCTTCACATTAAATAATTAACAGACAGACAGCCTTATTCAATATTTATAATAAATATAGATAAAAACAAGTATAAAAGCCCGCGAAATAACATTACCTTGTTAAATCAAGATGTCGCGTTTGTATTTGTATTTGTTTGTGTTTTTATTGCCATATGTATTTGTGGAGTCCTCATCGCGACAGAAACGGTGTGTTTTTATATATATAATTCATCTGCACGTATGTGACTTAACTACTTGATAATACAGTCTAAAATGGTATTGAACTCAGGACCTTTGATAACGAACAGAGCACTCAGACTATTGCTCCAAAAAGGACGTCGATAACTTCGGAACCAGCTCATTTTTATATTGTTTCATGTGTTCAGATGTAGATGGTTAAGATCAGGTCAGATTAGCGAGTTTGGATGGAGGGTGGTTGCCTTCTTCTGTGAGACTGACATCTCGCTAAGGACGATGCTGCTAATGCCCTTCCTCTCAGTCGAAGGAGGCTGGGTGGCAATAGGCGCAGGTATGCGCTCCAATATTCCCCTCAGCAAACTGTAGACTGTTATAGTCAGCAATATCCAGGTTACTAGAGTGGAATGCGAAATGGGACTCTCTAGTGATCTTATCGCTGGGTTTTAGTGGGTATTCTGGTTTCAGCGAGTCCCACACTCCCGGTTGGAAGAATTCTTATTCTTCCGGGGTGCGTAAAAGCATTTCCCAGCTATAAAAAAAGGGGTCAGAAATCACCGGCCCGTAAGCCACTGCAGTGTATAATTATGGTCACAAATGCAAAATGGTTCCTTACAAATTTATGTTTATTAGATGTTTTATGTTCAATAACGAGGCACGGTGTAGTTTATGTAATTATTAATAGACGTATTGGTTTAGAATGAAGCAAAGATACGCTCTATAGTTTATAATACCTCTAATAGATGGCGGTAGTTAGTATCTAGCAATGAAACGCGGCCTGTCTCAGAAAACTTCTAATAGATGGCGTTACTTAGTATTTAGCAAAGAATCGCGGTATAGTTCATAAATGTTCTAATAGATGGTGCTGTTGGCTTTATACGACGCAATAGTGCTATAGTGTATAATACATCTAATAGATGGCATTGATGACATTTTACTATTTGGGTTATGTCATTGCTATGCAGTGTTTGTGGGCCTCGAGGCGGACCTCATTACCCAGGCTAGTACTCTTGCGTTTAAGGCTAAGGCGCGCCCACGTACTACGTAGTGGTTGTTCCTGCTTCGGTCAGTCTATATAGATATGGTCACGTTCAGTTGGTTCGGGTCAGTTTGGTGAGAGTCTTATCCGGTTATTTCGTCGTCCACTGATACGCCATCTTCTTCGCCTGGATTCGATGGTGTTGAAAGCAGCCCCTGAGGTTGGGGACGCCCGGTCGCTTAGGGGGGCGAACCCGCGGAGGTGAATATGGTGGCCATGGTCCGCACTTGCAAACATGCGTCGAGCAAATGTACACACGAGGACCTCCATGGTGGGCATCCTAGTGTCCCGGTGTTTAACGTCTTTCCTGGCATATCTCGGGGCTCCTAGAATCAGTCGAAGGCATTTGTTTTGCACTACCTGTAGCTTCTTCCTCTGGTATTGAGAGCAGAATGAATACCAAGAGAGGGCCGCGTATGTTAGTCGTGAGCGAATGTAGATGCCATAGATCCGCAGTTTGACACCTGTTGGCAGCTTCGAAGTAAGCGCCGGGTACAACATAACCTTGGCCGCCTGAGCCTGGTGCACCGCCCGATCAACGGCGGCCACTCCACACTCAGCCCACGGATGTGCAGTTGACGTAGCGGCCTGCCTCGGCCGAACAGGATGGCAGCGGTCTTCGATACGTTGACCGACATTCTCCATCTGTCCAGCCAGGCGGGCAACAGGTTAAGCAAGCTTTGCATTTTGTATATGGCGTATAGTATTGAAGAAGACATTATATACGCACTGTCGTCCGCATAAAGTGACAACAGTGCGTCTCCATCCCCCGATGGGATTTCGTCTGTGATCGTTGGGATGTCATCTGCGAATGCCGCATAGAGGCTCGGGGACAGACTGCTGCCCTGCAATACTCCTGCGTATACGGGATGGTGCTGGGTACATGCTGATTATGCTATAGCGTAACATGCAGCAAAAGCTGCTTAGTTTATGACCCCTTAAATAGATGGCGCTGTAGTTGATTATTAGGTATTTTAACAAATGAGACGATTTCCTTAATATTCAGCAATAAGACGCGGTATCTTACAATACTTCTAATAGATAGCGATATTTCATAGTCTTCATTAAAGAATCGCGACTTAGTTTATAAAACTTCCAATAGATGGCGTTGTTTACTTACTATTTATTAGACGCGGCATAGTTTATTATACTTCTATCATATGACGATGTATAATTCCAGTGATTTACATAACTTCCAATATGTCTTCTAGAAGAAAAGAAAGAGCTCAGCAATCAGTTAATACTTTTCTTGTAGATGTATCGTGATCCAGAAGCAATCAGGTACTCACGGTGACAGCACAGAAGGAGATGATGACCGGGACATCGAGCCCAGGAAACCAGAAAAGAGAAATGGATACGACATGAGGAATGTGGAGGTAATACTTGCATTTTATTAATTAGCTGTTTCCCACGCTGTGTCAACAAACTGGTCAGCAGTGAAGACGACGACAAGTTTGTTGTGGGTTCTTCTGAGGTCAAAGTGCGAACTTATATTGTAAGTCATTCTTTAAAACCATCATCATCATCATTCGCCATTGGAATTAATATTAAAACAATATTTGACGTTTCAAAAGTACTGTAAAAGATAACTTATATGAAGAATTTTAATCGGGAATTGGACCTGGAACTAAATCTGGATCTAGAATTAGCCCAAGAACTGGATTTGGATCTGGATCTGGATCCGTAAATGAATCTAGAATTGGCGTTGGAAATGGATCTAGAAATAGCCCAGGAAGGGAATCTGGATCTGGAACTGGATCTAGATTTGAATCTGGCACTGTATTTAAAATGGGCCCTGGAATTGTATGTAGAGATAGCCCAGGAACGGGGACTGGATCTGGATCAATTACTGGAACGGTATCTAGAATTAACCTTGGAACTGGATCTGGATCTGGGACAAGATCTGGTTCTGGATATAGATCTGGATCCGTAAATGAATCTAGAATTGGCCAAGGACATGGATCTAGAAATAGCCCAGGAACAAGATCTGGGGCTAGATCTAGAACTAAACTTGGAACTGGATCTAGAAATGGTCCAAGAACGGGATCTGGATCCGGCTCTAGATCTAGAACTGAATCTGGAGCTATGACTAGAGTTGAAACCGGATCTGGCCCTGTGTCTAGAATTGGGCCTGGAACTGGATCTAAAAATAGCCCAGGACCGGGCTCTGGTATTGAATCTAGAATTAGCCCTGGAACTGGATCTGGAACTAGGTCTAGAACTGAATCTAGATCTGGCACTGTGTTTAGAATTGAGCCTGGAACTGGATCTAGAAAAGGCCTATGAACGGGATCTGGATCTGGAACTGAATCTAGAATTAGCCCTGGAACTGAATCTATACCTGGGTCTGGGACTAGATCTAGACCTAGAACTAGACCTGGAACTGGATCTGGCACTGTATCTATACTTGTAAGTACATCTGGAGCTGCATCTCCATCTGTAACTGAATCTGGATCTGGACCTAAATCTAGAACTTGATCTAGCTCCAGATCTGAATCAGGCACTGTATCTGGTTTTAAGATTGGATCTAGGACCTCTGCTAATGTTGTTGGTACTTGTGCTTTTGGGCACATGGGTTGAATGGATTCAAACGGACACACGGCTTAAACTGTTTTCATGTTTTACATATATAGCAGTATAGACAAACACATAAACAATTGGTTATTTGTTACAGACATTACAGCCCGAGTTCCTGAGATATAAGCTTGGTCAGACAAACAAAATAAACGACGTGTTGCGTTTTAAAAGCAAACTGAGTTCGCTTATACATTGACTGGTTTAAATATTAATAAAGGGATATAAAAGTTCTTGCATTCAATGTTTTATTAACAACTACCCAACTTTCTATCATTTCAAAAATGGTACCACTGAACCGATTTTCATGCAATTTCCACCAATAGATAGAGTAGTTCACGAGGAATATTTCTGTGTATAATTTGTCAAGATTATGAGTTAATTGATTGAAATATAACGATACTTATTGGAAATGGCGGAAAAAATCAAGCCCCCTGAGAGCTTTCATCAAAAACACTGCCTAATCCTTTAAAGATATAACAGAACAATGTATGGTGGGTTTATACCTCTTTTATAGATCTACAAAAAACTCTTCAATAGAACATATCTATCTTTTACAGATAACTCACTATATGCATTTTTTTTACAGTCACGTACAAAGCGTTATTATAACAACTACTGTGCTATAAATAGATAGATAAATATATATATATATTCTCCTCATCATTATTCTAGAATTATTCCTTATATCATCAGCTATCTGCTAGTGAAAGTCCCGTGAAAATCGGACCAGCCGTTTCAAAGTTACAACGAAATAAAAAATTATTTTTTTGTACCGCGTCGTGTCGTGCCGCATCGTGCCGCACCGCATCGTGCCGCACCGCATCGTGCCGCAACGCATCGTGCCGCAACGCATCGTGCCGCAACGCATCGTGCCGGGCCGCGCTGTACTCCTTTTACTCTCTAAATGGTTCCGTACAATACGCTAATTCTAAAGTTATACAGACGGATATAGTATTAATCCTCATCCAATTAAATACGCATTTCATGTACATTATACTGTATCATTTAAATGGATATCTTTGGAGATATCGCAAGAATAATTACCTCGGAAATAAATTCCAATAACAGGCAAAGCCGGGTCGCTAATAATAATAATAAAACAGTTTCGTTTATTACATTTTATTAATAAAATCCATGTCAAAATGCACAACACACTGCACAAACGACGGTGTCGATTCTGATAAGACTCTAAAAGTTATTCGCTAATTTTAGATTGAAATACTCTAAACTCGTCATTTTAGTGAGCTCAATTTTGAAGATAAAAAATGTAGAATGTATAAATAAATAAGTTGTTCATTTGACTATAGTTCTTTAGAACCAATTGTCATGATACTTTGTCATTATACCGGAAGTATGAAATGCAAACTTCGTGCTATAAATAGGCTGGTTCCAAGTTGATTATGGTTCATTCTTTCACAATCTGGGATAGCGGTAACAGTGTCATAAGTTATTCTGAAATAATTTAATTATTATTGTGAAATTAATATAGTGCAATGATGAATTAATATTGTGAAATTGTGTATTAGTGAAATATTACAAATTAGTGAATTAATATTGTGATGGTGTGTTAATATTTTTAAAAAGGCGATTAATATTAGGAAATAGTGCAATAATATTACAAATTTGTGAATTAATATATAAATGTCATGAAGTTGTAAATGTTATAAGTAAATAAATAAATATTGTGAAATAGTAATTAATACTGTGAAATAGTGAAACAAGATTACAAAATAGTGAAAAGGTGTATTAATGTTGTAAAATAGTGAATTAATATCACAAAATAGTGAAATTCATACTGTGAAATTGCGTATTAGTGTCATATTTTGAAATGGTGAGTTAACATAGTGAAATAGTGAATTCATGTTGTGAAATAGTGAAAAAATGTAACATATTTGTGAATTAATAATATATAAATGTCATGAAGTTGTAAATGTAATAACTAATGTGAATAAATACATATTGTGAAATGGTGAAACAAGATTACAAAATAGTGAAAAGGTGTATTAATGTTGTAAAATAATTAATTAATATTACGAAATAGTGAAATTCATGCTGTGAAATTGCGTATTAGTGTAATATTTTGAAATAGTCAGTTAATATTGTGAAATAGTGAATTCATGTTGTGAAATAGTGAAATAATATAACACATATGTAATAAGAGATTAAATAAATATTGTGAATTAGTAAATTAATATTGTGAAATAGTGAAATAATAAAACAGTGAATTAATATTACGAAACAGTGAATTCCTATTATGAAATTGTATAGTAAAAGTCATGAACTATTTTATTGCCCTCGAAACTTAAGTGTTAGCATTAAAATGAAAAGAGAATATAATCTCGCCAACATTGGACAGTTTTAAAGATAGATTTAGCTTAGAGAGTGATACAGAATCGACACCCATATCACATATATATCAAACATTTATTAAACACATAAAAAGACTATTTACTATGCGTATATAGAAATTCATAAAAATTTATGTATGTTTGTTTGTTCCGGCTAATATCTGTAACTGGACCAATTGTGAAGGAGTGCCTTGGGGTACTCTATTTTAAAAAAGGGGCGTCCGAAATTTTTACTAAGAGACTAAAAGAACACATTTTCTAATCATATTTGTCCGTATGTCTGTTTGTCTGCGACAATCTCTGGAACTTCTTGTAATATTAAACTGGTTACTGAAAATATTTATGAAAAACATAAAATAAAAGTTTTATATAATTTTTCCGTCTGTCTGTACTCGATAATCTCGAAAATACGATTTTAAAAAGAATTCGGGAGGAGATATAAACGGGAACAGGAAATTCTAAGCGCTGTTAAAAAAACTCCTTTATCATTAGGTTCACAAACAGAAACTTGAAATTTTAATCTTCTATAGATATGTATATAACAACAAAACAACAATATTTTGTTCAAACAATAAACAACAAAAACAACTACGAACACCACACAAACAACACATCCATACAAACAACACCACGATTATTATTACTAACAGGTTAGCGATAGACTGTAATCTCACTTTATATAAAGTGATGATACAGTCTAAAACGGTACCGCATTATTAGTAATGGGTTATTTACCTCTCTAATTTTTTTTATACCGTCACGTTAGTGATAGACTATAATCTCACTTTATAGTAAGTTATGATACAGTCTAACATAGTATCGCTAATATAGTAATAGTTAAATTACCTCTTACGTTTTTTTAAAACAGTCGCAGTAGTGATAGACTATAATCTCACCCTATAGTAAATGATAACACAGAATAAAACGGTACCGCATCATTGGGTAAGAGGTAATTTACCTCTTTAATACTAACAGGTTAACGCGAGACTGTAATCTCGCCCTATGGTAAATGATAATACAGCCTAAAACGGTACCGCATCATTGGGTAAGAGGTAATTTACCTCCTTTGGTTTTTTAATACCGTCACATTAGTGAAAGACTATAATCTCAATTTTTAGTAAGTGATGATACAGTCTAATATGGCACCATTCAACCCCGCTAAAAGGTTAATCGCCTCCTACGGTTTTTGGTTGACAAGTTGGTGATAGATTGTGATCTCACTTTATAGATAGTGGTGATATAGTCTAAAAAGGTATCGTTAACAATGTTAGAGGTAGTTTACTTCTTTATTACTTACAGGTTAGCGATAGACCGTAATCTTACTCTACGGTTTTATGCCTAAATGTTAGTGGGAGACTGTAATCTCACTTTGTAGTGAGTGATGATACAGTCTAACATAGTATCGCTTTTTTAGTACCGTCAGAATAGTGATAGACTGTAATCTCACTTAATAGTAAATGGTGTTACCGTCTAAGATAGTACCGATAATCTGGTGGAGGTAAATTGCCTCACATGGTCATTTAATACTGGCAGGTTAATGGTAGACTGTAATCTCACATTAAGTGATGATACTATCTAAGATGACATCACTCTAATTAGTTAAAAGGTAAATTACCTGTTATGGTCTTTGCCGACAGGTTAGTGAAAGACTGTAATCTCACTTTACAGAAAGTGGCGACATAGTCTAAAAACGTATCGTTAACAATGTTAGAGGTGATTTGCCTGTTTATTACTTACAAGTTCGTGATAGACTGTAATCTCCCTCTATAGTAAGTGATGATACAGTCTCACATAGTATCGCTAATATAGTAATAGATAAGACACCTCTTATGTTTTTTAATACCGTCAGATTATTGATAGACTGTAATCTCACTTTATAGTATGTGATGATACAGTCTAAGATGGTATCGATAACGTGGTAAGAGTTAATTTAACCCTTCATTACTACCAGGTTACCAATAGACTGTAATCTCACTTTACAGAAAGTGGTGACATAGTCTAGAAAGGCATCGCTAACAATGTTAGAGGTGATTTGCCTGTGTATTACTTACAAGTTCGTGATAGACTGTAATCTCACTCTATAGTAATTGATGCTACAGTCTAACATAGTATCGCTAATATAATAATAGATAAGCCACCTCTTATGTTTTTTAATACCGTCAGGTTATTGATAGACTGTAATCTCACTGTATAGTATGTGATGATACGGTCTAAGATGGTATCGATAACGTGGTAAGAGTTAATTTAACCCGTTATTACTATCAGGTTAGCAATAGACTGTAATCTCACTCTATAGTAAGTGATGATACAGTCTCATATAGTACCGCTAATATAGCTATATATAAACCACGTTATGTTTTTTTAATACCGTCTCGTTACTGATAGACTGTAATCTCACTTCGTAGTTACAATCTAAGATGGTAGCGTTAAAAATATTTATTATATTAATTTTATTTTATATAATTGTATAAAATTTACCAAAACACTATTACACTTTTAACCTACTTAAATTTATCTAGCGATTTTTAACACTTAATTGTTTTATTAAAAAAAAAAAAAATGACAATCTAGCAACAAGACCGAGAAGTTTTATACACAACAAATTTATGTACATAGACACAATAAAAACATTTTATGAACAATAATGCATACACACGCACAAATTTACATACATAGACACAACGTATTTTATGAGTCGTAAATGCACATAGACTTTATATATTGTAAAATACTATGAATTATAAATGCACACATAATTTTATGTGAACAAAGACTATTATAGGCCATAAACAATTAATGTACATAGACACAAATACATAATAACAAAAATAATGTTATTTATATAAGTAGACACCGAAACATTTTATGAGTCGCAAAAATAATAATGTTATTTATAACACAATTAATACACACATTATTTTATGTACATAGACATCGTTACCATATTTTGAACCATGTATTGTACATTAAATACAATTCAAACAATCTCAATACAAAATAAAATATATGTTTTTTAAATGAATAAGAATCACAAAAATCAATGAAAAACATAAATTTATTATATCTAGTAATACTATTTCCCTCGATGCATCCATTCGTATTTATATGAATCCAACTCTATTTTTATGAATCACGTTAAATTTAAATAAACTGATTTTTTTCTTGTAACGAAATATATTCAGAAAGTAAATACTGGTTGCGTTTCATTTATATGAATCCAACTCTATTTCTATGAATCACGCTGTATTTATAAAAAAAATGGAAAGATCCGTCTAAAACTCAAACGTAATGTAGTGAATCACATTTCATTTGTATGAATCCAGCTCTATTTCTGTGAATCACGCTGTATTTATAAAAAAAAAATGGAAAGTTCCGTCTAAAACTAAAACTTAATGTAGTGAATCACATCTTATTTGTTTGAATCCAACTCTATTTCTGTGAATCACGCTGTATTTATAAAAAAAAATGGAAAGTTCCGTCTAAAACTAAAACTTAATGTAGTGAATCACATCTTATTTGTTTGAATCCAACTCTATTTCTGTGAATCACGCTGTATTTATAAAAAAAAATGGAAAGTTCCGTCTAAAACTAAAACTTAATGTAGTGAATCACATCTTATTTGTTTGAATCCAACTCTATTTCTGTGAATCACGCTGTATTTATAAAAAAAAATGGAAAGTTCCGTCTAAAACTAAAACTTAATGTAGTGAATCACATCTTATTTGTTTGAATCCAACTCTATTTCTGTGAATCACGCTGTATTTATAAAAAAAAATGGAAAGTTCCGTCTAAAACTAAAACTTAATGTAGTGAATCACATCTTATTTGTTTGAATCCAACTCTATTTCTGTGAATCACGCTGTATTTATAAAAAAAAATGGAAAGTTCCGTCTAAAACTAAAACTTAATGTAGTGAATCACATCTTATTTGTTTGAATCCAACTCTATTTCTGTGAATCACGCTGTATTTATAAAAAAAAATGGAAAGTTCCGTCTAAAACTAAAACTTAATGTAGTGAATCACATCTTATTTGTTTGAATCCAACTCTATTTCTGTGAATCACGCTGTATTTATAAAAAAAAATGGAAAGTTCCGTCTAAAACTAAAACTTAATGTAGTGAATCACATCTTATTTGTTTGAATCCAACTCTATTTCTGTGAATCACGCTGTATTTATAAAAAAAAATGGAAAGTTCCGTCTAAAACTAAAACTTAATGTAGTGAATCACATCTTATTTGTTTGAATCCAACTCTATTTCTGTGAATCACGCTGTATTTATAAAAAAAAATGGAAAGTTCCGTCTAAAACTAAAACTTAATGTAGTGAATCACATCTTATTTGTTTGAATCCAACTCTATTTCTGTGAATCACGCTGTATTTATAAAAAAAAATGGAAAGTTCCGTCTAAAACTAAAACTTAATGTAGTGAATCACATCTTATTTGTTTGAATCCAACTCTATTTCTGTGAATCACGCTGTATTTATAAAAAAAAATGGAAAGTTCCGTCTAAAACTAAAACTTAATGTAGTGAATCACATCTTATTTGTTTGAATCCAACTCTATTTCTGTGAATCACGCTGTATTTATAAAAAAAAATGGAAAGTTCCGTCTAAAACTAAAACNTAAACTTAATGTAGTGAAACACATTTTATTTGTATAAATCCAACTCTATTTCTTTGAATCACATCGTATTTTTATGAATCCAAACGTATTTATTTGCATCACATTGCATTTATAAAAACGTGGAACGATCCGTTTATAACTAAACTTAATGTAGTGAAACACATTTTATTTGTATAAATCCAACTCTATTTCTTTGAATCACATTGCATTTGTATGAATCCAATTCTATTTATATGAATGCCATTTATAAAAATATGAAGAGACGCGCTTATAACTAAAGCACTTTCAATTCAAATTGTTATATAGTTTTATAGAAACTCTGATAAGTTAGTCAGTCAGTTTTCTTACTCAGTGTCAGTGGGCAAATCTACCATTTTTATAAATTATATAGATAGATAGATAAGTAACAATTTAGCATTCGATTTACACATATTATGTGATATATAAAAACTACGCTAGTATAAAAGCTATGCGACGATTTGCACGTGTTTCTTCTCCCGTGGGTCTTTGAGAATGTACGAAGTGGTCCTCCTAATGGTGCCTACGGAATCTGCGATTGAAAATAAATTGGTGTTAATTCTAATTGGGTTTCTCTAACTTTCGCTAATATTAGGCTAAGACTATTACGTTCGTTTCTTTTTCAAAGAGTGTAATCAACTATAGCGTATTGTACTACAAAGCACTGTACTATAGTATATTCTAGTGGACTGTATACATTATGCTGTCTTATAAAAAACTGTACTATAGTATATTGTATTACACAATACTCTAGTCTGCACTGAAGCGTATTTATTTATTCATAAACTGTACTATTTTTTACTATAATACATTATATTGCACTACACTGTATTGTAGTGGACTGTATTAAAATACACTCACTGTAAAATGCAACACTGTACTTCACTGTTGTAGTGTATATGACTGTATAAATATTTCATTTATTCCGATGGCCGTCCACTGCTGGACATAGGTCTCACGTAATGACGTCCACAAGGTCCGATCTTGCGCCGCCTGGCTCCAGCGGCTACCAGCAACCTTCTTTATATCATCGGTCCACCTTGTGGAGGGTCTGCCTACACTGCGCCATCCGGTGCAGGGTCGCCACTCCAGCACCTTCCACTCGCGGTGCACCCTGCTTCTACCGACGAGACTCTGGCGACCGACAAATGGCGGTATGACCATTCTCCATAGCTGAGCTAAATGCCACAGACCGATAACGGGCAGCAGCGTTATCGGTGCGACGAGGTCTGCACTACGATCACCAACCCGCCTGCCAAGCGTGGTGATTATTGGCATAACCTTAAGTAATGATACCTAGAAGGCAGCAACTATTCTGTATTTTACTATAATGTAGTGCACTACACTGTACTACACTATAATGTAGTGCACTGTATTAGATTGCAGTGCACTGTACTTTGACGGCTTCGCTGGCGCAGTGGTGCGAGTACCCGTTTTGCTAGCAGAGGCTCTGGGATCGATCCCCGGTGGGGAGAATTTAGAAAATTGTATTTTCTAATTTGTCTGGTCTGGTGGGAGGCTTCGGCCGTGACTAGTTACCACCCTACCAGCAAAGACACACCGCCAAAACCATTAGGGGTATATCGCCTCTTACCCAGATTAACGTGCTTCCATCTTAGATTGTATCGTCACTTACCATCAGATGAGATCACAATCAAGCGCTGAACTATCAGCAATAAAAGGAAATACTGTACTTCACGGTACTGTGCTGCAATATACTATAAAGTACAACATTGTACATCACTTTATTTGATTACACTTCATTATACTATATTCTAGTGGACTGTATGACACTGCTCTGCATTACAATGTAATATGCAAGCAAGAGAGGGAATATGCACCGCCTGCTGACCACCTCCATATATCCTCAGTCGGACTTATCTGGGACATTAGGGTAGATTGTGAAAGCTGATCCTGAAGGCGTCTGACTTACAGATTAAGAGGGTTCCGATGGGTTTTTAATGGGTATAGCGATGCCTTTTCCCTCGTAGAGTCCCAAAATTCCGACCTATTCAGGGGTAAGTGTATTGCACTTTACTCACTTGAGGGATGCCTGAGGGCGGCGGGTCGCGGGCGGGGGCCAACGGGCGCGGGGGAGGCAGGCGCGGAAGCCCCGCGCCGAGCCCCGCGCTACGACCACCTCAAGTCCCGCAGTTCTACCGTACTTGTGGCGTCCGTCTACAAACAGACTTTATTCGAAGACCGCTCCCAAAAACGAAGACAGACGATAGTACCAATGACAATAATTTTTTTATTGCTGACACTTTAGCGGTTGACTATGATCTCACCTGATGTGATAAGTTATGATACAGTCTAAAATGGAAGCACGCTAATCTGGTTGGCAGTACGTCTTTGCTGGTGGAGTGGTAACTTACCACGGCCGAAGCCTGCCACCAATCCAGACTCAGATAAGTTAGAAAAGCGCTGGGAAATGCTTTTACGCACTTACCCTGACCTGAATGGGTCAGGAGTGTGGGACTCAGCGAAAGAGGAGACTTCGCACTACCTACTAAAACCCAGCGGAACCCTCTTCATCCTTAAGAGAGACACCAGAGGTTCAGCTTGCGCATTCTTCCCTGGTGCCTTAGATGAGTCCAACTGAGGATTCATGGAGGTGGGAGCAGGTGCGTAAACAAGCGCCGCCTAGTATCCCGCCTCCTTTGGCGGTGAGAGAAAACTCGCACCATTGCACCAGCGAAGCCGTCAAATGAACATCAGATGATGAGATAGAAAATTCTCTCCATCGTGTTAGTACAGCTAAATGAAACGGTGGTTTCATAAAAAATACATTTAAAAAAAGCAGCAATGAAACGCAAAATCTAAAACAGCTCGAACACGGGTCAATGAACTGTACAACAAACGCACGCGCAGTTTCATTTTGTATTTCATTGCTGGTTTTTTTTTAGTAAATAATTTAAATTTTATTTTTAATGAAACTATCGTTTCATTTGGCTGTACTAACATGATGGACTGATGCTAATGAAGCGTTTTAAAATTATGTTTTTTTTAAAAGATCGATTTTTTCTGTCACGTCATCCAAAGTGTCATTAGTACTATCATCTGTCTTCGTTTTCAAGAGTTTACTATATATACAGACTGCTTCATTTGTGTGTGACAGACATGAGGTCCTGGGTCCGAGTCCCGAGTCGGGCGAATCCAACAATGGATATTGAGTTTTCTATTAAGAAATTGTGTAGGTAAAAGGTGTGCTCCACCCCCGTGCCTCGTTGAGCACGTTAAGCTGTTGGTCCTGCACCTGAACGTGACGTGACGTCACATCGGACTATGAGAGTGCATCTGTGTACAATGCTAGCCAAACAGTAGGTCAGTGCTCTTAAAACCCTCGCTCCTATAAATGACGAGGCCTATGCCCAGCAGTGGGATGTTTTTGTCATGATTTTGTGTAAATTACTTGAAACATAACGGTAATTGTTGCAAATGTCAGTAAAATCAATCGACCTTGAAGCTTTTATGGAAAAAGTTGCCTAATTTTTTGGAGATATAATAAAGCAATGTATGGTGGGATAATAGCTCTTTTATAGATCTACAAAAAAGTCTAAGATGACATATATCTATCTGTGAAAGATAACTCACTATATCCATTATAAAACACGCTAATTGTAAAGACATTCAAACGGACACATGTGATATTACACCATATAAATTGTAGAGGATCCGGCTCGAAGGACCAAAAAATTGGGGTCATAAAATTTATTCCGTAATATCGTCGCTGGTTCAAGCGTGTATATATTTTGCGTCTTAATGTATACGAATTCTTTTGAATAGATTAACACTCCCAAAACTAACCTCAAACCTAGAGGGCGCTGGTGGTACATGAGTTCCAGGAGAACATCTGGAACAGCCAGGTCTTAACACAGTCCTGGAGTTGCCGCCTCTCATTGCAGTCCTTAATTCCTGAAAGCAAATATGTCCAGTGCCCTTAGGTAATACCAGCGTAGTTCCGAATCCTGTGGGAATATGGAGGAATCCAGACTTCCTACTCACTCATCAAGGAATCTTCGAAACAAAAATCCTTATTTTACCTTAAAAGTGGACATCCATTTTGTGATATAGACACTCATTGAGAACGGATTCAAAGTTCACCTTTCGGCTTCTGTACACGGGAGAAAAGTGCCTCTTTCTCACCCGGTTAGATTCCAATGGACTAAAAGACACTTTTCCTCCCGGTAACCTAGCAACTTCTTGTTAATAGAAGTGCCAAATTTTTATTTATTGATCTTCACCAGTGATTTTTGGAAGAACGCGCGGGCGAGAATGCCCTATTTTTCTCCCTAGATAAGTAATATACTTTCGCTCACCTGTCCCATTTCACTACATAATGATTGACGCCCTTGTGAAGCGTTTTTCTTTGTGTTCCAACAGAACTCCAAAATGGCGACCACTATGGCAAGAACCAGACCACAGAGTAGAGTGACAAATACACCTCCTGTAACAAATGTTTCATTAATCTATACCAAAGTTCAGCAAGCTTTACTCAAGGGCCACAAAAGTTTAAAAATAATGACATGATTAATGAATGATCAAAAAGCTGAAGAGTTTGTTTGAACACGATTATCTCAGGAACTACTGGTTCGAATTTGATAATTCTTTTAATTTTGGATAGCCCATTTATCCAGTAATGCTACATGTTATGTAAAACCACGTCACAATCAATGAGAACGGAGCAACAATGAAAAATGTTGCAAAAACGGGTTTATTGTAACCATTTTCGGAGCTTCCGTTGCATGTGCTACGTAAACGGTTACAGTTACCCAAAAATTATGTATGACGAAATTGTTCCTCTTAAAATTTTGTAAAAAAAAATCTAGCATAGTGTATATCTATCTTTTATGGTTAACTCACTATAACCTTTTTAATAGAGACTAGTGTCAATTACTGTTATAAGTAATATTATTTTTACAGTTTAGCGCTTGACTGTAATCTCACCTGATGGTAAGTGATGATGCAGTATAAGATTGTATTGCTAACTTTGTAAAGAAGAGAAGAGAAAGAGGTAGATTGCTACCTCGTGTAAGTTAGTAGAGTGGTAAGTAGCCACGGCCGAAGCCATCCAGTTCAAATTTAGACAAATTAAAGATATATCGAAAGATCGATACATAGTTCGCAAGATAGATCGTAAAATAGACCGATAGATAGATTGATAGATAGATAGATCGAATAATAAATAGATACATTGATTGATTAATCGCGAGATAGATCACTAGACAGATTAATATATCGATTGATTGATTGATAGATAGATCGATTGATCGAAAGATAGATATATTGTAAGATTGATAGATAGATCGATTGATCGATAGATAGATAGATTGTAAGATTGATAGATAGATCGATTGATAGATTGTAAGTTTGATAGATAGATCGATTGATCGATAGATAGATAGATTGTAAGATTGATAGATAGATCGATTGATCGATAGATAGATAGATTGTAA
>JACTOM010000937.1:2119906-2185884 GCA_015832385.1 Elymnias hypermnestra
AGGCACGACAAAGGGAGAGGGTGAATGCCGCTGAGACACTCCGGCCGTGACGAAGGGGAGGCGGAGGTTCATGCAACTCCTCCCCCTGTAGAATATCTGTGAGCCGAATACAACCGAGGGGTCAGAGAGGAATGCCTCAACGAGCCTCTGGCTCCCCACTCATGGTTGACGACGGTCCCGCTGGGTTTTAGTGGGTATTGCGAGTTCTTCCCCCTCGCCGAGTCCCACACTCCCGACCCCACAGTCGGGGTGCGTAAATGCATTCCCCAGCGTCAAAAAAAAAAAAATAATAAATGCTTAATTAAATGAATGATCTAACAAAGTAGTTTCAAACCCATTTTATAATTTAACGGTTTTTTATCTCTTAAAATTGTTTCTTAAATGAATATTATAAGTAATTTAATTGATCTATAAATAAATGAATGGATATACAAATAAATGATTGGTTAAATGGATGGATCTATAAATAAATAATTGATTAAATGAATGTATAAATAAATGATTGGTTAAATATGTGAATGTAAAAATAAAGGAAGGAAGGACAAAAGGCAGGGAGAATGTATAATTGATGATAAATCGAATGAATGAAAGATTTGTACGGGTATATGAATATATGATGGATGGGTGTATGAATGAATGAACGAATGAGCGAAGGACTGTAAAAAAGGATGAATGGATGTATGTTTGAATGAATGAATAATAAAATAAATTGGAGTAAATTTATTAACTAGTTGGTAAATTAATGATTACCTTAGAGTCCAATAGTCCATTGATTTGCGTCAAGTTACAGTCCCTCTGGACTCTATGGTCCAGCATCGTGGACTCCATGAGGAAAGCGTAGTTTCCTGCTAGAACCCTTCTTACTCCTTCTTCATAAGAAGATACTAGTGCTGGGGGAGAAGCTGTGGACATATGCTGCCACATCTTTTGGTAGATGTCTATATTTGAATCCTGAAAGTGATAATACAGTCTGAGAAGGTGTCATACTGATCTACTAAATAAATACATATTATTGGAGTTCAAAAGCCTGTTTATTACTTGGCGAGAAATGTAAATGTTTAGAAAATGATGATACTGTCTAAGAAGGTATCGCTCTGCTCTAATAAGTGGCTTTTTTACAACTGTTTGCAATTTAAAGGTTGTATAATTGACGGGGAATGTAATATTTTGGTCATGTGATGATACAGTCTAACATGGTAGCGCTCTAAACCAGTAAGAGACAAATGTACATCTTAGCTGAATTCAAAGACATCTTTAATCGGAGGTGAGAGGAATAAATTGTTGTGCAAGTGATGGTACAGTCTAAGATGGTATCGCTCTGATCTAGTAAGAGGCAAATGTACATCTTACCTAAATCCAAAGGCCTTTTTAATTAGTGGGGGAGGCAGATATTTTTGGGTATGTGATGATACAGTCTAAGAAGGTATCGCTCTATTCTATTAGATGCAAGTGTAATTCTATTTA
This sequence comes from Elymnias hypermnestra, assembly GCA_015832385.1. Classification (NCBI taxonomy): domain Eukaryota; kingdom Metazoa; phylum Arthropoda; class Insecta; order Lepidoptera; family Nymphalidae; genus Elymnias; species Elymnias hypermnestra. The sequence continues at coordinate 2,121,371 of JACTOM010000937.1, forward strand.
TGGTGGTAAGGCTACTATGGTTATTCAAGTTAGCGAGGAATGTAATATTTTGAGCATGTGATGATACAGTCTAAGATGGTATCGCTCTGATCTAGTAAGAGGCAAATGTACATCTTACCTAAATCCAAAGGTCTTTTTAATTAGTGGGGGAGGCAGACATTTTTGGGTATGTGATGATACAGTCTAAGAAGGTATCGCTCTAATCCATTAGATGCAAATATTAGTCTATTTGGAGTGGAAAGACTGTTATGGTGGCTTAAATGTCAATGTCATGTGATGGTACAGTCTAAGAAGGTATCACGCTGACCTAGTAAGAGGCAAATGTACAAGTTACATGTGATGATACAATCTAAAAACTTATTAAGCGGACCTGGGAAATAACAAATGCGTATTAGGATTAAAGGTCTTAATAGTTGACGCCGGAGGAAGAAATTACTAAAAAACTCATCTTCTTCTCTATCTCTATCTCATTATCTTCTTACCCTAAAGAACGTCATAGTAGATCCTCCATTTAATGTCCCGTATTGGACACTATTCTGAGCAGCCAAGTCTGCCGCACTCTGAATGGGCAGCACAGTTCTCTCCACTGTCAGGAAGGCAGCAAGATTAGCTGTATACGAAGAGAGGATGATCAGCGTGAAGAACCACCAGATACCGCCAACAATCCTCGTCGACGTCGCCTGAAAACAGAAAAATAGGAAATGTATAAACTATAAGAGAAGAAAAGGAAATATTGAAGCACTTTTAGTCTATCACGGCAGATAAGAGAGAAACGGAGAAGTAAATGAAATAGAGAAGAAAAAAGAACGCTTAATTATTTCTTTATTCTTTTTAAATAGTTAAATTAATTAAACAGAAGTATACAGTTATATAATAAGACTGTCTTTCTTCGTTCTGTTAAAGAAAAATGGAGAAGGAGAAGAAGAATAAAATAGTTATATATGTCAAGACTTTAACAAATTGCTTTTAGATCTCTAGAACTCGAAATAGAAGAAAAGCAAATGAAGATTTTTCCCAATTCGTCTAAAAGAAGTAAAGAGAAGGGGAGAAAATAAAAGAAAGAGGGAAAGACATTGTTTAGTGTTTTTCTCAATTCTTTAAAAATAAAAGAAAACGACAAAAGAAGGGCCAATAAAAGAAATCGGGAAATAATTTATATAGTCTTTCTCAATTCTGCTAGGAAAAGAAAGCAAAAAAAGAAGCGGAGAAGTAAAGGAATAGAGAAAGACATGAAGTGGTCTTTTTACCAATTCTACAAAAAGAAGGCCACAAAAAAAGAAGTGGAGAAAACAAAAGGAACGGAGCAAAAAATTAACAGATCTTTTACCTAATTCTTCTAAAAGAGAACAAAAAAGAAGTGGAGAGGATACAAGAAATGGAGAAAGAAATTAACTATTTGTTTCTTATTATTTTAGAGAGCAAAACAAAAGTAGAGACAAGAAAAGAAATGAAGAAAGATATTAAATGATCTTTTACCCAAATTCTTCTACGATAAGAAAATAATAAAGAAGTGGAGAAGGTAAACAAATAGAAAATAAATGAACTGGCCTTTTTCCTAATTCTTCTAAGAGAAAGCAAGAAAACGAGAAGTGGAGTCAGAAAATAATTTATCTTTCTACCTTATTCTTCTAAAAGAAGAAAACAAAAGAAGAAATGAAGAGCATATAGCCTTACCTTCGGGTTGAGTCCAGAGCCTTGCCTCAAGAAAGTCCCGGTTATGAACCAGAAGGAGTTACACACACTGAATTGATTCGTCAACAGTTTCGTTTCATGACCACATACGTGTGTACTTGAAGACCTAATAAGAGAAAAACTAATATTATGACGCTGATTATTTAAATGCAATAACCTCAGGTATATCAATGGGAACGGGAAATTCAACAGGTCTCACTGATAGTCTAATCAAGTTCTATTTGGCAGACAGTGAAAGAGAAACTGGTCAAATGCAACTACAGTTGCTTCAATACTCGCTCTGCCGACTGTCATAATACAAGTCAATCCAGTAGAATGTCACTATAAATAAGGACTGTAGTTGTTTGAACGCTCTTATCTCAGGAACTACTGATGCGAATTGAATAATTCTTTTGGTTTTAGATAGCCCATTTACCCAAAAAGGTTACTGGCCATTCAACATCACGACACGACCAATAGCCGCAGAGCAACAATAAAAAATGTTGCAAAAATTGGATACAAATATACATTTTGAACGCTTCCGTTGCATGCGCTGCGTAAACGGTTAAAGTTACTCAAAAATTACATATGATAGATTTGTTCCTGATTAAATTTTATAAATTGTACTTATCTATCTGTTAAGATTGACTCACTATAACCTTTTTTGTAAGAATAAAATTTCTCTCAGTTACTTGAATAAGACGAAGCTATTTTGGTTTACATAAGACAACTGTAAAAGATAGACATATACTTTCTTTGACATTTTTGTACGACTTTTATAGCGGAATAACTTTGTCATACATAATTTTAGCATAACTTCAATCGTTTACGTAGCGTACGCAGCGACAACTCAAAAGGATAGAAAACCCCTGTTTGTGCAACATTTTTTAATATTTTTCGGTGTCTATTGATCGTGGGGTGATGTTTTTAGCCGTAAATCAACCTCAATAAATAAGGTATATAAAAGTGTAAGAATTTTTTAAATCGGACCAGTAGTTCCTGAGATAATTGCGTTTAAACAAACTCTTCACCTCCATGTTATTAGTATAGATATACTCACCATTCGTAAGGAGAAAACCTCGCCATTACAAATAAAGTAAATGACACTAATATGTACGCAGCCAACACGTAAAGCCAGATCTCAAAAGCTAGTGGATTCAAGAAGCTAAATAATCTCGTTGGTTGAGACGAAGGCACCTGAAAGTAAACATAAAACTTGGAATTCAATTTGAATTAGTATTTATATCAGTTATAACCAATTGTATCCAGTTAATAATAATAAGCCGTTGGAATCAGTTATTATAACCAGTTAACCCAGCTATAGCCAGTTGTAACCAGTTATAGCCATTTATAGCCATTAAAACCAATTGTCACCAGTTAAAGCCAGTTATAAGCCGTTGGAATCAGTTATAGCCAGTTATAACCGATTGTAACCAGTTATAGCCATTTATAACCAGTTGTAACCAGTTATAAGCAATTGAAACCAGTTATACCCAGTTAAAGAGAGTTATAAAAAATTGTTAAAAACCAGTTAGAAGCCGTTGGAATCAGTTATAGCCAGTTATAAGCAATTGTAACCAGTGATACCCAGTTCTAGCCAGTTGTAACCAGTTATAGCCATCTATAACCAATTGTAACCAGTTATAATAAGTACAAGTAAGTTTAAGTCGTGAAAGGAACATTTATGTCCAATGTCAAATTAAAGAGTGAATGGTAAAGTGGTAATAAGCGAAAACATTATCGGAGACAAACAATTAAAAAAAAATTAAAAACATTTCTTTTTTTTTATTAAAATTCCGTTTTTTTTTGCATAAATACCGTATTTCATTATAACTTTTTTATATCATTGGGGATATCATAGATTTTGAAATTTTTTGGACAAATATCGTGTAGCACATACACAAACACATATGCATAACAGCTTTTAATTTGTGTTCTTATTTTTCTATCTCATCACACACTAAAGGGACCCTTTTCACTGCATTTATTTTTCCCAATATTTTTTTTCTTGATACCTATCTCCAATCATTTTTTTTTTTCAATAAAAGTTATTTCCCAATAAATAATTTTTCAATAAATTTTTTCACGAAATAAAACATATCCCAATAAATCTCTTTTCAATAAAACTGTTTATCTCAATGAAACTATTTTACCAATAAAACTTCTTTACCAATAAAGTGTGTGTGGATGCGTGTGTGTATGTGTGGGTGTGTGTGTGGATGGGTGTATCTGGAGTATGTGTTATGTAATGAATACAAATACAAGCTACCTATTCACTATTTAAGTTCATTATTGTTATAATAAATTATTCACGTCTCTATCTTTATCTTTTTAAAAGATATCTCCATACCTTAAATAATATCCCGATGCCTAAGTTCATGAAAGGCTTCGTGAAGTCAATGACAGCTTCTCTGGCGTAGTTTATGGTCATTGACGCAACCGCTATGTCCGCATTCTGAAATAACAAATTCCATCACAATGTCCTGTAGCTCAATGTGTCATTATTTATCCAATTTATTCTCTTGGCAACACCTCTAGCCTTCGATCAGTCCATGGGTCTACGACAGTTTAAATAAGTACTTACACGATCCATCAATTCCTTGACAATCCCATTCCATTGTCCCGTATCCGGGTCCCAAGCTCCGTACATGTTATCCGGGACGAGCCTCAACCGGTAATGGAACCCAGCTCTAGCAGCGACCCGGGCAAGGAGATCTATACAGAACCCCTCGAATCTCGCATTGCCTTGGAGATTCCAACCTTCTTTGACCATCACGTAAGGTTTTTCCTTTACACACAGAACATACTTTTATTAAAACGAGAAACACAGCCATTATAGTGATAAGAAAGAAAGAAAAAGAAAAAAGGAACGGGTAGGAGATAAAAGAGAAAGGGAGACAGCAAAGAGGGCAAAAGAAATGGGTGTGAAAAGTGTGAAAGGAACAAAGTGACACTACAAAGAAAGAAATAGAAAAATATTACAAAAGGACAGAAGATAAAAGAGGAGAAGCAAAGAAGAAAACATGCAATAAAGATAGAAGGGTGGGAATAAAAAATGTATGAAAGAAAGTAAATGATCAATTTACATAACGACAATGGGTGAAATTCCATACGTTAAAGAATATTGCTCTTTCGCTCACTCACACATGTTTTGTGATTGGACGAGCTCAAGCCTCGCTCCAGACGCGACTATTGTGCGACTTGAGCTTCAACCCTACTGAATGTAGATTTTTTAAATTAGACCTTGATAATGTTAGACAGCTATGATTTTTTTTATGCGATAAAGGTTAGTGTTCTCTCGCGCCCACACTGATACTTTGTGATTGGACGAGCTCAAGCCTCGCTCCAGACGCTACTATTGTGCGACTTGAAACAAAATGCTTCAGTATATTGATTTTTTTAATAAAACCTTGAAAAATTATTCAGTTATGATTTCTTTTATACGATAAAGGTAAAATTTTCTCACTCCCACACTGATATTTTGTGATTGGACGAGCTCAAGCCTCGCTCCAGACGCTACTTTTGTGCGACTTGAGCTTCAACGCTACAGAATATTGATTTTTTTAATAAAACCTTGAAAAATTATTCAGTTATGATTTCTTTTATACGATAAAGGTAAAATTTTCTCACTCCCACACTGATATTTTGTGATTGGACGAGCTCAAGCCTCGCTCCAGACGCTACTTTTGTGCGACTTGAGCTTCAACGCTACAGAATATTGATTTTTTTAATAAAACCTTGAAAAATTATTCAGTTATGATTTCTTTTATACGATAAAGGTAAAATTTTCTCACTCCCACACTGATATTTTGTGATTGGACGAGCTCAAGCCTCGCTCCAGACGCTACTTTTGTGCGACTTGAGCTTCAACGCTACAGAATATTGATTTTTTTAACATAGACCTTGATAATGTTAGACAGCTATGATTTCGTTTATGCGATAAAGGTTAGTGTTCTCTCGCTTCCACACTCATACTCTTTGATTGGACGAGCTCAAGCCTCGCTCCAGACGCTACTTTTGTGCGACTTGAGCTTCAACGCTACAGAATATTGATTTTTTTAATAAAACCTTGAAAAATTATTCAGTTATGATCTCTTTTATACGATAAAGGTAAAATTTTCTCACTCCCACACTGATATTTTGTGATTGGACGAGCTCAAGCCTCGCTCCAGACGCTACTTTTGTGCGACTTGAGCTTCAACGCTACAGAATATTGATTTTTTTAACTTAGACCTTGATAATGTTAGACAGCTATGATTTCGTTTATGCGATAAAGGTTAGTGTTCTCTCGCTTCCACACTCATACTCTTTGATTGGACGAGCTCAAGCCTCGCTCCAGACGCTACTTTTGTGCGACTTGAGCTTCAACGCTACAGAATATTGATTTTTTTAATAAAACCTTGAAAAATTATTCAGTTATGATCTCTTTTATACGATAAAGGTAAAATTTTCTCACTCCCACACTGATATTTTGTGATTGGACGAGCTCAAGCCTCGCTCCAGACGCTACTTTTGTGCGACTTGAGCTTCAACGCTACAGAATATTGATTTTTTTAACTTAGACCTTGATAATGTTAGACAGCTATGATTTCGTTTATGCGATAAAGGTTAGTGTTCTCTCGCTTCCACACTCATACTCTTTGATTGGACGAGCTCAAGCCTCGCTCCAGACGCTACTTTTGTGCGACTTGAGCTTCAACGCTACAGAATATTGATTTTTTTAATAAAACCTTGAAAAATTATTCAGTTATGATCTCTTTTATACGATAAAGGTAAAATTTTCTCACTCCCACACTGATATTTTGTGATTGGACGAGCTCAAGCCTCGCTCCAGACGCTACTATTGTGCGACTTGTGATACAATGCTACAGAATGTTAAATTTAGAGCTTATAGGATATGTAAAACATTAGATAGTGTAAGCTGGAAATACCAACCTCAACAGTAACCACAGTGAGGGTCACATTTGGTGGTGGGTCACGTCTGTACGCCGCAGGGTCTGTGACTTGGAGACCCTCTCCTGGTGCCCAGTGACCAGCTAAAACAGCACCTCCCTGTTCACCACCTGATATCCTCATCAGCTGGAGATTAAATGTAGTTCTGATGCCATCTGTGAAGGCTACAGGTCCTGTAAGACCGTGAGCTTGTATCTGAAAGTTATAAAAAGCGGTTGGCTTTAAAAGACAAGAACCCAGAGCCGTATAAGATACTTATAAAAAAATATTTACTAAATGTGCTTTTTAAGTTTAGATTTTGTTGGTTCTAATTATGATTCTGGTTCTGATTCGCATTCCGGTACCGATACCGAGTATAATTTCGCTTTTTTGTTTTAATTATGATTCCAGCTCCAGTTCTTATTCTAGTTCATACCCGTTCTTGCAGTAGATTGCCCGTGTCAACTACTATTACTACTAGTGACATGATACTGTCGCAATTCGGGCAATCAGAAATATAAGCATCTCTTTCTTTTTCATTCATAATGTGTATCATCTATTTCGCTTCTCGGCAAGTGTCTTAACAAAATTTACGTAGAGATAACACCAGGTAATAGAAAAACAATAATAAATCAGTTACAAAGTGACCGTTACTAACGGTGCATGTGTCGCGTCGAAGGTTAAGTTTTTTTGTGGTATTTTATGAACTGTGAGTGTTTATTATTGATTATTTGTGTGTTTGTTTTTATAAGTGATGTGAATAACAATGAAAACCCTTTAATTAAGTTTTAATTTTTAAGATATGAGCCTATAAATACAATAGGGACTTGTTTTACTATCTCAAAGTTTAAATACGAGAGGGACTCTTCTCACCGTCTCAAAGTTTATTAGTCTCATTACGTCACACCAGAGTCTTAATTTAATAAACAAAAGATAACATTGTATAGTTTCACTATTATCAAACATAAAAACCATGACATTTGGTGGTGTTTCATGGAGATTTAAGTCTCAAGAGTCTTCAGCAACATTCGACCCGTGCGGCAATCGACTTCCATGTGGGGGAGGGACAAACTACTGTTATTAACGATTATGATTCCATGAGTCTGAGTTTTTTTGAATCTGACAGGATTTTAACTACCCACCTTGTTTATATTCTCCAGCAGATCATCTCCACGTGTCAGAGGCACCTCTGTTTCGCAGCTCACGTTCTTGGCATGCACATCCTTCGTAGAGGATAAAGCTAGAGCCAAAACCTGTACAGCATCATACAGGAGAGCCGGTTCAGTCTGCAAATATGTTTTATGATCTCAAAACCTATTGGTATTTCTTGGGACTGAGCCGTCACGCTCGGCTATGTAACGCTCGCGAGTTTTTTTAATATTACTGATATCATTTTATTCAATTGTAAAGGTTCAAAGTGCAGAGAAGCCGCGAGAACCAGAGGGGAATTACCAGACGCTGAAGAAGTGAGGAGGGTCAGGGTTCTAGCTGACAGAGCCTTTACTCAAAGGTGGAAGGAGGATCTCGGGTCCCCAGTAGCGGGCGTGGCTATAGTAGGGGCGATCCGCCCTCATCTGGATAAGTGGCTGGGCAGAGAGCACGGATCGTTCTCCTACAGGTTGGTACAGGTGCTTACCAATCATGGTTGCTTCGGCAAATACCTGTATCAAACTGTTGGCTGTGAGCCGTCGGCCAGCCGTTACGAATGCGGTGCCTCGTTAGATACAGTTTACCACATGGTGGCAGAATGTCTTGCCTGGGATTCTCTGCAACTCATTATGACGTCGCTGATCGGTACAGACCTCTCAATGGCTAATATTATAGATACAATGCTCATCGGTGAGCAGGCCTGGAGAACGGTTGCTTCCTTTTGCGACACTGTCATCTCGCTTAAGGAGGCACGACAAAGTGAGAGGGTGAATGCCGCTGAGACACTCCAGCCCAGATGAAGGGGAGTAGGAAACAGGGGGCGGAGGTTCATGCAACTCCTCCCCCTGTAGAATTTCTGTGAGCTGGCTACAACCGAGGGGCCAGAGAGGAATGTCTCAACGAGCCTCTGACTCCCCACTCATAGTTGACGACGGTCCTGCTGGGTTTTAGTGGGTTTGCGAGCTCTTCCCCCTCGCGGCGTCCCACGCTCCCAACCCCACAGTCGGGGTGCGTGAATGCATTTCCCGGCGTCAAAAAAAAAAGACCTTAATTCCTTATCATAAAGGTTACCTTCATTCCTTATTGTAAAGGTTGTTGAATTCTTTAATGTAAAGGTTACATTAATATTATTTTATTGAGAATGTTACCTTAATATGTCCCCCACTCAGGATGGAAGCGCCAATGGGATGGAACTTCTCCATGACTTGCAGTGCGTCCTTAACCTTATCTGAATCCCTATCCACCAATCGCCAACCACTCATATTTACTCGATTATAAAAAAAATCCTCCAGATCAAATAGTTCCATATCCTGGAAATTAAACAACCTATTAAAAAGACTAATTTAAGCATTACAGTTTGTTCGCGTTAAGAATGCAGTGAGTCATCTATTTAGCCCTGCCCTCTAAGCAATCAAATCAACGATGATCTTCAAATGATATTTGACCTTGTAATATGAAAAGATTTGATTGATTAGGGGACTAAAATCATGCCTCACTGCATTCTTAACGCGAACAAACTGTACTATTTTCTAATTTTTCTTAATCTGGACTGGAAGGCAATATCAGATCATATTTATTTCTATTTCTCATACAATTAGCGCTTATATAACGTGAGTTACGGGTGCCCGTGCGTTCGTTGATCAGTTCATTGACCCGTGTGTTCGAACACCTGCTGATTTTGATTTAATGTTTCATTGCTGGTTTTTTTTTTTAGTAAAGTAATGTATATTTTATTAATGTTTATAAAACGTTTTAAATATATGATTTTTTTTCCGTCACATCATCAGGGGTGTCATTAGTACTATCGTCTGTCTTCGTTTTTAAAAGCGGCCTCCTTACACCTCGTATAGAGTAATATTATAAAAAATACTTACAAAAGATGTAAAAATGTAGTGATAGTTTTCGTTGTTCATCTGGAGTTGCAAAATCTGTGAAAATTTATATATAACTTTTAGACTTACGGAGACAGACGACTGAGTTTTTTGTGGATTCTTCTTAGGACAAGATGCGAGAAGGCCTTATTCAGTATTCTTTTAATTATGTCGAAGTTGATAACTGTTTTTTTGAAGCTGAAGGGTATGTTTGTTTGAACGCAATAATCTCAGGAACTACTAATCCGATTTGTAAAATACTTTCAGTTTTAGATAGCCCATTTACCGAGGAAGGCTACATGCCAGTATCATTATGCTAAGACCAATAGGAGCGATGCAACAAAGAAAAATGTTGCAAAAACGGGGAAAATTCACTCCTTTTGAAAGCTTCTGTTGCGTGTACTGCGTAAACGGTTACAGTTTCGCAAAAATCATGTATGAAAGAATTGTTCTAAATTAAAAGTTCTAAAAAAAAATCTAAAACAGTATATATCTATCTCTTAAGGTTGACTAGCTATAACATTTTTTATGATTACCAGATTTGTTTTGAAATTGATGAATATATGAGTGAATAAATCGATTTTGATGAGATACTTACAGCTCTGGACAGCTGCCTTAAGTGCTTTGGGTCTGTGTCCACGATAATATGCTGGATGTGCTGGGATTTTATCTGTGCAAGGGCTCTTCTATAATCCCTTGTCTCACACCTCACTGCATACATATCTCGACCATCCCTCGCAAGCTTCACTATGTTCAATTCACCTAGTAATATTGTTACAAATATTGGTCGAATGACGCTGAAGTGGCTCTTGGGACTTACATCCTCATGAAGCACCACCAAATGCCATGATTTTTATGTTTGCTAATAGTTAAACTATACATTTTCATCTTTTGCTTATTAAATTAAGACTCTGGCGTCACGTCATGTTGCTCTAAACTTTGATATAGTGAAAAAAGTCCCTCTTGTATTTATAAGCTCATATCTTAAAAATTAAAGCTTAATTAAAGTGTTTTCATTGTTATTCACATCGCTTTTATAATCAAAAACCACAAATAATCACAAATAACTGACAATTTATAGAATACCACAAAAAAAAACCTTAACGAACTACGTTAGTAACGGTCACTTTGTAACTGATTTGTTTTTGTTTTTTCTAATGCCTGTTGTTATCTCTCCGTTTATATTTTTATGACAGTTACCGAGACGCGAAATAGATAATACACAATATGAATGAAAAAGAAAGAGATGCTTATATTTATGATTGCTCCAACTATCGTATCATGTCAAATAGTATCGCAAAAATTGGCTAAACCTTACAAGATAGATCAAAATAATGCTCTACATTAATGTAAATCATAAAAAGATCTATAAAAAAGTCGTTGACAGTATACATTTATCTCCAAAGGATAACTCACAGTGACCGTTTTTATCTCTTACATATTACATGAAGATGTGTTTTCATACAATACAGTATTAATATTTATCCTATTGAATATATGGAAAATCTATTTTAATGAAGTTTTGTTCTTGACTTTGCCTTTGGAAACCATAAGTACGGACAACAAAAAAATCCTACTTCAATAAAAAAACAAATGACCTTGCCTATTTTCTGTACACTATTAGTGCAGACAACAAAAAAGCGTCATTAAATAAATACATTTTGACTTTGACTTCTGTGAACTATTAGTACAGACAACAAAAAAGCTTAATTAAATAAATTAATCGTGACTTTGACTTTGTCTTCTGTGTACTATTAGTACGGACAACAAATAAAGCGTAATTGAATAAATAAATTTTGAGTTTGACTTTGTCTTCTGTGTACTTTTAGTACAGACAACAAAAAGCTTAATAAAATAAATTAATTTTGACTTTGATTTTGTCTTCTGTGCACTAATAGTACGGACAACAAAAAAAGCGTAATTGAATAAATAGATTTTGATTTTGATTTTATCTTCTGTGTACTATTAGTACGGAAAACAAAAAAGGCGTAATTGAATAAATTAATTTTGACTTTGACTTCTGTGTACTATTAGTACAGACAACAAAAAAAGTGTAAAGGAATAATTAAATTTTGACTCTGACTTCTGTGTACTATTAGTACGGACAACAAAAAAGGTGATTGAATAAATAGTAATTGACTTTAATTTTATCTTCTGTGTACTATTAGTACAGATAACAAAAAAAACGCGGTTGAATAAATGAATTTGACTTTGTCTTATATACACTATTAAGGCAGAAAACAAAAGAAAAAACAAATTCCATGGAAGAAGTTTTGAGTTTGTGTTCTGTATATTGTTAGTACGGACAACAAAAAAGTGCTTACCAACGCCGTAATCTTCATAAATAATAGCCATTCTGGTCCAATTCAAGAAGGCTGTCAAGTCTTTGAAGGCTTCATCCATCAGCTCTCTTGAGGGGTACAGGTTTATTGTAAACGACTCCGTATCGTTCATATCTGAAAATATAATAAATTTATCATTCAATTACTCTTTTTTTTGTTGTCTGTACTAATAATATACAGAGAACAAAGTCAAGGGCAAAAGTTCGCTATTAAACTTTATTATTGTCTTTATTAAAATTGGTTTTTGTTGTCTCTACTAATAGTATAAAACCAACAATTAGGAAGTAAAACCTTTTTCATGCAAGTATACTAATAGTATACTGAACAAAAATTTAAGGTCAATATGTCTTCATTTAAAAAGGGTTTTTGTTGTCTGTACTAATAGTACTAAGAAGACAAAGTCAGAAAACCAAATCAAGTTCGAAATGTCTTCATTCAAATAGGTTTTTTTTTGTTGTCTGTACTAATACAGAAGACAAAGTCAAAGTTATACCTTCTTCATTGAAATAGGTTTTTTTTTGTTGTCTGTTCTAATACAGAAGACAAAGTCAAAGTTGAACCTTCTTCATTCAAATAGGTTTTTTTGTTGTCTGTACTAATAACATGTCGAAGACAAGTCAACGTCAAGATGTCTTTATTCAAGTAGGTTCTTTTTGTTATCTGTACTAATATAGAAGACAAAGTCAAAGTTGAACCTTCTTCATTCAAATAGGTTTTTTTTTGTTGTCCGTACTAAAAGTATAGAAAAATCAAAGTCGAAGTCAAATTCCATCACTTAAGTGTCTTTTTGTTACCTGCACGTGCTGTAAAGCTGAAGAATTTTTTTGTTTAAACGCGGCTATCTCCAAAACTAATAGTCCGAATTGAAAAATTTTTTCAGTGATAGATAGCCTATTTATTTAGCAAGGCTACAGGCTATATACTATCACTTCACACCAAACGAGAGCAGAGCAACAATTAAAAATGTTGCAAAAACAGGCTAAAAATACCCATCTTGAGAACTTCCGTCGTGCGCGATGCTAAAACGGGTAAAGCTAAACAATAATCATGTATTGTGGAATTATTTCCCTTTAAATGCTCTACAAAAAAGTATACGATAACATATGTCCATCTTTTACAGTTCACTCATTACAACCAGTTTTAAATATTCACTCACTGTCGACGAAATGCGGCGCCACAGTCATATACGGTGCGTGTAAAGAGCGGCACATAGCGGCCAACGTGTTACCAAGAAGTGGTCCTGAGCTGCTGAATATAGCGATGGCACCCGACTTTATCTGGGCACAGGCTGTAATTAAATGAATAGAATTAATAATCATAAATTAGAGCAGGCTTTAAAAGCACTTCCAAAAAGGTTTTCGAAGTGTAACTCCTTTAAAGCGTCGTATCTCATTCTATCGTTCACTTTGTAAGCTGTTCCAGTTGTCAACCGCGTGATCCCCAATCCATCGGAAATATGGACAGCGATCGTTGGCTTTTGAAATTTAAATCGTTAAATATAGTAAGTTTGTATTGTATTGACATGCATTGTATTTCATTGCCTTTCCTTGCATTGCACTGTAGTGTATGGAATTGTATTGTACGGTACTGCACTGTAGTGTACTATAGTGTACTATATTGTAGTGTAGTGTACTGAACTTTTGTGTACTGTATTGTAGTGTAGTGTAGTGTACTGTAGTGTACTATATTGTAATGTAGTGTACTGTAGTATATTGTACTGTAGTGTAGTGTACTCTAGTGTACTATAGTGTATTGTAGTATACTATAGTGTAGTGTATTGTAATGTAATGTACTGTATTGTAATGTAGTGTACTATATTGTAGTGTAGTGTACTGTAGTATATTGTACTGCAATGTACTATATTGTAGTGTAATTTAATGTACTGTAGTGTAGTGTAGTGTACTGTATTAATATTTTTTGTATTGTATTGCCTTGCCTTACCTGGCGTTGTATAGTATTGTATTGTTTTATATTTAGATAATGAAGTAATGTATCGTTCAATGTAGAATAAAGGGTATACAATAAAGAGATTTCATGCATTCTACAAGCGTGACGGCTCATTCTCATTCGTCGTCGTCGCTTCAACCGATGGACGTCCACTGCTGGACATAGGTCTCACGAAATGATGCAAGACCCGATCTTGTGCCGCCTGGCTCCAGCGGCTACCGGCGATCCTCCCTATATCGTCGGTCCACCTTATGGGGGGTCTTCCTACACTGCGTCGTCCAGCGCGGGGTCGCCGTTCCAGCACTTTCCGACCCCAACGTCCATCGGTTCGTCGGACTATGTGCCCCGCCCATTGCCACTTCAGGTTCGCGATTCGTAGGGCTATGTCGGTGACTTTGGTTCTGCTACGGATCTCCTCATTTCTGATTTGATCGCGTAGAGAAACTCCGAGCATAGCCCTCTCCATCGCACGCTGAGTGACTCTGAGCTTCCGCATGAGGCCCATAGTCAGCGACCACGTCACAGAACCGTAGGTCATCACTGGCAACACGCACTGTTCGAAGACTTTGGTCTTCATTCTTCTTCTCATTCATAACTCTCTAATTGCACAGCGAACAATTTACACACAGATTCATTTTAAATTTTTCTTTCGTTCATCATTACAAATTTCTATTAAATACCCACTAAATATAACCTTAATGACTAACGATCCAACAGAATTAGAGACTACTATCCCGTTACACAGCGGAGCGTGACGCCTCAGTCACGTTCAATATCCATCAAACGCAGTGAGTGTTTTACACTCCTATCCATTATATTTGCTTACATAATCCTTATTATCCATATCCATATAACAAATTTCTTTAATAGTGTCTGCGTTACAAAACCAAGCGTGACGGATCAGTCCCACTAAAAACTAAATAAGTCTCCTCTTGGAAAAATATTCACGAAATATCGTGGCTGGTAAAGTGGCTCTCTCTGCAATTCAATGAAGCATGAGTTTACGCTGTTTCACGGCTGCAAAAATAGCCGAGGGCACTCGAATCTGCCACTTCCGGTGGCCATATTGCTTTCCCGCCGCGAGCCGAGTGTCCTGCACTGGATTCCGAGTGTTTCAGTTTTATTTTTTTGTATATACTCAATTGCGCATTCATAAATTTTATAAGTTTATTTCTTTTTTTCGACCACCCTTATTTTTACATTTCTGACCCTTTAACCTTTACGTTTACTAGTGGCAAAAGAATGACGTCATTGTTAATGACGTCATCTCTTCCAGCACAAGTACAGTACACAAAAATATTACTAAAATAACGTTTATATATATTAGTCGCGTCAATAACTCCAGAACATTTGTGGCTACCAATATCCTTATGACATTTGTGGCTACCAATATCCTCAGATCATTTATGGCTACCGAGAACCTCATAATATTTGTGGCTACCAATAATCTTATGACATTTGTGGCTACCAATATCATTATAACATTTGTGGCTACCAATATCCTCATAACATTTGTGGCTACCAATATCCTCAGATCATTTATGGCTACCGAGAACCTCATAATATTTGTGGCTACCAATAATCTTATGACATTTGTGGCTACCAATATCCTTATAACATTTGTGGCTACCAATAATCTTATAACATTTGTGGCTATAAGAAAAATTTGCCCATGCTCTAAAGCGTCACGTATTTAGAAGACCCCTTAGCTATTAGAAACAATCCCCTTAACTGGCTCCTAAATTTACTTGATCCCCATCAAGGGGGGTGGCCTTCTTCTGCAAGACCGTAGTCAAAATGCAGTGGGTGCTGCCCTCACCGCGGCGGTGAGGTCACTAGACGGCGACCTCATTCCGCCTCCATTAATCCTCGTCCGAGACACCGATGACGAACACCTGGTACCTCAGACATCCATGACTCCAAGAGGATTTCGCTGGGTTTTAGTGGGTATTATGAGGTCTCCTCAATCGCCAAGTTCCACACTCCTTACTCATAAAAAAGGCCCCTAAATGTACCCATGTTACACATAAAGCTTAGGGGGGGGGGGGTGACTCACGAGGAAAACAGCTAGTATTATATGGAAAATATACCTTTTTTGTAGGTCCTGAAGGTGTCCCTTGCGGTTGTGTACTGTATATCGTAGACTAAAGTCGTCTCGGGTAGCAGGTTCCGTTCCTTATTGATCCTATACACGGCGTATTTGAAGGCCAACTCTGAACTGCCTCCACGGGCTTCTTCTGTGAATATTGCACCTAGAACAGATCGATACATCGAGTGTTACTTCAGTCAGTGACCGACTGAATGATCACAATGCCATGGATGCTCAATACCAGCAAAAATACCGGGTTATTTGGTCCTAGCATCCACCATTGGCTGCTGAAAGCATCAGAAAGTCTTGGCTTATGATTGGCTCTAAGATTGGTAATTAATTGCTATAGATGTGATGAAAAATTTACTATTAATCAGTACAGAATGAGACAAAATGTCTCCTTTTCATTTCGTCCCAAAATCGTCAATTTATGGGTAAAAAATGAGATTTAACATCTTTTTTAATTTGGTCACAAAGTCTAATAATAACTAAAGAATAAAGTCAAAATGTCTCGTTTTGTTTTGCCCAAAATCGACAATTAATCGATAAAGATATAAGATATACAGTCTCGTTTTGTTTGATCTCCAAATCGACAACTAATCGATAAAGAATAAAGTCAAAATGTCTCTTTTTATTTGGCCCCCAAATCGACAATTAATCGATAAAGAATAAAGATGAAACGTCTCTTTTATTTGGCCCCGAAATCGACAATTAATCGATAAAGAATAAAGATAAAGTCTCATTTTATTTGGTCCTCAAGACGAAAATTAGTCGGTAAAGATTGAGATAACATTTTATCTCCTTTAAATTGATCCCACCTCAATTGGTCCTAAGGTCCTAAGGTAAGGTTGCTAGAGACACCTCGATTGGTGCTAAGATCGACTGTTCATTGCTAGAGACACCTCGATTGGTGCTAAGATCGACTGTTCATTGCTAGAGACACCTCGATTGGTCCTAAGGTCGACTGTTCATTGCTAGAGACACCTCGATTGGTCCTAAGGTCGACTATTCATTGCTAGAGACACCTCGATTGGTCCTAAGGTCGACTATTCATTGCTAGAGATACTTCGATTGGTCCTAAGCTCGACTATTCATTGCTAGAGACACCTCGATTGGTCCTAAGATCGACTATTCAATGCTAGAGACACCTCGATTGGTCCTAAGGTCGACTATTCATTGCTAGAGACACCTCGATTGGTCCTAAGGACGACTATTCATTGCTAGAGACACCTCCATTGGTACTAAGATCGACTATTCATTGCCAGAGACACCTCAATTGGTCCTAAGGTCGAATATTCATTGCCAGAGACACCTCAATTGGTCCTAAGGTCGAATATTCATTGCCAGAGACACCTCAATTGGTCCTAAGATCGACAGTTAGGACCAACAGTCATAATTTAGGAGATAACTAAGACAGATATACATTTTTGAATACCTATTTTAACTACAGGCGAGAGGGCAGCGACAGCATTCAGGGTGATCACCAGCCAGCGCCACTCGTTCCACATATTGCATCACCATCACCAAAACGATCACCAAACGGCACCACCTTTAAACAACAAACATACAGGGTGTTAGGAGACCGCTTCTGAAAATGAAGACAGACGACAGTACTAATGACACGTATGATAAAAAAAATTATAACTTTTCTAAAAAAACAGCAATGAAACATAAAATCGAAAATCAGCTAACGCTCGGGTCAAGCCACGACTAAAATGAGTGAAAATGCGTTTCAGTTGACCCGAGCGTCAGCTGATTTTGATTTGATGTTTCATTGCTGGTTTTCTTTAGTAAAGTGATGTATTTTCTCTTCCCTATCGTTTCATTTAGCTGTACTAACACGATGGAGCGTAATGCTAAATAAACGTTTTAAAACTATGTTTTTTTTTTAATCAAAACCTATTCCGTCATCAAAAGTGTCATTAGTTTTATCGTCTGTCTTCGTTTTCGGAAACGCTCTCCTAGCACCTTGTATACTAGATTTAAATATAGTATAATACCTAAATATATTATAAATATAAACTGAAACTAAAATATTTATTTTATGTACAACATTGTACTAACGTGATGGAGCGTAATGCTAATAAAACGTTTTAAAAATATTTTTTTTTAATCAAAACCTATTCCGTCATCAAAGGAGTCATTGGTACTATCGTCTGTCTTCGTTTTCGGAAACGCTCCCCTAGCACCTTGTGTACTAGATTTAAATATAGTATAATACCTACATATATTATAAATATAAACAGAAACTAAAATATTTGTTTTATGTACAACATTGTACTAACATGATGGAGCGTAATGCTAATAAAACGTTTTAAAAATATGGTTTTTTTAATGAAGACCTATTCCGTCACCAAAGGTGTCATTAGTTCTATCGTCTGTCTTCGTTTTCGGAAACGATCTCCTAGCACCTTATATTCTAGATTTAAATATAGTATAACACCTGTATATATTATAAATATAAACAGAAACTAATATATTGATTTTATTTACCACATTGTTCTGACATGATGGAGCGTAATGCTAATAAAACGTTTTAAAAATATGATTTTTTTAATGAAGACCTAATCCGTCATCAAAGGTGTCATTAGTACTATCGTCTGTCTTCGTTTTCGGAAACGATCTCCTAGCACCTTATATACTAGATTTAAATATAGTATAATAACTACATATATTATAAATATAAACAGAAACTAAAATATTGATTTTATATACAACATTGTACTGACATGATGGAGCGTAATGCTAATAAAACGTTTTAAAAATATGGTTTTTTTAATGAAGACCTAATCCGTCATCAAAGGTGTCATTATTACTATCGTCTGTCTTCGTTTTCGGAAACGATCTCCTAGCACTTTGTATACTAGATTTAAATATTGTATAACACCTATATATATTATAAATATAAACAGAAACTAAAATATTGATTTTATGTACAAAATTGTACTGACATGATGGAGCGTAATGCTAATAAAACGTTTTAAAAATATGGTTTTTTTAATCAAAACCTATCCGTAATCAAAGGTGTCATTAGTACTATCGTCTGTCTTCGTTTTCGGAAACGATCTCCTAGCACCTTATATACTAGATTTAAATATAGTATAATAACTACATATATTATAAATATAAACAGAAACTAAAATATTGATTTTATATACAACATTGTACTGACATGATGGAGCGTAATGCTAATAAAACGTTTTAAAAATATGGTTTTTTTAATGAAGACCTAATCCGTCATCAAAGGTGTCATTATTACTATCGTCTGTCTTCGTTTTCGGAAACGATCTCCTAGCACTTTGTATACTAGATTTAAATATTGTATAACACCTATATATATTATAAATATAAACAGAAACTAAAATATTGATTTTATGTACAAAATTGTACTGACATGATGGAGCGTAATGCTAATAAAACGTTTTAAAAATATGGTTTTTTTAATCAAAACCTATCCGTAATCAAAGGTGTCATTAGTACTATCGTCTGTCTTCGTTTTCGGAAACGATCTCCTAGCACCTTATATACTAGATTTAAATATAGTATAACACCTACATATATTATAAATATAAACAGAAACTAAAACATTTATTTTATGTACAACATTGTACTAACATGGTGGAGCGTAATGCTAATAAAACGTTTTAAAAATATGTTTTTTTTTTAATCAAGACCTATTCCGTCATCAAAGGTGTCATTAGTACTATCGTCTGTCTTCGTTTTCGGAAACGATCTCGGAAACAGAAACTAAAATATCTATTTTATGTACAACATTGATAGCTTCTGCCTGATTACAATCGGGTATTATAGAGACTGTTTGCGCGTGCATTAAGCATTTTTGCGATAACTAAGATATTCATTTAAATTGTGTAGTGTATGTACGAGTACAATGTACGAAACGATTTCTTTGGAAGTTTTAATTGGATATAGTCATTTATCGTTAAAAGATAGGTATATACTATCTTTAACTTTTTTGTAGATCTATAAAAGAGGTATTAACCCACCATACATTGTATTGTTATATCTCTAATGGATTAGGAATTATTGTCGATAATAGCTCCCAGGTTGTTTGATTTTCTCCGCCACTTTCAATATTTATCGTTATATTTTATTAAATTCACACAAAACTTTGACAAATTATATACAGAAATCTTCTTCATTTATCGCTCTATCTATTGGTATAAGCTTTATCAAAATCGCACATCAACATTGTCATATAAATTCAAAAATACTGACACCATTCGCAGTGTTTTAAATATTAATATCTCTCGTCGACAGTACGCTGTTGCATTTACATTTTATGAAGGAATACATTACGTCATACAAATTGTTTCTGCTTAAAAGAAAAAATGTAGCTTTTTTTTTTTAATGTTTCTCTATAAATATTCTCTATAACATTTGGAGCGGTTTAAATATTAACATTTGGCAAAGCAACAAGCGCACCACGCTTTTAGGACAGCGACATTATTACACCGAGCACCCCACGCTTTTAGGCCCGTGATATTGTCATACTGAACACCGTTTTCTTTTAGGACGGTGACATTCTTTCAGAAAGCACCTCACGCTTTTTGGACATAGATATTGTTACATCGAGCATACCATGCTTTTAGGCCAGTGACATTGTCATACTGAGCACCGTTTTCTTTTAGGACGGTGGCATTCTTACACAAAGTGCTTCACGCTTTTTGGACGGTGACATTGTCACATCGAACACACCACGCTTTTAGGACAGTTATAATATCACACCAAGCACTGCACGCTATTTTTACAGTCACATTGTCACACCAATCACCTCACGCTTTTAGGGTGGCGACATTGTTGCTCCAAGCACCCCATATTTTTAAAATAGTCACATTCTTACACCAAGCACCCCACTCTTTTAGGACAGTATCATCATCACACGAAGCACCTCGCGTTTTTTGAACAGTAACAATGTCACACTAAACACTCTACGCTTTTAGGACAGTACTTGGCCACACCAATCATGAACGCTTTTAGAACAGCGGCATTCTTACACCAAATACCCCACGCTTTTAGAATAGCATTGGCACATCAAGCACAGCACGCTTTTTGGACAGTGACATTGTGACAGTGTCACACCAAGCAGAACACGCTTTTAGGACAGTGATATTGCCACACCAAGCACACCACGCTTCTAGGGCAGCAACATTATCACAACAAGCACCCAACGCTTATAGGATAATGACATTCTCACACCTAGCACCCCACGCTTTTAGGACAAGGATATTCTCACATCAAGCACCATACGCTTTTAGAACAGCGGCATTCTTTCACCAAGCACAGCACGCTTTTTGGACAGTGACATTGTCACATCGAGCACCGCACTCTATTTCGACGATGACAGTGTCACACCAAGCAGAACACGCTTTTAGGACAGTGATAATTCCACACCAAGCACAGCACGCTTGTAGGGCAGCGACATTGTCACACCAAGCACCCAAGGCTTATAGGATAATGACATTCTCACACGTAGCACCCCACGCTTTTAAGACAGTGACATTGAATAATTTAACTTTTATTATCTCATTTGTATGCCTGCGGGCCGCATTGCAATTCTTTACGGGCCGCAGGTTTACGACCCCTGACTTATAGCAATTCATTTAGTGTCTCGTGGCGTGAGTTTATTTGCGAGCTATGAATATGGAATGGACGTCTATGCTGTTGAATATTAAACGAGGATTTGCGTTATTCCCGAAGCAATTGAGTTTGTTTTTTGTAAGATAACTCAAAAACTACTGAACGGATTTTCATGCGGTTTTCACCAATAGATAGGGCAACTCATTACAAACGTTTTTGTGTATAAATTATCCAGGTTTATTTAAAAATTAGTTCAAATATGACGATATTTATTGGAAGTGTCGGAAAAAATCAAGCGGTCAAACTTAATCGAAAATGCTGCCCAATCCCTTGGAGATATAACAAAATAATGTATGGTGGGATAATTCTTCTTTTATATATCTACAAAAAACTCTTTGATGTCATACATGTATCTTTTAAGAATAACTCACTATATACATTTTATCCTCAAAAATGATCACGTACAACGCCGTGATTATAAAGTAATTTAACGGATATAGTACGAGTCGCGCGCGGTTATTCCAAGCGAACGCACGTTTAAAATAAGAATTATCGTGGTATGTAACCGTATATAGTATATATTTTTCTTCAAATATGTCGATAAACCACGAAAGTTCCAGTTTAAAATATTTAAATATTTATTGTATTATATTTTAAAACATCCTTATTATTACCGCACGTTTAAAATAAGGCCGTATCTTGTCGGTAAACTTATTTGCAATGTACCCACTTCGATGCGACAATAATGGAAAGTGGCGCTCTGACTACAGAGCACAACCTGGAAAGTTGTAATATGAGTGAAGACGAGTTTGAGAGCAATACTATCATGGAGGAAGATCAGGTACCTGAGTGTACAGATTCGAGACAAGCCTATACGTCAGAAATGATGAATAGCGGTACCGATATGCGACGTATGAAGAGGCATTGACATAAAGAGGGAATACAAAGAGGCGCTGAAAAACAGGAAGATTTTATACTTGTGCAAAAAAAGGCCCGGCGATGTGCGCGATTATTCGGATGATAAAAAGTATGAAGTGTGCTTAAGTTCTATTAATTTCCTTCCTAAGCAAATTGGATTAGTTAAGTTCTTGAAGTCGGAAAATTTAAACAATATAACACATATTAAATATAGAAGCCCATACAAAGTGTTTATAACATTTGATACAAGAGAAGAAGCAGATAAGCTGATGAATTGTGCAAAAATTACGGAAATGGGGTATAGATGTCATTTAACAAGTGAAGTAAATTATTCGTATGGAACCGTTAGGTACCTTGAAATGGAAGTTGAGGAAAAGGAGTTGTTAGAAAATTTTGAATGTCAGGCTGAGATACTTTCTGTACGAAGACTAAAGAGACAATCTGATAATGGTGAGTGGGTAAATAGTGAAACTGTGCGCTTTTGTTTTAAAAGTTCGACTTTACCACCGTACGTCTATGGTTATGGCGGTAGGTTTAAAGTAGAAGCATACACGTTTCCAGTTACACAGTGTTCAAATTGTTGGAAATTTGGACATTTGGCTAGAACATGTCCGAGAAGAAGTAAAATTTGTCCAAAATGTGGAGAACTCCATGAAAATTGTGACACTACTAGTTATAAATGTGTGAATTGTAAGGGAAATCACATGGCACTTAATAAAAGATGCCCAGTGTTTNAAGAGAGATTTTGTTAGGGCACGATGGGTCTGACATAGTCTCATAAGAGACTCAAAGACCTTTAAAATAAATAAGAATTAAAAAAAAAAAAAAAAAAAACGGATATAGTATCCGTGTACCAAATTTCAGTTAAAACGGCTCAATGAAACAATCAGCTGACGCTTGGGTCAACGAACGCGCACAGCCGCCACTGGTGTGCGTGTAAAACAACTAAATTGCGCAAAAGTACGAAAAACCGCCGCGAAGCTCCCTTGAACTCACGGGTCAATGCCTAAAGGCGGCCATTTAGTTGTTTTTTTACACGCACACCGGTGACAGCCGCGTCCGTTCGTTGGTCTGAGCGTCAGCTGATTGTGTTTCATTGTTGAATATTTTTTTATAAAGTAATATATTCTTAATGAAGCTATCGTTTTATTTAGCTGTACTAACATGATGGAGCGTAAATAATGCTGAAAATTTTTTTTAAAATGTGATAATGATTTTTAGGTGTCTCAGTACTATCATCTGTCTTCGTTTTCGGAAGTTTCGTAACACCCTATATACGATATATGAAAATCGTTTTCAAAACTTCCGTGTGTGTTTGTACGTATATCTCTGAAACGGCTGGACCGATTTTAATGAGACTTTCATTGGCAGACAGCTGATGTTATGAGGAGTAACTTGTGCTACTTTTCTTTTGGGAAAAATCTATGTTTTAAAAAAGTACAGTATAAAGAAAAAAGTCAACCCCAACAAACAAAACGCTTTCTCTTTGTATATTTGAAGCCCCTTTGTTTATGTCAAGAGGGTCTTTTGTAACATGTGTAAAGGGAAGTGTACACTTGACGAAAACCGCGCGTTTTTTTTTTATTATAAAGAGCTACGATTTCTTTGTAATGAAGCATGATTGAAATAAAAACGTAATAGAGAGAGGTTTTTAATCTGAAATTGGCTCAGCTGTTGTGCTGTCTATCGCATGTCGCATTACACCCGCGTAATGTGAAGACACTCGAAGCTACGATTTCTTTGTAATAAACACTTGGAATGCGTCTTTTTTTCATCGCCTGTTATTTTATCGTTTATGTATCGCATGTTGCATTACAGCCGGTGGATTGGGGCAAGTGGCAAGTGAAAGGCGTGCAAAGTGCAGCACGTGGCCTGCATCAGCTGTTACACTTGCATCATTAAGGCAGGCCGCGGTTTAAGGGTAACATGAAAGGCCTGCGAATTGCAACCAAAGCCAACATGACTGCGCCCATGGTTTGCATCAGCTGTTACACTTGCATCATTAAAGCAGGCCGTGGTTTAAGGGGTACATGAAAGACGTGCGAATTGCAACCAAAGCCAATATGACTGCGCCCATGGTTTGCATCAGCTGTTAAACTTGCATCATTAGAGCAGGCCGCGGTTTAAGGGGTACATGAAAGACATGCGAATTGCAACCAAAGCCAACATGGCGGCGCCCATGGTTTGCATCAGCTGTTACACTTGCATCATTAATGCAAGCCGCGGAATAGAAAGTAAACTGAAAGGCATTTGGCAAACAACCAAGACCAAACTGGCGGCGCCAATGGCTCGCATCAGCTATGTCAGTTGCATCATTATAGCGCAGCCAAGGCCAAATAAGATATGTACAGATAAATGATATATAATTTCACCATCACCAGTATAATGTATCCCTTTTGAGAGCTGCCGTTGCGTGCGCTGCGTAAACGGTTATAGTTACGCAACAGTTATGTATGACGACATTGTTGCTCTTGAAATTTTCTATAAATAAGTTTAAGACAGCATATGTCTATCTTTTGAGGTTGACTCACTATAACCTTTTTAGAGTAATGACAATATTAGGTCCCATTTCTAACACAAGGGATTGGTCTAATGTAGCATATACATGCTCATATTAACCCTAATTGACATCTGGTCGAGACGTAATGTGGGTAGACTGAAAGATCACTTTCTATTAAGAGGAATCTCACTGAATTCGAATTCTAATTCAATAAATCTGCATTCAAGCAGGCTTTTACAGTAGTTTCAGTCGTCAAAGTCATTTTAACATATTTCAAAGTACTGACGATGATGATATTAAAAAACAATTTAAAATCTAAACTTATGAGAATGTTTTCGCATTTTATTCTGAGAAGAGACCACAATAAACTCAGTTGGGAATCCTTTATTTATCATCATGATTACAATATGATTTCAATTTATTTTAATAAGATTAGCTCTACCTTTTTGTTTCTGTATTCCTTTATTATAGAGTGATATTTCAAGCAGTCGCTGCGTCACCGCTTTTTAAATGACCGATATCTTTTAAAGTATCCATTTTAATGTAACACTGTTAAAGGCAATTTTAATCTACATTAAATATACAACGTTTCTATTGTATTTAATTGAATAAGGTATGATAATGTATTTTATAAAACAGATTGGTAAATAAAAAATATTTTTTGTAATATGTAAAAAATAAAAATGGTTATTGTGGATTATCTCTTAGAGATAGATATATACTGTAAAAGACTTATTTATAGATCCTTTTGAGATATGCAATACTGTACAATATTATTTTGATCTATCTCGTAAGGTTTAGCCAGCGTTTGCGATTTAATGCGCACAAAAATATGTTTGTTACATCACGTTACAAATCTTTAAATTTCTCATCATTTATGTACTATAATATGTTTGTATTATACATATAAATGTTATTCTTTAATCGTTCTATCTATTGCTAAAAACTGTATTTAAATCCGTTAAATAGTTTAGAAGATATAAGGTAACAAACAGCGGAAGCAACTTCATTTTATAGTGTTATAATTATTGAGAGTAACTTATTTACAATACTTGTCGTAACATTAATACTGTTTGAATACTGCGATATATTTGCTTTAGATTGACATTTTTAAATTCGTTATATCTTTTGAATGGAATGTCCGATTTTAATAATTTAAATAGTATTTCACAGGTATTGAAACGGTCTATAATTAAATATCATTTAATAGTATATGGATTAATACAGAGGTATAAATAATATGGTTTCAACATAGCCGGCGCTTTTATTAACTTTTAAAATGAAAAAAAGTAGTTATACTGGCATAACTACAGTAGTTGGATATATAGTGTTCCGGACTTTTTTGTAGATATTAATACGTTCTATAATATTGTAGAACATTTTTTTGTTCTATCATCAATAGTTTTCGCAGCGTAAGCGATAACAACATTTTGTCACAAACTTTTCACACCTTGGGTTACATTAATGCATTTTTATTAAGGATCCCTATTTTTTTTGAGTAAGTAATATAATCTATATTATTCACTGAAAATGCAGCTTTCTAATGGTGAAAGAATTTTTGAAATCGGTCCCATAGTTTTTGTGTGAAAACGTTACAAACATACATACAAAAACACACAGTTGAGAAACCACTCTCGTCTATAACACAGCGGTCATTTTCAAGTGTAAAGGGTCCCTTATAATAAAAAAATATTAACGTCGAATGCAGTACAGTTTTGAGTGCACTCAGCCTTTTTTTACAAGCTCCTGTCACTTTTTTCACACGTAAATATTGGACGTATGATTTATGGAGGGCTTTTATGTTCTTGAGCCTTCTGTATGGTTCATAAAAGTCGAAATTCGACCGTAATTTCCACATAAAAGATTAATTTTCACGTAGAAAACTCTACTAATTATTTATCGATGTCAATATGAAGTTAAATATAAATTATTTATGTCGGAATTCATTTCAATTGTATCAGCGATTATTTATTTCAAAATTCATTTAAATAATTCTAAGTGTTACGTTGAGAAATAAGATATTTATATAACGCTAAAATAGATGTACAATTACTCAGTATTAGGTACTTTTAGTGTGGAATTGGGCGGTCTTATCGCTCATTAGCGATCTCCGTCAGACAACCCTGGCGTTAGAAAACTCGAAAAGAAAAGAGAGAAAGAAGGTATGTGGTGTTTATAAATGAATAGACATTTAAATAGTGCCAGCGATTATTTATGTCACAATTCATTTAAAATAATTCAGAGGATAAATAACAGAATTCATTTTAAATGCGTCGGCGTCTGATTATTATAAATTGTTTATCTGAAAATCATTTAAATATTACATTGGTGATTATTTATTTCTATTAACATAATTTGAAATTATTTATTACGAAATTCATTTAAATTTATTAAACGAACAATAACCGCTGGAATAATTTCAATTAATTTTGAAATAAATAATAACTATTGAATTATTTTAAATGAATTATAAAATAAACAGCAATTCCTGGAATAATTTTAACTATTTTGAAATAAATAGTAAGAGTTATATCAATTCCAATGAATTTTGAAATAAATAATAACTGTTGAATTATTTTAAATGAATTATAAAATAAATAGCAACTGCTGGGATAATTTAAATGAATTTTGAAATAGATAACAACCTCAAATTAGTTTTGGGTGAATTCTTAAATATATATTAATCCATAAACAGATTTAGATACATTATTAAATGAAATATAGTTATTGCTGAAATTTATATGAATTTTGATATAAACAACAACCATTGTAACATTTTAAATGAATTTTGAAAGAAATAAATGGACATAAACAATAATTACTGAATGAATTTAGATGAATTTTTGAAACTATTTCGTCGCTCGGAATAACTGTTTCAAATATGATAAATAAAATAAGACTAAGTACTGATTTTCCCGTGTTGTCATAAGATCCGGAACAACGCGGAGATATCTCAGGAACAGACATACAAAGTTACATTTATTACTCATGTAAAAACGGCTGAACAGTTTTTACTATAATTTGGCATAAATATAGTTTGAAACCTGGAATTATATATAGTTTTATCACGTTAAATGAAGCTTTATCACAGCTTTTACTCGGTTTTATAGTCCGGCTATAAAATAGACGATTGCAAACAGCTGACTCTTTGAAAGTTGGATTTTAAAGTTGAGGGTAGATGCAATTAAAGATAGTTTAACGACCTATTACTTGAGTAGTTCTTATTTTATTGTAAAAGTGTATTTTTAAAAAGTTCCGTTGTAAAGGAACTTTTTTTAATGTTGGCATATCCGTTTCCGTTTTTTTTTTTCAGATTATGTTGGTACCACAAAGTTGGTACCAACGTAATGAAGCTGATGAGGTTGTTTGTTTGTTTGAACGCGCATATCTCAAGAACTACTGGTGTGAATTTAAAAATTCTTTTAGTTTTAGACAGTCCATTTAACTAGAAACATTACAAGCTATATAACATTGTACCACAATTAATAGGAGAAGAGTAACAATGAAAAATGTTGCGAAAACGGGGGAATTATATTCGTCTTGAGTGTATCCGTTGCACGCGCTGCGTAAACGGTTGAAGTTACTCATTATTTATGTATGACAGAATTATTCCTTTTAAAATTATCTACAAAAATGTCTTTGACAGTATATATCTATCTTTTAAGGTTGACTCACTATAGCCTGTTTTATGTAAACGATGGAGTTCAGAGGTGTGAAATCATTTACATCCAATGATTTCACACAACACAACGGACAAACAATGTATGTATTTAATTCCAGTGTTAGACTAGCAACATTGACAGCTCTAAAATATTGTGAATTATTGAGTAATATAGTGGCAACACTTAAAAATACTAAAAACATTGTCCAATATTACGAAATGTTATGCAATACGAGGTAACTTTAACGTGGAGAACAATTGTGTAATCAGAGACTCTCGTGCTGCCTTATGGAGCTGTTATAGGCTGTTTTAAGAGAAATAGTGCTAATTTGTACAAAATCAAATAGTAAAGTAATAATTAGTATAGTTGTGTTATGAATAAAAGTTTTTTTATTCATTTATTGTTCGCGACTTTTACTTATTTCGTGTAACATAAAAAAATGTCCTAACATTTCATATAAAGTTATTTATTTAGGTTATATTGGAATGTTCACGCCGTCCGTGACCATGTCGTGGATACTACCAAGGTCGCCAGGCCCATGATGGCGTGGTTAATCTCGATCACCTTGGACGGCGGGAGGAGAAGCTTTATTAGAGATTCCAGAGGTGATGAACAGGTATTAGCCTCTCTCCTCGAAGGCGTCGACTCCGGTAGGTGTCTGTTCACGTGAAATGTGTACTGTAAAGTGTAGTTGTGGAATGTATAAAGTATGTAACCTGCCAAAGCATCGCGGAATGGAGGGAAATCTATTGCGTCCAACGCGTCGAGGATTCCAGCTAACCCCCCGAACCAAATGACGCGTAGGATCCCGCACTTCCTTACGCAAATCCCTCAAAATCCCCTGACGGCCTTAGATCGCGGCCGTCCTCAATACTTAGCGAGTTTGACCTCTTCCAAAGGACTCTTACCCCACAGATAAAACTATCTTCACAGAGTATATCGCGCCATGCCTACAGACCAACGATACCAACGTGCGCGAACATGGAATATGATGCAGATTAGATGGTAAGATATCTCAATATTAATAACAAAACAAAAATGAACATTTAAATTAAGCAAAGGCCGTGAAACGCTTACTCGTTGCTTAAGGAACGTTAGCCAAGCATTCATTGTTGTGGACTATAAATAGTTGGCCTAAAACACTGATAGCTCTGAAATATAAGGAGTTATTTGATAACATAGTGGCAACACTTAAAAATACAAAAACTCAATGTGCAATATTACGAAATGTTATGCAATACGAGGTAACTTTAACGAAGGGAACAATTTCAATTTAAATTTAAATAGAGACTTTCCAGCTGCTTCGTGGTGTTGTTTTGAAGAGAAATAGTGCTAATTTGTATAAATTCAAATAGCGAAGTAATTGAAAGTTGTATATATTCATCGCGTTTTTAAAATAAGTCAGAAGTGGGATAAGTTATATAGCGGTTTTCCTGAAGCGTGATCTTTGAAAGTAAAAATGTTTCTGTGTGTAAATGTAAAAACTCTGGTGAATTTATTATAGCAGTTTTGTTTCGAAGTGTGAAGTTGCTGTTAGCCCTACTGGCTTTGACAGCGTAACCAAGAGAGGTACTCCGAAGCTGTGCCGAGGGGTGGGCCCGTAGAAGGGCCATGCTGCGCCGTGGGGGAAACGTTGCTCTAAGGGCACCTCCTTCGAGGCTCGGACCTAGGTTTAGAGCAACGTTTGCTGCTGCTGGAAAGGATCGGACAGGTGCTCAGTCTGGACGCCCAAAAGTCCGCAACTGCCGGGGAGCGTCAGATAGCGGGGACCTCGTATTCGCCGACGAAGACGCTGTGTGTGTGTGATTGTGTACGGGGCGTTGTGAATTGTAATCTAGTCGTCTGGGTCGTCAAGGACGTGTTTGGGTTGCCTAGACATGCCTGCGGGATGTTTCGACTAATCGTACCGAACCCGCGATCTCGGCACCCTTTATAGCACCCCAAGTGCGGCCTCAGATCGTGTCGAGTTATTGCTGTCTCTTCTATTTAACTATACAATTGCTTTACGTACAATCATCTACTTCCGTCATATTACTTTATTGTTATTTTTGAATTTATACAATATAGCATTAATTCTCTTAAAACAACTACTTCAGGAGACAGCTCGAAAGTCTAACTCATACAATTGAAACACAACTGCAAGTCATATACTAATAATTACTTCAATATTTGATTTCGTACAAATCAGCACTATTTCACTTAAAACAACAGCTCTAGAAGGCAGCACGAGAGTCTCTGATTACGCAATTGTTCTTCTCGTTAAAGTTACCTCGTATCGCATGACATTTCGTAATATTATACCATTATTTTTGGTATTTTTAAGTGTTGCCTCTCTTATTCAAAAACTGCCAACATTCCAGAGCTATCAGTGTTGCCAACTATCCAAAGTCAAGCAATTGTTGGATTTCGAAGCTACAGCTAACCAGTATCAAGCAAAGTCAGTGTATTTTCTTTTATTTCCTTCAGTTTAATGAACCAGCAGTTATTATATATCAAAGAAAAATAACCTCAAATAATTACAAGATGGAGTTTATTAAAAAAAATATCAAAAACAATACACAATGATTGTACAAAGGCAGTCTTCATTACAAGGTCCGTCGCCTTTTCTCTATTCTTTTATTAAAATATTCAATGAATTGAATAATGGCCTTAATGGAATATTAACTACTTGTTATTAAACGCGACTTCACTCGTGTTTTCCCCTTACAAATTTCGAAATAAATAATAACAGTTACGTCAATTCCAATGAATGTTGCAATAAAAAGCAATTGCTGGAATAATTTTAATGAATTTCTAAATAAATAGTAACAATTACATCAATTCCAATGAATTTTGCAATAAAAAGCAATTGCTGGAATAATTATAATGAATTTCTAAATAAATAGTAACAGTTACATCAATTCCAATGAATTTCGAAATAAATAATAACAGTTACATCAATTCCAATGAATTTGGAAATAAATAGTAACAGTTACATCAATTCCAATGAATTTTGCAATAAAAAGCAATTGCTGGAATAATTTTAATGAATTTCGAAATAAATAGTAACAGTTTCATCAATTCCTATGAATTTTGAAATAAACAGCAATTGCTGAAATAATTTTAATGAATTTCGAAATAAATAGTAACAGTTACATCATTTCCAATTATATTTGCAATAAAAAGCAATTGCTGGAATAATTTTAATGAATTTCGAAATAAATAGCAACAGTTACATCAATTCCAATGAATTTTGCAATAAAATGCAATTGCTGGAATAATTTTAATGAATTTCGAAATAAATAGTAACAGTTACATCAATTCCAATGAATTTTGCAATAAAAAGCAATTGCTGGAATAATTTTAATGAATTTCGAAATAAATAGTAACAGTTACATCAATTCCAATGAATTTTGAAATAAATAGCGACTGCTGATTAGTTTCGGGTGAATTCTAAAATATATATTAATCAATAAATATATTTAGATACATTTTTAAATGAAATATATTTAATGGAATATTAAATACTTGTTATTTAACGCGACTTCGCTCGTGTTTTCCCCTTACAAATATTAAATTACTGGCAACGCCTCGCGATTTCACCCACGTACCACCCACCCACTCATTTTTTTATATTGGCATTTTTAAATTCGTTATTACTTTTGAATGGAATTCTTTAACAGTTTTAATCTACATTAATTATACTACGTATTTATTGTATTTAATTGGATTTAATAATAATATTGTATTGTATAAAACGGCTTGGTAAATGACATATATGTTTTGTAATATGTTAAAGATAAAAACGGTTACTGTGTGTTATCCTTTGGAGATAGATATATACTGTAAAAGACTTATTTATAGATCCTTTTGAGATATGCAATACTGCAGAATATTATTTTGATCTATCTCGTAAGGTTTAGCCAGCGTTTGCGATTTATACTCACAAAAATATGTTTGTTGCATCACATTAGAAATCTTTAAATTTCTCATATTTTCCATACTATAATATGTATTTATTGTACATATAAACATTCCTCTTGAATTGTTCTATCTATTACTAAAAATTGCATTGAAATCCGTTAAATAGTTTAAAAGATACAAGGTAACAAACAGCGGAAGCAACTTCATTTTATACGTTTATAATTATTAAGAGTAACTTATTTACAGTACTTGTCGTAACATTAATACTGTTTGAATACTGCGAAGTATTTGCTTTAGATTGACATTTTTAAATTCGTTATATCTTTTGAATGGAATGTCCGATTTTAATAATTTAAATAGTATTTTACAGGTATTAAAATGGTCTTTAATTAAATATCATTTAATAGTATATGGATTAATACAGACGTATAAATAATATGGTTTCATTATTGCCGGCGCTTTTATTAACTTTTAAAATGGAAAAAGTAGTTATAGTGGCATAACTACAGTAGTTGGACATATTGTGTTGCGGACTTTTTTGTAGATATTAATACGTTCTATAATATTGTAGAACATATTTTTGTTCTATCATCAATAGTTTTCGCAGCGTAAGCGATAACAGCTTTTTTGTAACAAACTTTTTCACACCTTGGGTTACATTAATGCATTTTTATTAGGGATCCCTATTTTTTTTGAGAAAGTATTATAACTTATGCTACTCTGTGAAAACGCAGCTTTCTAATGGTAAAAAAATTATTGAAATCGGTCCAGTAGTTTTGTGTGAAATCATTACAAACATATATACATACAAAACACAAATGTTTCCTCTTTGTAATATTAGCTTAGATTCAATGAATATAACTCCATCACTAACAGTTTCCTTTAGCCAAAAGTCTGTTAAGAGTTTATGCAATAAGACCGCCTTTCTATGTTGTGGATCCTTAACTATTATATGTTTTATTGTAATTAAATTTTTTAAAATAGTTGCGATAAATTAACGATCACTCACTCTTTCACGATTGCACAAAAACCGCCTTTACACACATGCGACTGGCAAACGTTAGCTTGTCAACGAGTAAGCGCTCTGTTGTAGTGTCTATTTATAACATATATAATTCTATAAGGAATCTTATACAATTCTAATATAAGCTTAATAAAGGTTTATTAGAACATTAATAAAGATGAATGAATGAAGTAAAACGTAATTCTCTCTCGTTCTATCTTCCGTTCATCTCGTTAAATCACACTTTTCGTAACGCTCTTGTCACGCCTTCAAAAGCTTACTCCACTTATTAAACTAATTTAAATTTAAATGAATAACGAGTGTACTTTAGACCACACGACAGAAGTAAAACGTAACTCTCTCCATTTATTGCTTTCGCTCGTTTCACTCGATCACACTTTTGGTAACGCTCTCTTCACACCTTCACCAGCTTACTCCACCAGTTATACAAAAAACGAGGGTATTTTAGACCACACGATTGATCTATCACATTTTTCGTAACGCTCTCGTCACATCTTCACCAGCTTACTCCACCTGTTATACAAAAAACGAGGGTATTTTAGACCACACGATTGATCGATCACACTTTACGTAACGCTCTCGTCACACCTTCACCAGCTTACTCCACCAGTTATACAAAAAACGAGTGTATTTTAGACCACACGATTGATCGATCACACTTTTCGTAACGCTCTCGTCACACCTTCACCAGCTTACTCCACCAGTTATACAAAAAACGAGTGTATTTTAGACCACACGATTGATGTAAAACGTAACTCTCTCTCCTTCTATCTTCCTTTCAACTCGTTGGATTACACTTTAATTCATATAAAATATCATTCTTTGAATGAACAACAATGAAACAAGCTGACGCTCGGGCCAATGAACACACGCGGCCGGCACCGGTGCGCGTGTAAAAGAAAACAACTATATAACGACAGTTTCTCGCCCTTTCGCTCAATTTAGTCGTTTCTACACGCCCACCGATAGCAGTTGTGTGCGGTCGTTGACCCGAGCGTCAGCTGATTGTGTTTATATGTCGGAGTGCAATAGTCTGTGGAACGGTGGCGCCAATTGTCTATCGCCGTGGGACAAAGTCAATAGTGACAATCCGGCGCGTCTCTCCAGTTCTCGGGTGACGGTCCGCCAGAGCGGTCGAGTATTGAAACCGTCGCGTTCCTAGCTATTATTAATAATGAGTTTGTGTAAATTGATATCGGGAACATTGTGTGATTGAACATTATAATCTGAGTTAATTGATAAAGTGTTTGATTGCAACAACATTAGCCACCAACGCCCACAGTAAGGAAATTGAATTATGGATGCCATTAATGACGATGTCGGCGGATTCTTCGACATATATTTTTACTAAAACTTTCGTTTCATTCAGACTTAATTTTGCTCAATCATCTTAGTTTTCTTCAGGTCATTGGTACTGTCAGTCTTCCTTTTCGGGAGCGGTCTCCTAACACCACTGTGTATCTATCTATCTATCCATAGCACCGTTACATTCTTGTATATCTATAAAAGCGACGCCATTGAATCCGTCTAAGTACCGTGTCATATATCTCGGTCAAGTCCAATCCCTTTTTAATTAAAAGAACCGCCAGTTGACACCTTTAAGGGCATGCCAATCCGCAGTGGAACAGCGTGGTGGGCCTATACTCTAATAACCCTCTAAGAGTTACGAGACCTGTGCCCAGCAGTGGGACTTTAATGGGCTGCTTTAACTATAGCAACGATAATGAACTTTTGAAACAAATCCCAATAATAGTAACCTTTGAATGTTTCACGTAACTTTTCAATAGATGGCGCTGTGATGACATTTAGAACAGAAAAATAAAATTCAATTAATGCGTTAATATTGGATGAAACTGTACCACCATCTAGTGTAAAACAATGTATCTGAAATGGAATAGATGGACGAACAGTATGTAACAAATGACATTAATTCCGTATTATTGACGTTAATTGTCAACTGAAATACGTTAATTATAAGTTAAATACGTTAATTAACAGTTAAATACGATAATTAACAGTTAAATACGTTAATTATCAGCTAAATACGTTAAATATCAGTTAGATACGTTAATCATCAGTTACATACGTCAATTATCATTCAGATACGTTAATTATCAGTTAAATACGATAACTAACAGTTATTTAAATACGTTAATTATAAACTTAAATTATCATGAATACATATTACTCTGAGATCGTTAACCGAACCGTTTGCTTTATGTTAAATATAAAAGTGGTTTCTTTTCACGATTTATTAGAATTTAAGCTACTCCTTTTGCAATGTAAACGGTCATCGAGAGCTATTTCCCCATATTCCCAAGGAATCGAGACTCCACAAACAAATTAAGGAAATGGAAAACAGTCACAATACAAGATCAATATTAACAGGAGATCGTATTTTATGTAAAATGACCAGATACGTACCGATACCGCACCGATACCGCACCGATACCGCACCGATACCGCACCGATACCGCACCGATACCGCACCGATACCGCACCGATAGCAAACCGATACCGCACCGATACCGCACCGTACCGTACGATATCTTACGATGCATCAATTTACTCATAAACATGTTGACAATCTCGATAGTCTACCTTTTTAGGGATAAGAAGCTCAGGCTGATAGGTTTTTTGGTTTGTTTGTTTCAACACCTTGATATCAAGAATTGGTCCAAATTGAGAAATTCTTTCAGAGAGGATAGTTGCAGTGAAATATATTTAATTTAAGTTGGATTAAAGTGTATTTTTTCAAGTTCTGTTGCAAATAAGAAACTCTTATAATGTTGGCATATCCGCTTCCGGTTTTCAAATTATATTGGCACCAGAAATCTGTTGTACCAATATTACGAAACTGAAGAGATCGTTTGTTTGTTTGAACCCATTTATCTCAGGAAGTAGTGATCCGAATTAAAAAATTCTTTTAATTTTGCATAGCTCATTTACCAAGGAAGGTTACAAGCTATATAACATGACAACACAACTAATAGGGGCGGAGTAACAATAAAAAATGGTGCAAAAACTGGGACAATGTAACATTTTTGAGAGCTTCCGTCGCATCTGCTGATTAAACGGTTAAAGTTACTCAAAAATTATGTATGATGAAATTGTTTATCTTAAAATGTTGTATAAATAAGTCAAAAACAGTGTATGTCTATCTTTTAAGGTTTAGCCACTATAAAATTTCAAAGTTACATCTAATAACAACACTGATAGCTCTAAAATGTTGAGTTATTGAGTAATATAATGGCAACGCTTAAGAATACTAAAAACATTGTGCAATATTACGAAATTTTATGCAGTACGAGGTAATTTTAACGAACGGAACAATTTTGTGAATACAGTCTTTCTAGCTGCTTCGTAGTGTAGTTGTATTAAAGAGAAATAGTGCTAAATTGTATAAATTAAAATAGTGAAGTAATTATTAGTATGGTACAAGTCGTGTATATTTAAATATTCGAGAGAATATAAAAAATCAGAATCAGAATTTCCTGAAGCGTGAATTACGAAGGTAAACTTCTTTATTATTACATCTGACCGCGCCAACTGGCGCGAAGCCTTGGTACTTCGGAAGCGGCATACTCGCGCCATCTGCAAGCTTTCCGACGTACTAATGCACTGGTTATCGGGAGGCGTCCGTATACGACACGAGAGGGCGCCTCCTCTGCAGTTCCATTATCATGGAGCAATATAGATTCTAGATTGTCTGTAGTACAGAGATAGAGTTGTCAACCACAAGTTATGGTGACGGGCGCAAAAAGTAAGCCCGCTTCGTGATTTTGTATGACTTTGTCGGGAAAGTGCGGTAATTCCACGCGTTAATTAGTTTGTGAGGTTAATGAAGGAGATCGTCGTGATTTGTATGCCCATATCGTAGCCCTCTAGTGAAAGGTGGCGGGTCATAGCGCGGCTAGGTTATTTCGCCCACGCGGTGACCGCAGTTGGACTTCCCTGAGTGTCCTTAGAATGAAATAGAAGACCGTCGTCGTCTTCCGCGACGCCTTTGCAGGTTAAATACACATTCCACAATGACATACATACAAAAACGGACCTTACGGAGCAGATAGACATTGAGAGGGAAAGAAGAGCCTTATCAGTAAGGTGTAACATGTTGGCCCGCAGGTTCGCAAGGTGTAGCAAAGAGGCTAAACTAACATTATTTAAAGCGTATTGTCACACCTTTTACACCGGGAGTCTGTGGGTAAAATGGCTTCAGGATACTGTTGGGTTTGCCGCGGTTTTGCTCAGCTTCAAGCATGTTTGCGCAGGAGAGAACGGATGACTTTTATGCCATCACATGAAAGAGGACGTCATTCCTCCTGGCAAGACTGCGCTCGAGCTCCAACAGTATCCTGAAAATGCTAGCGGGAAAACTAGACTCGTCAATCTAGCAGAAATTTATATCTGTTTTGGTGCGGTGAGATAGTTTCTGTACATATCTAGTAAATAGTTAGATAGTTTTTTAAATTTAAATATGTGTATAATCCTTTGTTGTTTTTTTTTTCACTAATATAGTTTTTAAGTAAAATTGTAATTAACAAATGGTCCTTTGATGCACCTAATAAATAAATATTATTATTATTAAAAAACACACCCATGTTTCATTCATCTGCCAGGGCTCGTCGCCGTCGAGGAGATCGGCGCCTGAAGACCAGGTAGGTGCACAAATCAATAAAATCTGTTCGACAACGAGGTGGATTGTCCCCTTAACTTTCTCCTCGATTCGACCTGGACATTTATGGGCCGGGTCCAGGGTCGGGTCCATGACAGGGTCACGGTTGGCGCGATCAACATCAGTTGTTGCATGTCTTCAGCATTTTTACTCAAAATTGAAACGTTATGCAATACGGGGTAACTTTAACGAGCAGAACTCGTGTTTTATGCGGTTGTTTTGGAAGGAACAGTGCTAAATTGTGTATATTTAAATGGGGAATAGAAATAAAGTTGTAAGTTAATATCAGTTAGTGTTTTTGTAATACATCGGTCAGCTATTTATATATAAAACACGGAAACTACAATAGGTTGGAAGATACTTTGCAAAGTTTCAAAGACGTCTCTTTTGTTAAACTGCTCGCCGGAAGTAGGCAGCATGTCCAAAGCCCGAAGCACTTCCTGTGACTCGGACAACTTCGCTTTATAGTTCCACTGCATTCATAAAGCCTTGCAAGTCCTTATCATTTATTCCGTGTAACAAAATATTGCATAACGAGTAATATAAAACGTATGCCACTTTTTAAACTATAAACATTTCCATAAAACGTAAAATAAATTCAATTAATGCGTTAATATTAGATGAAACTGTACCACCATCTAGTGTACAACAATGTATTTGAACTGAAATGGATGGATGAATAGTATTTTGGTAACAATTTCCATTAATTCCGTATCCATATCAATTTGCATTTTAAGTGGGGAGTTTAATGAGAGGGGTATATTCGTCGGAAAACAGGAAAATAGTATTCTTCTATACAATAATGTAATTTAAATGGACACGCGACTGAGCGACACGCGACTGAGCGAAACGTGACACGCGACTGAACGACACGTGACACGCGACTGAGCGACACGCGACTGAGCGACACGCGACTGAGCGACATGCGACTGAGCGACACGCGACTGAGCGACACGCGACTGAGCGACACGCGACTAAGCGACACGCGACTGAACGACACGTGACACGCGACTGAACGACACGTGACACGCGACTGAGCGACACTTGACACATGACACGCGACTGAGCGACATGCGACTGAGCGACACGCGACTGAGCGACACGCGACTGAGCGACACGCGACTGAGCGACACGCGACTGAGCGACACGTGACACGCGACTGAGCAACTGAGCGACATGCGACACGCGACTGAGCAACTGAGCGACATGCGACACGCGACTAAGCAACATGCGACACGCGATTGAGCGAGACGCGACACGCGACTGAGCAACATGCCACACGGGATGAGCGACATAGAGCGTCTCATCAACTGCGAATCAGCCTATTTCTAGCACAGAGCACTTGATATATCCGGTATAATTATACCGGATATTTACAATACAAAGCATTATAATGACAAAGTACCATGACATTACATCACTATTTACATTTTAGTATTACGTCAACGTGAATAAATGAATCATAACATGACATCTGGTATCATGACATATTTAGTATCATGACTAACTGACTATTAAATAATTAATTGCTTTATGTGAACTATATCTTATAATATACCTTAGAACACTTCAAGTAGTGTGTACATTGTATTATATTTAAATCTCGTCCACATGTTCGTCCCATAATCCCGTGGCACGCCGGGGCGGGTCGCTAGTCTACAATAACATGGCCCCATTGTCCCGGCATTAAGCGACCTACATTGGAAATAACGCTAAGAAATTTCACTAGCGTTTGTTATAACAAGCGCATTTCAGACGTTGATGTTTGCCTTTTGTTTATATAAAAACAATGGGTGGGACAAATGAGCTCCATTTTCCACTGAAAATCCACTGCACAATTGAAGAGATAGGGATTTAAACCCACAATACCAAAGTCAACGCCGTTGGATAGACTAGGGCTCAATGTAAACAGAAAACTTGAATGTAATAGCGTAACTCTAAGAAATGTTTCTCAACTGTAATACATTCTTAAGCTTGTAAGGATTAAAGAAAAAACAGTCGTCATTAGTCTTCAAGACATGTTTTTCAACGGTAAAGCTACCTTAGGGGTAAAAGAAATTAAACAAAAACCGTCATCTATACACAAGTACTTTAAGAAACGTTTCTCAACAATAATACAGCCTATGCCTTGTAAGAAATTAAAAAGTAAAAACAGTCCTCAATAGTAACGCAGCCTTAGTCTTTAGGGAAATTTAAAAAAAAAACATGTAACGCTGCCTTAGTCTTTCAAGAGATTTAAAAAAAACAATCCTCAATACTAACGCAGCCTTAGTCTTTAGAGAAATTTAAAAAAAAAAACAGGTAACGCAGCCTTAGTCTTTCAAGACATAAAAAAACAGTCCTTAGTCTTTCAAGACATAAAAAAAACAGTCCTTAGTCTTTCAAGAAATTAAAAAAAAAACAGTATAACAGTAACGCAGCTTTAGTCCTGCGAAAAATTAAAAAAAAATAGGTAACGCAGCCTTAGTCTTTCAAGAAATTAAGAAAAAACAGTCCTTTATTTTTCAAGAAATTAATGTCTTAGTCTTGCGAGAAATTAAAAAAAAACAGGTATCGCAGCCTTAGCCTTTCGAGAAATAAAAAAAAAAACAGGTAGCCTTAGTCTTTAGAGAAATTTAAAAGAACAGGTAATGCAGCCTTACTCTTTCGAATAATAAAACAACAGGTAACGTAGCCTTAGTCTTTCGGGAAATTAAAAAAACAGATAATGCAGCCTTGGTGTTTCATGAGATTAAAAAAACCAGTCCTCAATAGTCACACAGCCTTAGTCTTTAGAGAAATTAAAAAAAACAGGTAACGCAGCCTTAGCCTTTCAAGACATTAAAAAAACAGTCCTTAGTCTTTCAAGAAATTAAAAAAAAAACAGGTAACGTTGCTATAGTATTTCAAGAGATTAAAAAAACAGTCCTCAATAGTAACGGAGCCTTAGTCTCTTAAGAAATTTAAAAAGAAAGTACTCAATGGAAACGCAGCCTTAGCATTTAAGAAAATTAAAAAAAGAACCCGCATACGTCAATGGAACAAGCGACATAATGAATGCTTGTTTTCAAGTTGTACTCGACTTTTCCTTGCGTTTCCAAGTGGTATAACTCCTTGAAAGCCTTTTTTCGCATTTCATACGATTATTATAGTATTTTCTCCTATTATTTCTATTCGTACACAAAGACTACAATTTAGATTTAACATCGTAATCCTTAAGTTTGATAAAACTCATGATAAAAATGCTTACGATAAAGAAAACCATCTTAAAAGATATAATGGATATAGAGGGTTATCCGTGATAGATAGATATATGCTATCAAAGACTTTTTTGTTGATCTATAAAAGAGGCATAATCCCATCATACATTGTTTTATTATATCTTTAAAGGATTAGGCAGCGTTTACAATTAAAATTGACTGTTCGATATTTTTTGCCACTTGCAATAATTATAGTTACATAATAAATAATTTACACAAAACCTTTCCAAATTATATATTTAGTCCTTCTCTATGAAACGCTCTATTTATTGGTGAAAACTGTGTAAAAATCTATTAAGTAGTTAAAAAAATATAAAGGTTTAAATATATATGTTAATCTATGCACATAACATTTCTTATAGTGTTCGAAAATATACCATACTGTCTATTTATATAAAAGAATCAATGATTTACATAAACGAATCGTAGATGTAGATAAAATAAATCGTCGACGTTAGTAAAAGAAACGACGATGTAAATAAAAGAATCGACGACGTATATAAATGAATTGACGATGTAAATAAAAGATTCGACGATGTAAATAAAAGAATCGACGACGTATATAAATGAGTTGACGATGTAATTAAAAGAATCGACGACGTATATAAATGAATTGACGATGTAAATAAAAGAATCGACGACGTATATAAATGAATTAACGATGTAAATAAAAGCTTCGACGATTTAAATAAAAGAATCGACGATGTAAACAAGAGAAACGACGATAAAAACGACGTAAATAAAAGAATTGACGATGTTTGTAACGAGTACTAAGAAAATTGATGATATATTTAATTATCATTTTTTATTTAAAAATCCTAAAAAAATCGACCATTTAATATATTCAATTATCATTTTTATTGGTAATTGTTAATTAATATTTTTTAACCAAATGTTTTAGACCCGAAGTCTATTTGCATTGAATAATAATGAAAAATTGACGTATTTTATTTCATATTTTAAACAAAGTTTTTAGATAATATCAATATATAAAAAAGAATTCGATGTAACTTAAAAGAAGCGACGATGTAAATGAAAGAATCTGTCACGAAATATTGAAGAGTCGAAGATATAACATTGATGATATAAAAGCAATATATTGTCAATTCTTTTATCTTCATAAAAGAATCGACAATAAATTTATAAAATTCTAATAATAGGTAATGTATTAGACAGGAGAATCAAGGATTCAACTATTAATTATTACTTTTCTTTACACAAAAGAATAGACGATGTAAATGAAAGATTCTACAATATAATATAAAAGAACGACGACGTAAATTAAATAATTGTCAATGTCTACTGCATATCTATTATAAATAAAAGAACACGATGATTATTCTATTATTGATTTTATATTAAAACCGAGGTTTTAAATACAGATATATAATATTAAATCGTCCATTCTTTTATGTACGTCATTTCATCTAAGAAGGTTTTATATTTTCAACAAAGGTTTTATAACCAAAGCCAATGTAGATAAAAAAACGAACACATGTAAAATAGTGATGCGCCAATCACAAGACACAAATCCAATTACGAACACTAATTATCCAATGCCGAAATCCAATAATCGCAGTTTAAAAAAAAAAACACAATAAACTAAAGCGTTCTACATACCATCAATAATCTCCCGTCTAATCTCGACAACATGGAATCATTAATACTTTTTCATGAGCCCTCGTAGCCTTTGCATAGTTATTACATTAAAAAATATACAATATCACCACAAACACATAATCCATGTTATAAAATACGTGTATTTACACATCGCTTCACATTAAAACACGTAAAAAATTGATTATATTTGTAACCATGTAGGTTTTGAAGCCTTGGAAACTCGATCTGAATTGATCACACACAACTCGGAAGGAAGAATGGAATCCTACTGATTATTTCATAGAAAGATATAGCTATGATTATGTAAAAGATATATATTTTGTTATCAAAGGGAAATGAACCTTATTTACTGCAAGTGTGAGTTTATATTACAATAAACAAAAGAGAGGGGTAACTTCACTCCCCAATCAGGGGGTCAACGCTAGGGATGTGATAAATAACGTTATTGAAGTAAAAACTCGTTTTGGAACGCTTGTTTAAATTGCAATAGTTTTTTTTTATTATTCTTGAGAACGTTGCGAAAGATACGGCAAGATGAACGGACGTACGTTTTACTTCAGTCGTATAGTACAAAACATACTCGTTTTTAAAGTAAAGCTGCTTTATACACTTGACTTGGGAAGTAAGCTGGTGAATGACGAGAGCGTTACGAAAAGGGTAGTTGCGGAAGGCGAACGGTCGAATTTTTTACTTCAGGCTTCAGTTTTGCTTCAGACGCATGGTCTAAAGTCTACTCCTTTTAATGTAACACCTGTTTACCCAAACTCAACATGGAGAAAAAGCTGGCAAATGATGAGAGCGTTACAAAAATTGTAATCCGGCGTAGAAAGGACACACACTGTAATTACACGACATTCGTGTATAAATCAGATACGTTTAATATCGTTGATAACAAACTTACAATTAATTTATTTTTAGTGCGAATAAACCGGTAAGAAACTGTGTGGTTACTCTTTTAAATATAGTTTTCGTAGGTTAGCCTTGTGTAATATTTAAATAGGTGCAAAATAATTTTATCCGTTAAATAATCTATCGTTATAATTTGCCTTTTGCATAAGAATGTTTTTGGTATATTATTTAGAGATGAATCCTAAAATGATTGCAGTTTGTTGATAAAAATGCGTATGCTCGACCCGTCATATGATTATTGAACCTTCTCCAACCTACAATTGCGTGTTTGATTTGATTTTCCCAATACATCACTGTGCTTTTCGGTGAAGGAAGACATCGAGAGGAAACCTGCATTTTCCAGGAGAAATTCTATGGTTTGAGTTTGTTGCCAACCCACAATAGAGCGCAACTCCATGAAGGGTTTATTCTTTTAAAACTCTCTATCCTATAAGCAAGAGACAGAAGTCCAGTAAGGTGACGCTAACAGATCGCTACTTATTAAAATGCCATTACAATAAAAGTACGTTTTCGTTATACGCTTGAAAAACGTACGTTTTCGTTAAGCGCTATCCAGCAACGTTAAAGTTTTACAACACTGGCTCACGGTGCTGCCAATTAAT
Source organism: Elymnias hypermnestra (assembly GCA_015832385.1). NCBI lineage: Eukaryota > Metazoa > Arthropoda > Insecta > Lepidoptera > Nymphalidae > Elymnias > Elymnias hypermnestra. Next base: position 2,166,022 of record JACTOM010000937.1, read on the forward strand.
AAAACTTTCCATTCAAATGGACTCGATTGTTTATATTTTACATTTCTAATTAAATATGTACGTAATATTTGGGAGCAAAATCCAATAGCCAAATTTAATAGTATTCAGAGGCGAAGTTGACAAAAGGTTATTGGATAAGTTTTTTATGCTGCCATTGTTATTAATGTTTTATTGTACCGAGCATTTCTACTTTATTGTCGAGAGTAAAAGTACAAAACAATATGTATTTCAGATTTATATAGTAATTAGCTGTGCCTCGCGTAGTTCCCTATACAAAGTGTTAGGAGACCGCTCCCAAAAACGAAGGCAGACGATAGTACTAATGACACCTTTGATTATGGGACGGAGAAAAATCATATTTTTAAAAAGTTATATTGTCATTGTGTACGCTCCATCATGTTAGAACAGATCTACTCCTGATTTAGAAAGTTGATTCCGCTGAGAAGAAACCGGCAAGAAATTCAGCGGTTACTCTTTTAAACATAGTTTTGTATGTTACAATTTGTGATATTTTATTTCTGTGTGCCACCGAAATCAAGTTCAACCAGTGGTATCGCTTAAATAATCATCAACATTATAATATGCCTTTTTTTAAAAGGATGTTTTTTTACATATTTCATAAAATGATACAGAGTGTTTTATTGAAAATGAGTAAAATCGTACAATTTCTGAACTTCCTGCACTTTAAAATATGGCATTACAAGTTTGTTTTGTTCAGGGAACTGGAATTTTTCATCTGATAATCAATAAATGAACTAAAAAGTCTATTTTTAATTGCTGATTCTGTGAATGTTATATATATATATACTTCTATTCTCATTTCTAACTTAAAATAACATTATAAAACTATCAAAGTTTTTAAATATACATATATTTTTTACTCGATTAAACTATGAGTGTACCAAGATCTTATAATATGAGCTATCTGTCACCAAAAATTAACGTCCCACTACTGGGCACAGATCAGGTACAGGCACGACGGCTAAACGTGCTCTCCGTGGCAGGGGGGTACAATACACCGCCAATTTCCCAAGTTTGGGCAATTGAGAAAATCTCAATAGAAAACTCAATATGTATTTGGAATTGGACTGACCCGGAACTCGGACCCAAGACCTCATGTCTATAGCCGAACAGACTGACAACTAGACCAATGAGGCAATCATGACAGGGTCGACATTTTTATATACTTAATATGTTTTAACATATTAAGTATATAAAAATACATTTAGAATCTTAATAAATAGTTTTTTTTTGTGCAGACAACATTTATAATATCATATGTCACTTATCAATTGACAATAGAAAACTCTATCACTGGCTGTATGGCCTAGTTACTGCGAATAACTATAAAATCAAGTACCTTTATAACTTATTATATTAAAATATAGAAGCTTTACAGTCATTTTATTTATAAAATATAAATGAAACGTTTTGAATCTACATTTTATTCAAAGTATTCCAATTTGACATTATCTGTCTATGTTAAAACTTGTGCCTCTTTATTGAAATACATAAAATTAAAAATAAATGAAATGTCAATTGTCATATAAATTATAACCTTAAAATGAAATAGATTGTTATTTAACATTACAAAATAAAGAAGATAATACAATAATTTGTTTATTAAAATTTTTTCAGTTTTATATATAACTTAAAATACTTTAGCAATGAATATAGCAAGGAGAGTCTTTACTATACCATATCAAAATGTAAGCAAGAACCTCTATAGAAAATTCAGGATATCTTCTTCCAGATGCGATTCATCTTCTAGAACAGAGCCTCAGATAGTAGAAGAGAAGTTCGACTTTGAAGACCTGAAAGTATTAGAGCGAGTAGAACGACGTAAAGCCAAGATACCACCTTTCATGAAGGACGTCTTCCTCTCCATATACAATCGCGATTTACTCGCATATCCCGAAATATTAAACAAAGACGAATCAGCAGCTTTAGACAACCGAGTTTTAGCGTTAGAAAAAGTATTTTCAGACCCTAATAAAACAGAAAATGATCGTCAAAACGCGTTAATTAAAACCGGAATGTACGGTGCACCGGTTAGCTTAACAAATGGAGGTTTGGCAATGAATTTTACAGAGAGTTTGAGATATTTAGACGTTATTTCTACAGACCTCAAGCTGGGACAGGCGATAAGTGATCATTGGGTCGGTTTAAATGTACTTGAAAAAGGTTTAAATGCAAACGATTATCAGAAATTACTGGACGACTTAACATCTGGTGAAGTGTTGATTAATTTGTGTATTAGAGAGAAGTTATCGGAGAGATTGATGCAAGCGGATTTCAGTACAACAGCAGAACTGGATACTAATGGTAATGTGTTTTATTTACAACTAAATGTACCCTTTGTTTTGTTACTAGGTGAGGGAAAAGACCAATACCTACAAAAACCAAGTGGAATCCTGTTCATCCATGTGCAAGGCACTGAGTGTTCAACTTTTGCATTGTTTGTGTCGCTGGTGTCCTGAATAAGTCTAAATGAGGATTCACGAAGGTGGGAGTTGGTGTAAAAACACTACACCCCAACACATACAGCGGTGATGCGAAGCGTCCACTGCAATTTCATTCTCCTGCATGTGGGCATCCTTAAATGTGATTACAGTCATGTAGAAGAAGACCAGTACCTATCACATCCTCTCACTGGAGAGCATTGCTCCTATAATGCTCTCAAGCAAGAGTCCCCATCATTGCTGCTAAAGTCCCCAGGCTGAATAATCTGCCACAGTGTGATGTGCTAAGACGATAGCTGCACCACACTCATGGCAATTGGGCGACTCCTCCCAGTCAATTTCTGTATGAATCCTGATCTCATGGGAATATGGGGAAACTCATTCTTAGTGATTGTCTATATTAAAAAGAAACCCTATTTTAAATTACAAGTAAATCTGTTGAACACTTTTAATAATGTTACAAGAAATCATTACCTTTGTATACTAATCCTGTGGAGATACATTAATTCCTGTTCTTAGTGAGCATCTACATCGAAAATGGCATATTTATTCTGAATTAAAAGATATTTGAGTGAATCGTTTTAGAAATGCTGCACAAAGTTGTCATCTTTTGCACGTATTTTATTATTGTGAAAATTTAAAAAATATTTTCTTTGTGTATACCTCCAATCACTTGTTATTATGGCAAAGGCCGTTCTTAGTGGGCATAACACATCACAAAAGAAAATTTTATGTTGTTATTTAATATGCAAATTGTAAGGTTTGGTCGTTGCCCCAGACCTTTTATTTCTAGTTGGGCAAATTTCCTGAGGTGAAACTGGTGCTAAGATGAAGCGTCACTTCTTCACCACTCTTTGACCTTTGTTTAATTATAAGCCATCTCTTGTAATTTTTATGACATGCTTATATTTTGGGCTTCCAGGCATATGGCATATAACCGGTGAAAAGATATGCCAAAGTGCAAAAGGATACCTTGTGGTGCTCTGTTTGGTAGAAGGTTCGAGGTTTAAACCCCTTCTGGTGCATCCGAACTCACTCGGAGTCAGTTCCGAGGGTTGTTTTGTCTCTTTTAAGAACACACCGGGTAAGACTCTTTAACTTAAATTATTAAATATATTCAATTTTTATAAAATAGATTAATTTAAGTGTATTTACAATAACAATACTTGTATTTCTTAATACTGTTTGAATACAATGCAATTACAATACTTGTATTTCTTAATACTGTGTGAATACAGTGCAATAACAATACTTGTATTTCTTAATACTATTTGAATATAATGCAATTACAATACTTGTATTTCTTAATATTGTGTGAATACAGACAATTACAATACATGTATTGTATATTTTGGATTATTTTTAATTATTTTAGCCACACCTCTTGACGAGATAACAGAAGATGAGCTCTCCAAAACTCTCAGTATATCCCGGCTTTATACAGCAACTCTATGCAGGAACAGATTGTTGACATCACTGAACTCCTGCATGGAATATATTAAGCCAAGATTCTTCTCTGGTGAGTATATTAACTTCTATTTCAAATAACATCTCCTCTTTTCTCTTTTCGTCTCTAAATAGTTTATATGAATAAATTAAATGGAAATGTCTGCCAGAATTAAAAAATGCTTTTCCGATGTTCTTTGAAGCAACTGAATGTAAAAATAACATCTCTTATTATCTCCTCTTTTCTCTTTTTAAAATTATATCTATGTAAATCACAAGTATCTGTTTGACTGACTTTTCCAAATGTTTATATGAAATGTATCCATGATTCTATATAAAAACTTCTTTTCAGCTTACTTTAGATATCTTCTCTCCATTCTATTTCTGTTCTCTTCTCGTAATTGTGTTGAAAACGTTGTTGTTTCTTTTGTATTCTTTTCTGTTTATTTATTTATACATCGCCAACAAAATACTAACTTAATTCTCTAACCTTTCTTTTTTTTCCACATTCACACCTTTACCTCTCTTCTCTTCTCTCCTTTCCTTACCCTTTATCTCCTTTCATATCCTCATTATACACAATATTAAAAATCTTGACTGAGTTAATCTCTTTTCGCACCACCTTCGGTTCTTACCAGATGGAATATCTGTTCATGTTACTATGTTAGACTGTATCATCACTTATCACACTAATAATCCAGGGAAGTCCCTGACGGAGGTTCCAACCATTCGTGCAACCATCGGTGACACCATCATGAAGATATACGCCAGCGAAAGTGCTGAGTACTTCACCGCCGGGTTGCTGGATGGTTACATGGAACCGGATTGTGACCTTGAGGTGTCAATGTGCAGGTGAGGTCGCAGATTTATTTCTAAAGTGACACATCTACGTACTATGTTCAACCCAAAACACTACCTTGGTTATAGTGACATATCTGCATACATTACTCATCTCGGATGACTTTTCAAATTCTACAGTGGCACATCTACATACATAACTCACTTCAAAACGCTGCTTCAGTTCTACAGTGACATATCTACATGCTTCATTCACTTTAGAAAACTATTTTAATTGTATAGTGACACATCATCATCATCAACACAAAACACTTTTGTACTTCTACAGTGACACATGTACATGCTTTTTGAGAATTCGTTCAATACTACAATGACTCATTTACATATTGAAGTCACCCTAAAACGCTGCCTTGGTTATAGTGACACATCTACGTACACAAATCATAATTTCAATTCTACAGTGACATATCTACAGGCATCACTCACTTCAAAACACTGTTAGTTCTACAGTGACGTATCTGCATACTCCACTCACTTCAGAACACTATTTTACTTCTATAATGACACATCTACATACATCACTTACTTCAATACACTGTTTCAGTCCTACAGTGACATATCTACATACTACATTCACCCCAAAGCTTCATTCACTTCAGATCACTATTTTAATTCTACAGTGACTCATCTACGTATCGCAGTCAGCCTAGAACAGCCTTGATTATAGTGACACATCTGCATACCTTATTCTTTAATACTATAGTGTCACATCAACATACTACAATGACTCATCTACATATTGAAGTCACCCTAAAACGCTGACTTGGTTATAGTGACACATCATAAATCACTTTAAAACTCGATTTCAATTCAATACAACACTCATTTCGAAACACTGTTTTATTTCTACAGTGACATATCTATAAATTGCAGTCAACCTAACAACAAACCTAACACTGCCTTGGTTATAGTTACATGTCTGTATACATTGTTCACCTCAGGTAACTTTTTTAATTCTATAAGGACACATCTGCAGACATCACTCACCTCAAAACACTGTGTTAGTCCTACAGTGACGTATCTGCATACTTCGGTCACTTCAGAACACTATTTTTTTCTATAGTGATATATCTACATACATCTCTCACTTCAAAAGGCTGTGTCAATTCTAGAGTGACTCATCTAAATAAATAAATTACTGCACAGACACCCTTGCGACAGTTGACTTAAAATTACAAAAGTACATACATAATTTACTTCAAAACACTATTTTACTTCTACAGTGACACATCTGCATTTTTTCTGATGTTTTTCTTTATTAAATTGATTTTCCTAGATTTTTTTTAAGTGTCTAAGATTACGTTTTGTTATATGGCAATAAAACTTTTAATTCTAAAGTGACACATCTGACCGTTTTTGACTTTCACGTTATAAGGAGTGATTTAGGTTACTTTATTTTTAAAAATAGTATACAGATATATCTCTCGCATAGGAATTTCATAGCGAACCACGCTCAAAGCCAGCTCCTGAAACTCCTGGCGATACCAGGTGTTGAGAAGCAGGCGGAGTGTCTCCAGCTCCTGGAGGACATGAGGTCCTTATCACTCAAAGGGGAGACCATCGAGAGCGTCAACATGTTTATTGGTAAGACTAACATTGATTGTGTCATCTTATGCATATGTATGCTCAGCATGACAAATGATTTCCGGATTGCTCTTGTATTAAAATAAATGTTTAACTATTTTCTTTGTGTAGCTTTAGCCATTGGTGTCACCTGCGTATCTTCCTATTCCGTGTAAAATGGGAAATCCGTTCTTAGTGACCGTCTACAATGCTAAAGCAGTTACTTAATTTGAAGTCAATGAAATGAATCGCGAATAAAATCTATTATTGTATTAGATATAACCCACAATTTTACCCGAGTAGATCCCGTTCCCGTGGGAATATGAAAAGATCCGTTCCTGGTATTCGTCTACATTGCGAAAGGATTAACTCAATTTTCAGTGAAATGCGACTATAAATCATTTGTCTATTGAATACGACCCATGGTTTCACCCCAATAGTTCCTGATCCCGTGACAAACGCTTGGAAGATCCATGCTTAGTGACCATATACGTTCCATAAATCCATGCCTAGTGACCGTCTACATAGCGAAAATCCGTACCTTCCGTAGCGGGAAATCCGTAATGATTGATCGTTTACATTGCATAAGTCCATACTTAGTGACCGTCTACATTGCGAAAATTCGTACTTAGTGACCATCTACATTGCGAAAATTCGTACTTAGTGACCGTCTACATTGCGAAAATTCGTACTTTCCGTAGCGGGAAATCCATAGTAAGTGACCGCTTACATTGCATAAATCCATACTTAGTGACCGTCTACATTGCGAAAGGGGTATCACAACTTCTAGTCAATCGGGAATATAAAATATTTCTGTATAATCTGCGTTGTTACCCGTGTTTGATCCGATCCCGCGGGAAAATGAGAAATCCGTTCTTAGTGACCGTTTTCTTTGCAAAAGGCTCACTGTTAAGTATCAAATTAATCGTGAATATAAACTATTTAGCTGTTTAATATGCAGTGAACGTTTTGGAAAATTCGTTTTAGTGACCGTCTACATTGCTTAACTCCGTACTTAGCGTAGCGAGAACTAACTGCTTAGTGACAGTCTTCCTTGCGTCAATCATTTTGTCAATCATACATATATACAAGGTGTTACGGAATGGTAGTACAAAGAAAGAAAGGTTAGATTCAAATCAAAATATCTTTATTCATATATTATTTCAATGTGCACGTGTTGATAATATTAGAACGACTTACAATCTAGAGTTACGAGGGTACCTTCGGACCCTGTTCTGAGAAGAGCCCACAATAGACTCAGTCGGGTGTACGTTTTTTTCTCATTATCATTACAGTATATATTTTTAATCTATTTTAAATCGATTAGAGCAATTCATTTCTCTCTCTCTGTATATATATATATATGCTCGTTCTCTCCTATACGGAGAGTAATAAGAGCATAAAGAATAGGGGCGCAGGGTTCTCCGCCGACATCATCATTAATGGCATCCATAATTCTATTTCCATACTGTGGGCGTTGGTGGGTATAGTTGGTGCAATCAAACACTGTATTAATTAACTCAAATTATAATGTTCAATCACTTAATGTTTCCGATTTCAATTTACACAAACTCAATAATAATAATAGCTAGGAACGCGATAGTTTCAATAGTCGACCGCTCTGGCGGACCGTCACCCGAGAACTGGAGTGACGCGCGCTGAAATGTCACTATTGACTCTGCCCCACACCGATAGACAGATGGCTCCAGCGTTCCACAGACTTGCATTCCACTCATCATCATCAGGTGAATATGTGTAAAATTATTTTCAAGCTCTCAACGGAATACATTACGCCGGCAGAGAAATGTCAAATGAAATCAAGAAGATAAGGAACCCACTCTTCAATCCCTCTTTCATCATCAGGAAGATGATAGAAGACAGACATCAGGTGAGATTTTAGTTTCCAAATCCTTTAGTTTCTTTATATCGAGGTTGCACTTTATGTATAATACATTCTCTAGGAAAAGGACGAACCGAAGCTGACGTTATACCTATCTGAACACCTCCACCCGACCCTGAAGAAACCTTCAGAGAACCTGGAGTATTGCGTAATGAGGATGAGGTACACCTGCGAGACCCTCATGAGCAGACACGGCACGGAGGTAGTCAACGCCTACACGTGAGTGACCACTGACCATCTAATGTGATATGCTAACCAAATTTTCATAACCATAGACATATTCTAAAAAATCTACAAACATTTTGCTAAATTTTATGACCCCTCACCATCAAAGAGGATGACAGACACGCTGTCCAAAATATGCTACTTCGGATTCAACTCCCTAATTTCTATATTAAAGTTTTGACAGCTTTGATGATCACTTACCATCACATGATCTCACAAGTATTGTCAAACTAATCTATCGTTATAATAGAATTACAGACAAACACACCGTATATACTAAAAGTATCTTAATTCGAAATAAACTTTTGAGTTTCTTATATTAAAGTGTTGATAGCTTTGATGATCACTCACCATCAGATGATACAATATCATATTTGTATTGCAGTGAACTGTGCCGATTAGCCGAGGCGGCTACTGAGATATTAGCCATGACAGCCGTATTGGCTAGGGCTTCTAGGTATGTTGCATAATACACACATGCACAATCATATGGTTACAAATGCATACACACCCAGTCTCATACACACACACACACATCAAATCACATACATACACAGACACACGCCCAGTGACAAGTCCACACACATACACTAATTCACATGTCCACATTCAAACACCAAATAAGCCTACACATACACACACACACCAAGTTACATGACAACATGAACACACATAAATTCTAAGTTACGTGCTGATATACACATACACACACAGACACATCAAATCACACAAACACATATGAAATGATCATTGCTTCATCAGTAGTTCAACATCAAGGCACATAAACCCATCATCACACTCCAGGGCGTACTGTATCGGGCTGAGGAACAGCGAGATCGAGATGAAGCTGGCCTCCGTGTTCGTGGAGAGCACCAAGGACCGAGTGAAGAGGCTGCTGCTGCAGGCCAACGAGGGCGAGTACCTCAACCTGGACTACTTCAGGCTCCAGCTGGGTAAGAAGTATGTGGAGCACAACACGTCTATAGTAGAGAAACCCACCGCCAGGGTTTTTTGGTAGAATAAATGGTTATATAGTTAGTTATTTTGTGTTTTATTCAGACTATCCACCGACTACGCTTTACTCTGACTCGGATTGAATGGTTACTATTTATATCCNTTTACTCTGATTAAGAATGAATCGTTGAATCGTTACTATTTGCCTCCAATCAATCGAATACATTTTACTCTGATTAAGAATGAAGCGTTACTATTTGTTTATACATCCCATCAACCGACTACGTTTTAATGTGACTTTACCAGTTTTACAAGTTACAAGGTGATAATAAAAAAACATCATAATTTTTTATAACAAATTTATTAAGCTTTCTACTGTGAAAAAAGATAATTCTGACAATATATACATCTTAATGTGAATAGATATTTTAAATTACCTGGAATCTATGTCCCCTTTTTGTTATAATCTGTCTCATATTTGTAACAACCTTTGTTTTGTTTTTGTCGAAATCTTTGTCGCAACTTTGCTGGAATCTACGTCCTATTTTTGCTAGAATCTATATCCTATTTTCGTTAAAATCTATATTCTGTTTTAGTTAAAAGCTATGCCCTATTCTTGTTTAAATCTAAGTCACATTTTTGCTGCAATTCATATCCCTCTTTTGTCATAATTTTGTTGAAATCTATGTCCCATTTTTGTTGTAATTATGCTGGAATCTATGTCCTATATTTGCAACAATGTATATATCACTTTTGGTGCAGTCCGTGACCTATTTTTGTCGGAATCTATGCCCTTATTTTAGTAGTATCTATGTCCCTTAATCCTGGAATCTACGTCCTATTTTTGCTAGAGTAATATCCTGTTTTTGTTAGAATCTATCTCCTATTTTTGCTAGAATCTATGCCCTATTCTTGTGAAAATCTAAGTCACATTTTTGCGGAAATTTGTATCCGGCTTTTGTCAGAATTTCTGCCTTGAGTTAATGTCCTAATTTTGTAGAAATCTGTATCCCATTTTTTGTGTAATTATGCTGGAATCTACGTCCTATTTTTGTTGGAATCTATGCCCTTATTTTATTGGTATCTATGTCCCTTAATCCTGGAATGTACGTCCTATTTTTGCTAGAGTAATATCCTGTTTTTGTTAGTATCTATGTCCTATTTTTTTGGAATAAATAATCTTATTTTGCTGGAATGTTATCATATTTTTAGAAAAATCTATGACCTATTTTTGCTAGTATCCATGTCCGATTTTTGCTGCAGTCTATAACCTATCTATTGGATAGATTTCGAGATTTATTTTAATTGCTAGCTTGCCTTATGGTCTGTATGCATCTCTCGGATATACACTAATATAAGACACGCCTTTATCAGCCGGTTTGAACTGATCTCCTATTGTGACATTTTTGACAATGTTGCCAGACTTTTTGTTCCTTTTTCTTAACTTGGCAACACCTTCTGCGATCTTTTTGGGTAATTTCTTCGGTTCGAAGGCCTCTGTGTTCTCTATGGTCGCGTCTATGGTTTGGATTTTATTTTTTTCTTTCCTTTTATAATAAAACACTTCCCAAGCCAAAGTTATCATTGCAAGTCCCAAACCGAACAGTGTTGCTATAAAAACACCGCCTGTAATCGATACATATTATAAAACAAACACTATCTGTTTGATGGGAGTGTACTCAAAAACTATTGAACGGATATTCATGCGGGTTTTCTATATCCTATTTTTGGTACAATGTGTGTCCTATTTGTGTTAGAATCTGTGTCCTATTTTTGATACCATCTGTGTCCTATTTTTGTTAGAATTTACGTTCTATTTTTGTTAGAATCTATGTCCTATTTTTGTTTAAATTATGTCCTATTTTTGTTTTAGTGTATGTCCTACTTCTGGTACAATGTGTGTCCTATTTTTGTTAGAATCTATGTCCTATTTTTGTTAGAATTTACGTTCTATTTTTGTTAGAATCTATGTCCTATTTTTGTTTAAATTATGTCCTATTTTTGTTTTAGTGTATGTCCTACTTCTGGTACAATGTGTGTCCTATTTTTGTTAGAATCTATGTCCTATTTTTGTTAGAATTTACGTTCTATTTTTGTTAGAATCTATGTCCTATTTTTGTTTAAATTATGTCCTATTTTTGTTTTAGTGTATGTCCTACTTCTGGTACAATGTGTGTCCTATTTTTGTTAGAATCTATGTCCTATTTTTGTTAGAATTTACGTTCTATTTTTGTTAGAATCTATGTCCTATTTTTGTTTAAATTATGTCCTATTTTTGTTTTAGTGTATGTCCTACTTCTGGTACAATGTGTGTCCTATTTTTGTTAGAATCTATGTCCTATTTTTGTTAGAATTTACGTTCTATTTTTGTTAGAATCTATGTCCTATTTTTGTTTAAATTATGTCCTATTTTTGTTTTAGTGTATGTCCTACTTCTGGTACAATGTGTGTCCTATTTTTGTTAGAATCTATGTCCTATTTTTGTTAGAATTTACGTTCTATTTTTGTTAGAATCTATGTCCTATTTTTGTTTAAATTATGTCCTATTTTTGTTTTAGTGTATGTCCTACTTCTGGTACAATGTGTGTCCTATTTTTGTTAGAATCTATGTCCTATTTTTGTTAGAATTTACGTTCTATTTTTGTTAGAATCTATGTCCTATTTTTGTTTAAATTATGTCCTATTTTTGTTTTAGTGTATGTCCTACTTCTGGTACAATGTGTGTCCTATTTTTGTTAGAATCTATGTCCTATTTTTGTTAGAATTTACGTTCTATTTTTGTTAGAATCTATGTCCTATTTTTGTTTAAATTATGTCCTATTTTTGTTTTAGTGTATGTCCTACTTCTGGTACAATGTGTGTCCTATTTTTGTTAGAATCTATGTCCTATTTTTGTTAGAATATACGTCCTATTTTTGTCACAATCTGTGTCCTAATTTTGTTCAAATCTATGTCAGGTTTCACTAATAGATAAAGCAATTAATAAAGCAAATGTTTTTTGCATATAATTTATGAATGTTTTGGATAAAATGGCATAATTGTTGCAAGTGTCAGATAAAAGCCACCTGTGAGCTTTTATCGTAAATAATGCCTAATCCGTGAGAGATATAACAAAACAATGTATGGTGGAATAATAGCTCTTTTAAATACCTACAATAAAGTGTATGTTATCATACATCTATCTTTTAAGGATAACTCAATACATCCAATTTATTTTCTAAAATGGTCACGTAGAATGCGGTGATTGTAAAGGCATTTAGACGGATACAGTATTAATGCTCATCCATTTAAATATATTAGCTGCATTAAGTATTTCATGCATATTATTTTGATATGCACCACTATATAATTTAAATGGATATCTTAGGAGATATCGCAAAAAAAAGCTCGCGCGAAAATAAATTCAAATATGTTTAGTACATGGATGATGGGACTCGTTGTAACTTTTTTCATGGTTTGTCTAATGCAAACGCGTGTAGATAAATAGACGCTTAGAATTTCCCGTTCCCTTTTAAGCTTTCTCCTATGATTAAGTCAAAGTATATTATAGCTTGTATTTACCCAAACTCTCTAATGTGATTCCTTCTGACTCGTCAGCATCAGGACAGGATTGGCGCAAGGATTCGTTCCAGTATCTGGATAAAATAAAACATAAACACACAAGTTTTGCTGTTGCTCGATCTGATGTTACGTATTCAAGGTGTTAGGTATACCGTTCCCGAAAACGTAGACAGACGATAGTACTAATGAGACCTTTGATGATGGGGCGGGGAAAAAACTATAGTATTTTTAAAAACGTTTTTCTAGCATTATTTACGCTCCATCTTGTTAGTACAGCTAAATGAAGCGATAGTGAAGAAAAAATACTTTACTAAAAAACCAGCAATGAAACACAAAAGTACGGGTCAGAACGGATCAATGACCTTTACTTTACTAAAAAAACCCGTAATGAAACAAAAGTCTCGGTCCGCACGGGTTAACGACTTTTACTTAACTAAAAAAAAAAACTAGCAATAAAAAACAAAAGTCCTAGTCAGCATGAGTCAACGACCTTCAAAAAAAACAGCAATGTAACACAAAAGTCCAGGTCAACAATCTTTACTAAAACAAAACCAGCAATGAAACACAAAAACACGGGTCAACGACCTTTTACTTTACCAAAAAAAAAACCAACAATGGAACTCAAAAGTCCGGCACAGCTAGGGTCAACGACCTCTAGCTGCTACCGCGCGGCCACGGTTAGCTAGAGGTCGTTGACCCGGCCCAGACGTTAGCTGTTTTGAATTTTGTGTTACATTGTTGTTTTTTTTTAATAATGTATTTTTTCTTCATTATCGTTTCATTTAGCTGTACTAACATGATGGAGCGTAAACAATGCTAATAAAACGTTTTTAAATCTTATTTTTTCCCGTTCCAACATCAAAGGTGTCATTAGTATTATCGTCTGTTTTCGTTTTTGGATGCGGTCTCCTAACACCTTGTATATATATAACATCAACTGACTTGCTGGATAGTTGTTCCAAGAATCGTTCCTTCTGCAAATCCAGCAGGGTCCTGGACAGGTCCTCCTGCAGCCTGGAGCCTTGCTGCACCGCGATAGCATAGGGCTGCTCAGCGAACACCTCACCCACTTCAGTCAGATTACAGTTGCGTGTTATCTCGTATCTGAAAATGTGTGTTTGTCTGTCCATCTTAACTCAAAGCCTAGGCAAATCATGTCCAGTTACTCCTTTGGAAATATACTCCAGTGTAACATGTGGGCAAGTTAAATATCTTGTCCTGTCAAGAATTTTGGCATATCGAGCTTATTGACTTGACTGGGCGATATGCTCGTTATTTCCGGACAAGCGTGTTGGCAAACGGAGCATATTGCCCACTCCAGCCTGTTGCCCAGTCAAGCATTTTAGCAAATCGAGCATATTGGCCTTACTGGGCAATATGCTCAATATCTCCCAACCAATTGGCAAATTGGAGCTCGTTGGCAAATGAAGCATATTGCCTAGTCCAGTATTGTATGGTAGATTGTGTTGTACACTTGATCTTGCAATAAAATATATTTGATTTGAGCAATTCGGCAAATCGAGCATATTGACTTGACTGGGGATTTTGCTAACAATTCCCAGTCAAGCAGGTTAGCAAATGGAGCATATTGTCTACTCGAGCTCATTAACAAATTGAAAATATTGTCCACTCGAGCTCATTGGCAAGTGGAGAATATTGTCCACTCGAGCTCGTTGGCAAATAGAGCATATTGTCCACTCGAGCTCATTGGCAAATGGGTAATATTGTCCGCTCGAACTCGTTGGCAAATGGAGAATATTGTCCACTCGAGCTCGTTCGCAAATGGAGAATATTGTCCACTCGAGTTCGTTGGCAAATGGAGCATATTGTCCACTCGAGCTCATTGGCAAATGGAGCATATTGTCCACTCGAGCTCTTTGGCAAATGGAACATACTGTCCACTCGAGCTCATTGGCAAATGGAGCATATTGTCCACTCGAGCTCGTTGGCAAATGGAGCATATTGTCCACTCGAGCTCATTGGCAAATGGAGCATATTGTCCACTCGACCTTGTTGGCAACTCAAGTATATTATCCAGTAAAACATTTTGGCAAATCGAGCAAAGATGCTTAAGTGGTCAATATGCTCAATATCCCCCTGTCATGCTTGTTGGCAAACGGAGCATATTGTCTACCCCAGTATTTTGACAATTCGAACTTGTTGCCTACGGGCGATAATTATACGTGATAACGTCATAAGATAACATTGTTGTAATGAACAATGGAATCAGGCCGATCGCGCCTCTCTATCGCTTGTATAGCCCTCTCGCTCGCACGCTCGTTATCACTTCAATAAACTCTAGTACACAAATAAAAAATTAAGTGCTAATACTTACTTAATCTCGGCCGAGTCATGTATGAATGCGAAATCAGCTTCAGAGTGTTCGTCCACTTGACGGAAACCAGTCTCGGCATCCAGCACAGGCCCTGGTTTCAACATGAGTCTTTGAGTCCACTATAGGACTCAGTCTTTATCATCTAAACTAGCGATTTACCTCGAATTTGCTTTCAAAAAACCTGCGTATCTGCCATAGAAACGCACGAGTTTAATGCGTCAAATTTATTATCGCGCGTGTTATTTTTGCGATGACTCCTAAGATATCCATTTAAATTATATGATGTAAAGGATCAAAATAATCTACATGAAATGCTTAATGTAACTAACCTATTTAAATTGCTTAATGATTGACACTGTATACGTTTAAATAACTTTACAATTATATCATTTTAGTAGCCATTTTCGAAGATAATATTGGTTGTAGTGAGTTATCCTTAAAAGATAGATGTATTTCATCTAAGACTTTTTTGTAGATTAATAAAAGAGCTATTTTTCCATCATACATTGTTTTGTTATATTTCTAACGGATAAGGCAGTGTTTATAATGAAAGTTAGTGGCTTTTTATTTTCCGACACTTCACATAATTATCGGTATATTTCAATCAATTTAAATATAACCTTGACAAATTATACACACAAACCTTTCTTATGAATCACTCTATCTATTGGTGAAAACTGCATCAAATTCCGTTCAGTAGTTTTTGAGTTATTCGCGATTTTGTAAGGGTACGTACCAGATGCATTAATAGCCAGTAGGATGTGTCCGTATTGCTCTCTAATAGGATAGTCCCAAACGCGGTACTGGGACTGATCCGATGTCGCATTTAAAGTGATTTCTTTCCAAACCCTGTGACAATAAATAAATTTATATATACAGAGCTCCCCAAACCTCTTAACATCTCAACAAAGCTATCGCAGCTGACGTCACAGTGTTTTTTTCCAATTAAATCCAAATACAGTGACAATATATAGTTTCTACGAGGTATGACAATTAAGTAATGAGACTGATTTTATTGCTGCGCTTATGGTAAACCTTTGACCTTGAAATTCTCTTTTTCCGGCATCCCTCCCCTCTCCATTGTTATGTGTGCCATCGCTCTAGCTTTAGTTCGCCTGCTGCGTCAAGTTGAGTAGACGTGTGTTTGTAGTGCTCGTTACGAAAATGGAAAAACGAAATCAAGGGCAACGCGTCGCGATAAAATTTTACGCCAGATTGGGCGAAACAGCTACGGAAACGTACGCTAAAAGTGTATGGTGATAGTGCTCTTAGTCGTGCCCAGGTGTTTCGTGTATAGCATTGGAGTTGATTTGTAAAAACACGCCAGCAAACACCTTCACCAAATACGAATGATAGATATATGACTGCACTAAACTGATAAACTAATACCGCCATTATCCTAAAACTTTTTTTTTGTCGGAGTCAAATAGTTTGCGGAACGCCGGCGCCATCTATGTATCGGCGCTGGACAGAGTCAATGTGTCGCAAATTCTGGAGTGACAGCTCGCCGGTGCTGTCGGCTGTTGAAACTGTCGAGTTCCTAACTATTATTGTCCCTACGCTGTATGCTTCTTCCTTTCTCTCTTATTCTCCGACATATAAAATAGTAGACAATATATATCAGAGAATAAGAGAAACATAAAGCATAGGCAAAGGACTTCCCTGCCGACATCGACATTAGTGGATTCCATAATTCCTTCTCCAAACTGTGGGCGTTGGTGGGTAATGTTGGTGCAATCAAACACTTTATTAATGAACTCGGTTTATAACGTCGAATCACTTAATGTTCCGAAAATCAATTCACACAAACTCATTAATAATATTAGCTAGGAACGCGACAGTTTCAAAAGTCGCCTGCACCGGCGGGCCGTCACACGAGAACTACCGAGAGACGCGTCGGACTGCCACTAATTGACTCTGCCCCACGCCGATAGACAGATGGTGCCAGCGTTCCACAGACTATTGCACTCCGACATATTTTTTTTTTCGAAGTGCGTAGTTGCTGTTAGCCCTACTGGCTTTGACAGCGTAACCGAGAGGGATGGCGAGTGCAGAAGCTCTGCCGAGGGGTGGGCCCGTAGAAGGGCCCTGCTGCGTCGGGGGAAAACGTTGCTCTAAGGCCGCCTCCTGCGAGCCTCGGACCTAGGCTTAGAGCAACGTTTGCTGCTGCTGAAAAGGGTAATCAGACAAGCACTCCGACATATTTGCGTACACATCTTTTATACTCTCCTCTCCGCAACTCACCTCACCTCTCCCCTCCTCTCCACTACCAATATCGCCACACTAGCGCCTCTCGCCGGAAGTCAATAAACTTGTGTTACAATAACTATTGGAAACTAATAGTAATAGGTGTTAGGACATAAAATTTATAAAAGGTTAAGAATTTCTTTTCAGTCATGGCTGTAAATCGATGGCACAGCTATATTCCTACCAAGGAAATTAATGAACAAATGACAACAATTACATAACTACCTCCACAATTACACATTGTTCCGATATTTACATTTGTGCCTTATATTGTATAGGTGACTCACCTGTATAGAGTATCTTCAGCGAATTTCATATTAATGAAGTACTGGTGTATTGTAGAACTTTCTACTACTGTGTAATTGATCCGGGATTGTCTTGCCAGCTGTTCCAGGGAAGCTACAGGAGTCTGAACAGGATATAAAAGACTATTTTAAAAATAAGAAAAAATAATCCTGCCCCAGTGTATACTTTACAATGACGTCATACATAGGTCATGCGAAGGCCAATTACGGTGTGTACATGACGTAATGATGACATTATTAATACCTTAAATCACAGGTCATCTGGACATCATACATATGTCATTTCTTACTTAAAAGTCAAGAAAAATGGAGCGGAATTCAACACGTTTACGTCAAAGTGACATCAATGTGATTTGTGAACAATTTTAAATGTAAAGTACGAACGATGTCCAATTGACCTATGGATTAAGATCACAAATAGTCACCATTACGTCACATCTATGTAAATGTATGACTTATGCAAGACGTCCTTTTAAAGCCACGGGTTCACTGGGTGACTAGAGTGTGTGTGTTTGTGAATGTATACGCATTTTTTTGAACAGACAGTCACCTGCATCCTTTCAACCGTTAAAAATGCTGCTAAATTGGCCGTGAAAGTCGCTAACATCAGCACCACGAAGAGCCAGTAGGCAGCGACTAGTGTTCTCCCAGAAAGCGCTTTCGGCGCTTCACCACCACCTTGGGGGGTGAAAGAAGTAAGGGCGAACCAAAAGCTCTCTTTCAGAGTGAATTCCCTAGAAAAGATTTTAGCTTGTAACGTTATATGTCAGGGTGAAGGTGCAAAAATCATTTGTCGGGTTGAAAATATATAATATTTCTAACAAGACTCCTCAATAAGCTTCGGATTTCTCTCTACATAAAAAGAAATAAGAAGTTAGAAGCGGTTAGAACCGATATCAAACGGTTAAAGCTGGTAACAAGCGGTGAAAACCAGTTGTAACTGGATAGAACCGATTAGAAGCCGTTACAACTGTTAAAAGCAATCACAACTTGATTAGAAACCGTGATAAACTTGTAATCCTGTTACAAATGGTTATAAAAGCAGTTATAACCGATTAGAAGCCGCTACATCTAGTAAAAGCGGTTATAACTGGTAAGAACAGATTAGAAACAGTTATAATTGGATACTATTATATACTTATAACTAGTTTGAACCAGTTACAAACCGTTACGATTGGTAAAACCGGTTATAACTAGCTATAACTGGTAAAAACACGTGCAGACGAATTCTCCACATAAGGATCCTACAGTAACAATATATTCTTACCTGCACGGATAAGGATAGGCGTCAGGGTTATTCCTCGCTGAATATGGAGAATACTTCTCCAGCAGCCAGATCATGAACCCCGTGAGTAACAAAGCGGCAACAATACTGAGCCACACCTCAGTTCTCAGCACCGTCATGAATTTGAACAGGGAGGTCTTGCGTATTGGTTTACGAATTACTGTGAATTATATACAGAGTGATTAAACTATATACAGGATGAATAAGAAAACACTTGACATATTGCTAGATAATAATCAGAACACATATTCCTCTGTAACAATATACAAGGTTAGTGAGTAACTATTAATTACTAAGGTGTACTTAGTATATGATTTTAACTGTAAGAATATACAGGGTGATTGAGTAAATACTAGACATTGCTAGAAGAAGCTCAGTACTCAATTCTCGTTGTAGCAGTATACAGGGTGATGGAGTAAATACTAGACGTTGCTAGAAGAAGCTCAGTGTTCAATTCTCGTTGTGGCAGTATACAGGATGATGGAGTAAATACTAGACATTGCTAGAAGAAGCTCAGTACTCAATTCTCGTTGTAGCAGTATACAGGGTGATTAAGTAAATACTAGACGTTGCTAGAAGAAGATCAGTATTCAATTCTCGTTGTAGCAGTATACAGGGTGATTGAGTAAATACTAGACGTTGCTAGAAGAAGCTCAGTGTTCAATTCTCGTTGTAGCAGTATACAGGGTGATGAAGTAAATACTAGACGTTGCTAGAAGAAG
>JACTOM010000937.1:2197152-2291730 GCA_015832385.1 Elymnias hypermnestra
TGTTTAGCTTTCATTTGCAACTGGAATTAAGTCCAAACCTCTGTCGTTTAAATAATCTTCAACAATGGCCTCATTGGTCTAGTGGTTAGCATGTTCGACTACAGATATGAGCTTCTGGGTTCGATTCCCGGGTCGGGCCAATTCAAAAATCAATATTGAGTTTTCTATTAAGATTTTCTCAATATTTGCCCGAAGTTGGGAAGTTGGCGGTGTGATCCACCCCCGTGCCTCGTAGAGCACGTTAAGCCGTCGGTCCTGCGCCCGATCTCTTTCCGGTCGTGTCGGATTCTCGTCACATCGGACTATGAGAGTGAAGGAATAGAGAGTGCGTGGTGGGTCTATGCTCTAAAAACCCTCGCTCCTCGGAGCGAGGAGGCCTGTGCCCAGCAGTGGGACGTTAATGGACTGCTACTTACTTACTTACTAAGGATTGAGCTGTGAAGGATTTTGCTTTTATATAAAAAAAATAAAAAACAATTAACGCCATTTATAAGGCTTTTTCAATTGAATTGCAAATTTTAAAATATTAGTACATTACCAACAATATAACAGTTATTTTGGCGCCCTTTTTAAAATGTAACGATACAACAAGATGGCGGTTACATCCGTTAATGTTTTTCAGTTGAAAAACAATTGTTTAAATAAAATTAAAATTAAAAATGAATATTAAACTACTCACAATATAACAATTTGATTAGTAATAGCCTTTAATTGTAAAAAATAGTAAATTTTTTGCAGCCATCTTTAATTTTAACGAAAAACCAAGATGGCGGCTATATTTGATGAATTATCTCAACAAAAAAAAATTACATTTAAATAAACAAAACTAAAAAAGTATTAAACACCTAATAAAAACAATTAATTGCTTATTTATCTTTTAAATATTTCCTTTTTATATTAAAACAGGTTATATAACTTTATTGTAGATGGGTTTTCGGCGCCATTTTCTTTTAAACAAGACGCCAAGATGGCGGCGATATTGACAGTGAGGGTTTCAGAAATCAAAGCTTGTTTACTCAATTATTAACATTATAAGTGACGAGCTTAAACAATACAGCGATAGGCTTTATAACGAATAATAGTTTGAGGGACTAGGACATGCAACAACAAAAGTGATCAAACACCAATATATTTACAAGGTGTTAGGAGACAGACAGACGATAGTACTAATGACATCTTTGATGATGGGACGGAAAAAAAAGATCCTGATTAAAGATACATGTCGGAGAATAGGAGAGGAGCATAAAGCATAGGGGCGTAGGGTTCTCCGCCGACATCGTCATTGGTGGCATCCATAATTCAATGTCCATACTGTGGGCGTTGGTGGGTAACGTTGGTGCAATCAAACACTATATTAATTAACTCAGTTTACAATATTCAATCACTTAATGTTCCCGATATCAATTTACACAAACACATTAATAATAATAGCTAGGAACGGGACGGTTTCAATAGTCGCCCGCTCTTGCGGACCGTCACCCGAGAACTCCATTGCACTCCGACATATATATATTTAAAACGTTTTATTAACATCATTTACGCTTCATCATGTTACAAAACATCAACATTTTACAAAAAAAAAACCAGCAATGTAATACAATCAGCTGACGCTCGGGTCAACGAACGAACGTGGCCGACACCGTTGTCCGTGTAAAAGTAATAACTAAATGACTCGTGCGTTTAAGATTCTTTCGTTCAATTTACCTTATATTCTATATTATAAAACAAAATTCCCCACCGAATCAGTGTGTTTGTTTGCGATAAACTCAAAAACTACTCAACGGATTTTCATGCGGTTTACACTAGTACATAGAGAGGAAAGAGGAAAGTTTTGGAATATAATATGTCAAGCATTTGTGTAAATTGAATAAATTATAACGTCAATCTGAAGTGTCAGAAAAATTAACCTGCCTCGGACCTTCAATTAAAAACGCTGCCTAATCTTTTAGAGATACAACAAAATAATGCATGGTGGGTGTTCGCGCCAACTGGCGCGAAGCCTTGGTACTTCAGAAGCGGCATACTCGCGCCATCTGCAAGCTTTCCGACGTACTAATGCACTGGTTATCGGGAGGCGTCCGTATACGACACGAGAGGGCGCCTCCTCTGCAGTTCCATTATCATGGAGCAATATAGTTTCTAGATGGTCTGTAGAACAGATATAGAGTTGTCAACCACAAGTTATGGTGACGGGCGCAAAGTAAGCCCGCTTCGTGATTTTGTATGACTTTGTCGAGAAAGTGCGGTAATTCCACACGTTAATTAGTTTGTGGGGCTAATGAAGTAGATCGTCGCGTTTTGTAGGCCCATATCGTAGCCATAGTGAAAGGTGGCGGGTTATAGGCTAGGTTATTTCACCCACGCGGTGACCGCAGTTGGACTTCCCTGAGTGTCCTTAGAGTGGAAGAGAAGACCGTCGTCGTCTTCCGCGACGCCATGGCAGGTTAAATACACATTCCACAAAGACACACATACAAAAAACAGACCCACGTTTCATTCATCTGCCAGGGCTCGTCGCCGTCGAGGAGATCGGCGCCTGGAGACCAAGTAGGTGCACAAATCAATCAAATCTGTTCGACACCTAAGTGGATTTTCCCCTTAACTTTCTCCTACCGCCGTCTCGGGACCGATTCGGTCTGAAACTTTATGGGCCGGGTCCAGGGTCGGGTCCAGGGTCGGGTCAGGGCCGGCAGTGGGATTAAACCTCTTTAAAAGATTAACAAAAAAGTCTTTAATGACACATGTCTACCCTTTAAGGATAACTCACTACATTCATTTTGATCTGGAAAATAATCATTATCCATTTAAATAAATGTTAGTGACATTAAGCATTTCATGTAGATTATTATGATATATGACATTATATAATTTAAATGGATATCTTAGGAGTTATCGCAAAAATAGTGTGCGAAAATTAATTCGATCTAAAAGTTGTAGACCTGTTATTTCTTTTGACCACCTGTTAATAATAACTTTTTAACCCCAAAACCGCTATTCAGCGATAAGACCGCCTTTTGTAATAATGCTTCATAAAGCACTTATGTCATCGTCTGTACATTGAATCAATTATTAAGACTTACAAACTCACGTAACGATGTATAATTTGCTATAACAACATTCGTGGGAGACAACCATAAGGGCATTGAATTATACACGCGAACTATATATCCAGTAATCTTGTTCCTCGCGTAGGTCCCGATCACGCGGGAATATGAGAAATATACTAGCGACTCACTTAAAAAGGAATCACTGTTAAATTTCAAGTCATTCCAAATCCATTCACGAAGTTTGGTGGCTTTTTAATGCACTTATGTCAGATGCGACTGGCAAACGTTCCATAAGCAACGAGTAAGCTGCATGTGGGCTTCAAATTATTACTATTAATTGTATATTTTTTTTTCTATTTTATAGTCCATTGAAATGTTACAATTAGATATGTTAGAGGACGCAATTTTATTTTTGTCCATTGAAGCTTAACCCCATGTTTGTGGGGTTGTCGCCCTTGTCCCCCAGCCGCCATCTTGGAAAAAGGAGTGCGAACACCTTTTCTGCCATAACTCAGAAACTATTCATGCTACAAAACATTTGTAAAGACATAATTTGTAGCAAATCACTTTGCCTACAAATATGTTCATATAACTTTATGTTCTAAATTTAAAATTAAAGACATTACAAGCAAAAAAGTGACAAAAAAATCTATAAAAATTTTCTTTTTTGCTTCTATAACTTATTTTTTAATACATTTTGCAATAAAATACGTCGGAACAATCTTGGAGATGGTTTTGTGTTGTGTTTTTTTAAATCTCATACATTTAAAACGCTGCATACGCATACTCCCACGGGATCGCAAACTACGTGGGTGACCCCAGTAACAGATGAATCTATTTTGATTAAAAAAAATGTTTAAATTAACGATTAGATATGTTAACTGATTTCCCCCATCTTCCCACGGGATCGCAAACTACGCGGCTGACACCAGTAACATCTGAATCTATTTTGATAAAAAAAAGTTTAGATTAACGATTAGACACGTTGGACTGATTTCCCATACACCCACGGGATCGCAAACTACGCGGGTGACACCAGTAACAACTGAATCTATTTTGATAAAAAAAAATGTTTAAATTAACGATTAGATATGTTGAATGATTTTCCATACTCCCACTGGGATCGCAAACTACGCGGGTGACACCAGTAGCAGATGAATCTATTTTGATAAAAAAAAATTAGATTAACGATTCGATACGTTGGACTGATTTCCCATACTCCCACAGGATCGAAAACCACGCGGGTGACACAAGTAACAGCTGAATCTATTTTGGCAAAAAAAAGGTTTAGATTAACAATTGGATACGTTGGACTGATTTCCCATACTCACACGGGATCGGAAACTTCGCGGGTGACACAAGTAACAGCTGAATCTATTTTGGCAAAAAAAAGGTTTAGATTAACAATTGGATACGTTGGACTGATTTCCCATACTCACACGGGATCGGAAACTTCGCGGGTGACACAAGTAACAGCTGAATCTATTTTGGCAAAAAAAAGGTTTAGATTAACAATTGGATACGTTGGACTGATTTCCCATACTCACACGGGATCGGAAACTTCGCGGGTGACACAAGTAACAGCTGAATCTATTTTGGCAAAAAAAAGGTTTAGATTAACAATTGGATACGTTGGACTGATTTCCCATACTCACACGGGATCGGAAACTTCGCGGGTGACACAAGTAACAGCTGAATCTATTTTGGCAAAAAAAAGGTTTAGATTAACAATTGGATACGTTGGACTGATTTCCCATACTCACACGGGATCGGAAACTTCGCGGGTGACACAAGTAACAGCTGAATCTATTTTGGCAAAAAAAAGGTTTAGATTAACAATTGGATACGTTGGACTGATTTCCCATACTCACACGGGATCGGAAACTTCGCGGGTGACACAAGTAACAGCTGAATCTATTTTGGCAAAAAAAAGGTTTAGATTAACAATTGGATACGTTGGACTGATTTCCCATACTCCCACAGGATCGAAAACCACGCGGGTGACACAAGTAACAGCTGAATCTATTTTGGCAAAAAAAGGGTTTAGATTAACAATTGGATACGTTGGACTGATTTCCCATACTTACACGGGATCGGAAACTTCGCGGGTGACACCAGTAAGTGGTGAATCTATTTTGTTAAAAAAAATGCTCAGTTTAACGATTCGATACGTTGACTGATTTCCCATGCTCCCACGGGATCGCAAACTACGCGAGGAACAAAGTCGCCCTTTTCATCTCAAGGTGAAGGGGGGAGGGGTGAAATAAAACCACTTATATAATATATGATAACTATTTAGTAAGTGTATAAACATTACATCGATGAAAAAAAATAATAATTCATTTACCTAACTGACGACGAAAAAAAAAGGAAACATAAGTAATAATAATAATAATATACCTTAAAAAAGAAAATATACAACCTCACGCTACACGTATCATTATATTAAAACCGAGAAAAAAAATCTTTTTAATCTGCATTAATAAAAAAAATCTTTCCAAAAAAAAAAATCAACTTGCATTGTCGCAATGTGTTTGTTTGTCTCTCCTCCCCATGCGCTATACTTAAACGCTAATCTTTTTTTTTAACCCCGCAACACCGGATACGTTAGGCAAACAATTCATCTAAAAAGTTTCCTATTTAAAAAAATATATAAAAAAACAAGCATCCGATTCAATTTTATTTACATTTTCTTTTCAAATTAAAAAAAAAGTTCAGTCGAGATTCAAAATTGGCGCCGAATATTTTTAAAAGGCTTCACAGTTATACTTATAGCCTTTAATAATTAAAAAAAAGGTTTTAGATATTTTTTTTCTTAACGAAACACTTGACAAATTTTGACAGCAATAACCCATTGTTTTAATAATTTAAAAAGTATTATTTTTTTCTTTAACCAAATTATTGGCAAGGCTTGGCGGTTATAACCATTGCCTTTTCCGTTAATTAAAAAAAATATTTTTTACAGTACTTGTCAACTACATCATTTGCAAGACGCGACAGTTAAAACTTTTCCTTTTTAACAATTTAAAAAATATACTTCTGATATTATTTTTTTATCACCCAAACAAGGCTTAACGGTTAAAGCCTTTCCCTTTATTAAAAGCGATTGTATTTATTAATAATAATAAAAAAACTAAAATATATTATAATCTTTTAAAAAAAAATATTTTGACTTTGTAACTTTACGGTTCTAACCATTGCCCTCCCACATTAACGATTTAGTAGCTGAAGCTTTTTTATCTGTCATATCTTTGATTGACTTTGATTGACATATCTTTACGGTTATGCCATTTCCATTGATATTTTAAAAAAAAATTAAAATTATACCCTTCATCGCCTAAAACCTGTCCTTTAATAATTTAAACAATATTTTTAACAGGTTTTTATATCTGTCACTCGTTTGACAAGCCTTTACGTCTGTAACCGTTGCCTGTGCCGTTAACAATTTAAAAAAATATTATTTTTGACAGTTCTTTTTTTAAAAGCCCAACGAATCCGGCAGCCACGGAGCCATGGACCTAACTTAAGACCTACCTCTCCGAATCATTTCTAAGAGATAATCTAATTTATACAATGTTTCCATACACCCGAGAAAAAATAAGATACCTAATCTATAAAGATACTAGATAGATACAAAAAAAAAACAATTCTATTACATCTATCTCGTGGTATAAAAAATCTATTTAAAAAAATCACGAGTCGGACGATTTTTACGTTCCAAAAATCACATTTACAACGTCAACATAGAGTGAGGCACTTGAATATTTATGTAATGTTACATAACATATTACGTTACGTAAAATACGGTCGTAAATATGTTATGACTCTCAATAAAAAAATGAGACTTATTTTATAAAGAACAGCGAGAAGTCAGAGAGTAACATGTAACGTTTTTATGTAACATGTTACATTTTTATATAACATGTTGCGTTTGCGTAAAATGTTGGGTTTTTTATGTTACATTTTAAAGCAACGTAATGAGTTTTTATGTAACACAAAAGTAATTTTACGTAACATTTAAAAGTAAAATGTTGCATTACTTACAACTTTACGCCACGTGTTGCGTTTTTATGCAAAATGTTGCTTTTGTAAATATAATGTTGGGTATTTATATAAGATGTTGCATTTTTAAGCAACGTATTACGTTTTCATGTAACACAAAAAGTAGTTACGTAACACTTAAAAGCAAAATGTTACATTTTTTCAAGTTTACACCACGTGTCGCGTTTTTATGCAAAATGTTGCGATTGTAAGTAAAATGTTGCATTTTCATGCAACGTGTTACGTTTCTATGCAAAATGTTGCGATTGTAAGTAAAATGTTGCATTTTTATGCAACGTGTAACGTTTTTATGCAAAATGTTGCGATTGTAAGTAAAATGTTGGATTTTCATGCAACGTGTTACGTTTTTATGCAAAATGTTGCGATTCTAAGTAAAATGTTGCATTTTTATGCAACGTGTTACGTTTTTATGCAAAATGTTGCAATTGTAAGTAAAATGTTCCATTTTTATGCAACGTGTTACGTTTTTATGCAAAATGTTGCGAAAAAATGAGATGACAATACAACGAAAGAGACAAATATATTATAGTTAGATTTATTAAAGGCTAACCTCTTTCATATAACGAATTTTGGCCTTTAAAGGATTAAGGTAGCAAAAACTTTACATATGTATTATTGAGACATAAAAATAAGTTATTTCTTAGTATATAAAAGTGATTTTTGGTCTCGCAAACAAAAAGAAACGTCCAACTCCTTTTACCGAACGATAAATATGACGTCCTCGATTTTTTTTTAAATAAATGCGCATTCGCATGAGTGAGGAATTTTTATTTAATTAATAAATATATTAATTCTCGTCAAAAATTCAGTCGCGCATCCGAAATTT
Source organism: Elymnias hypermnestra (assembly GCA_015832385.1). Taxonomy (NCBI): domain Eukaryota; kingdom Metazoa; phylum Arthropoda; class Insecta; order Lepidoptera; family Nymphalidae; genus Elymnias; species Elymnias hypermnestra. The sequence goes on from JACTOM010000937.1 coordinate 2,205,088, forward strand.
ATACTTTATTTCTTCCGAAAAATAATTCTCTAGAGTCATTAAAGAATTGCTCAAATGTGGGTAGTTTACAATAACAATAATATTAAATGTATTGCTACATTCGAATATATATTTTATGTACATATAATAAGCTATATATACGATAAAATACATAGTTTTTAAATATGAGCTCGAAACGACTTATTCTTTTCCCAACAATATTACTGCATATATTTATACACGCAAATCCAATTTAAATTCATATTTATGCACAAAATTCTAATTTAAACTGTTATTTATACACACAAATCCAATGTAAACTGATATTTATGCTCACAAATCAAATTTAAACTTATATTTATGCACATAAATACAATTTAAACTCATATTTATGCACAAAATTCTAATTTAAACTGTTATTTATACACACAAATCTAATGGAAACTAATTATCATGCTCAAATATCCAATTTAAACTCATATTTATGCATATAAATCCAATTTAAACTGTCACTTCAACGTATTTTTTCACATAGACATATATAAACTCAGTGTTCTATACACGTTCAAGTAATGCTGAGTCAGTTAGAATTCTAAGTCATTTTGAGCCAAGTTCTAAAAATGCTTGACGTTCACTAAACATATCAGTACATGAAATACAAAAAATTGATTGTTTCTTTTTTCAAATATTTATCCAAAAATTTTCACATACTACCACCATAAGAGCAATTCAATTCACTCCGTATAAAAAACACGACGCACCGAAATCTTGCGAAACTATAGAAACTTATAATACGTTTTAAAAAAAAATCATTACATTTCTAGGAACATTAGAGCTTAATACGAAACGAACGCTAAATAATTTATTTTGAAGAGAAATAAATGGAATACAACGTATTTATTGACAGATTAATAAATAAATAAAAACATAACACACAGTGTACGATATATGTTGTGATATCAAAAGATCCTATCTAAAACTATTTTCTATATAAAATTTAGAAATGTTTTCAATTTTAATTTAAAACTTTAGATATTGGCCAATACTATAGCCCGTATGACAAAGCGTTTATATATGTAAATCAAAATTTGAAACTTGTATTGTCAAAACAATCATTTATCAAAAATTTATGAAACATATTCTGTATTATGAAATTTATATATAAAAAAATCTGGAAAAACAGCAAAAAATTGATTTTTGTTTTTGTATTTTCGTTATATTTGCTCAAAAAAAGTATTGTATAACGGAAATTCTCAGTTTTAATGTCAAACATTGTGTACATTTATTAAAATCACAACATACACCGTCCAATCCGTGTACTGTTTACAATTCTCACTCGATAAAACGACAAAATAATAATTTACATTACAATGCTAGTAATAAATGTGTAAAAAACGTATTTTTGTACCATTTGCATGTGTAATTGAAGTTTTGTCGTTTTATGGAGTGATGTATAAAATATAAAATAAAACTCCCGCTCGTCGACAAAATTCGGTGCGTGTAGTCTTGCGTGTGTAAAATATATTTAAAAAAAAGTTTAATCTGTAATATTTCTGGTATATCTATAAGAATAATGGCAAAAACAAATTATACAATACATTTTGAGGGTAATGAGAAAAATGCAAAAGCGTACAAAACTTTTCTTTCTTTCTTATTCATCTACATATAAGGTATATATAAAAATAAATGTTTAAAAAGAGACATTTTTCCTATAATTTGTAAGAAAAAAAAATCGTTTTCTTTTTATTTTTAAATATGTACATTAATTTATATATTTAATTGAAATTAAAATGACACAATTTCGAAAAAAAAATCATTCTTTTTTGCAAAAAAATATGTAACAATAAAACGTGCAGTTTTTGTGTATTTCTGATATAAGCCTCTACAACGTAATTTTTTGTTATGTAACTTTTTATCGACGCGTTTAGGTATAAACTTCATTAGACACTCAAGAATTTCATATTTTTTCAAAAGAACACATTACAAAAAATACACGTATTACAATTACAGTATATGCAAATATTACAGATAAAACTTTTTTTTTTCGATAAAAAAAAATAAATACACAATAAACCGCGTCTATGTAAATACATACACAATAATAATATAATATATTCGAAACAAAATCTATCCGTGAATAATAAAACGGGCATACTGTTTTTTTGCATTTTTTTTTTTAAATTTTTCATCTATTTTCACTTCGCTAAGTGCTTTGAAAAAAAAACTTTTTGACGATTCTCTTCTTATTACATTTAAAATATAATCTATTTACAAGATTTAATATGATTATTATAAAATTATAAAGTATTGCAACACTCGATGTGTTCAAATGAGGGTAGTTAGGAAAAAACTGAACTCCGTCATCGGTTTTATTTAAAAGTCATAATTACAATTTTTTCTATTCAAAATACAGAAAAAAGCTTATTCGTGCATAAAAATATATATTTTTATGTAAAAATTTAGTTTTTTTTTTTATAAATCTTGTATATTTCATTAAAAAAAACTTCAATAGTTTTATCTATACATTAAAAAGGTTATTTTATTAAATAAATAAAATTATACAAAAAGCGATTTTTTTTAACAAAAACATACAAAAAATAACTAATGTTTACGTAATTTAAATGTCTGTTTGTCCGAAAATGCTGGACATGTTTTAATACGATTTTTACTCACTGACTTACCAATTCAGTTTTTTTTTTCAAAACTACCCTCACTGTAAATTATATGCGAACATTATACATTGAAATTAATTTCATCTGTACATTTATTTTACTATAAAAATTGGGAGGGGATAAATTAAATACTCAAAATCGTTGATACAATCATAATATATTAAGGAATTCATTTTTATGCTGACGTTACATGTTATATAGAAAAAAAAAAAGTTGACATAGTAAACTTTTATATAATCGTATGAGATTAAAACAAAATTAATATATAAAGAAAACCGATAGCAAAAAAAATTGCTTCTCCCGTAAAATGTAAATAAAAATCACATAAACAAATTTCATTGTGTAATATGAAACGACACCGTTAGGAAAAAGACTGTGAATGTAAAAAAAAACATTAAAAAAAACCGACAGCAAAAAAAGGGTTATATCGTTAAATGTAAATAAAAAAACTATTAACTCGTAACTAAATTATAATAAAATTACATTGAAAAACCAATTTCACTCCACAAAAGGAAACCGTCAGCAAAAAAAAACCCTCTTATTTATTTTTACGTTTAAATAGGGAGAAACATATTTTTTTTTTTGGATAAATAAACCATTTGGACTACAATTTGATTATATCGTACAAAATTATACCGTTCGCAAAAAAAAACTACTTTATATATAATTAAGTAAATGATAAAACCGATTTTATTTCATAAAATTACATATACATAATACCATGTAACGTCATATATACCGGGAGGAAAAAAGGCGCACGGCGGTGCAAACGCCAAGTTCCCACCTAATTTATAATGAAAAAAATCTCTCGACATACAAATTTCATATAAAGCCGCGTCACTTACCGCTAGATAGAAATGAAAATAAACCTAACATTAAAAATATCATGTGAAACGTACGCTATATAGAAAGAACCATCAAAAAATCTTTTTTTTTTACCTCGATAAAAAAAACAGTGCGATAAATTATACTAATAAATAATAATTTGCGAATGACAGAGCGGAGGAAGAGCTTATTTGAAAAAAAAATCCATTTCTCAGATCGTTGGAACGCAAAGGAATCGAACCGCCGACCCACCGGGACCTCGAGTGTGAGATCAATAGACGAGTCGTGAACACGAGACCATAGGGGTTCAGCCCGACGTATTATATGTCGATGCCAAGTTGCTTATAACAGTAACAAGTCTGCCATGTCACTTATAATATTGCCAAGGAAATTCCTTTTGTTGACGATAGCGTTTTTTACATGGATGCCAAGTTTTTTATAACAGTGCCAAGTGTGCCAAGTCGCTTGTAATGTTGCCTTGGAATTTATTTTAGTGGCGCTACGTTATTTATATGGATGCCAAGTTATTTATAACAGTGCCAAGTCACTTGTAATATTGCCAGAGATATTCCTTTTATTGGCGATAAGGTTTTTACATGGATGTCAAGTTGCTTAAAACAGCGCCAAGTTTGCCAAGTCGCTTGTAATATTGCCAAGGAATTGCCTTTCAATGGCGCAAAATTATATGGATGCCAGGTTGTTTATAAGTGCCAAGTCACTTATGATATAGACCAGTTGCCTATATTGATTACGAGTTATTTATATGCATGCCAAGGCGATAGGATTTTGAAATGGATGTCAAGTTGTTTTTAATAGTGCCAAGTTACTTTATATTGCCAATTAGTTTCTTTATATTGAAGTTAAGTAAATGATATGGGTGCCAAATTGTTTATATTAGTGCCAAGTTACTTATATAGACAACTATTCGTTATATACTTGTGACAATTTGGATTTTCCCTAGCCAGGTTTGCCAAGCCACTTATATAATTGCCAAGTAGCTTCCTTACATTTATGCAAAGTTAATATTAAACTAAGAAGTTTATGTTTTAAAGAAATTAGCAACTTGGCAACTTATATATTTCAATCATTTACATTCTTATTGTAAAGAGTTTATCAATATGGATATTTTAAGCTCTTTCTATAAATTTAACGACTTGGTCACTCATATGCCTCAACAATTTGCATTCTAATTGCAAATAGTGTTTCAATATGGTCCTGTCTAGTTCGTACCTATAAATGTAGCGACTTGGCCACTCATTTACTTTATCGTTTGACACTATAATTGCAAATAGTGTTTAAATGTGGTCTTAATTATTTGGTGTTTCTGAATTTAGCGACTTGGCCACTCATTTACTTCAACAATTTACATTCAAATTGCAAATATTGTTTCAATGTGGTACTATTTAGTTCGTGTCTATGAAATTAGCGACTTGGCAGCTCATTTACTTAGTCATTTCACGCTATAATTGCAAATAGTGTTTAAATGTGGTCTTAAATATTTGGTGTTTCTGAATTAAGCGACTTGGCCACTCATTTACTTCAACAATTTACCTTCAAATTGCAAATAGTTTTTCAAAGAGGTCCTATTTAGTTCGTGTCAATGTATTCGGCGACTTGGCAGCTCATATACCATGGCCCGTGTGTGTGTGCGCTACCTCCCGGCGGCGCGGCGGCATGTGTGTGTGTCCTCACTGCATGAAGTAGTCCGGGTGGTCGGGATCCTTCTCGAACCGCTTGGCCTCCTCCTGCATGCTCTCCTTGATCTTGAGTATGGCGGCGGACTCGGTCTGGTCGCTCTGGTCGCCGCCCGGCCCGCCGAAACCTTCGGACGACGGATCACACTTTTTTGTAAACGTTACCTATTTGCTCTATTGTATGCTCAGGAGATTGTAGATTACAGGCACATTGGCTCCTCTCTTTCTCACTCTCCCCGTCTGACTATCTCCCATTTCGTTAACTCTTAACACTCTTTTGACTCTTATCAATCTAATCGCCGTCTGGTCGACGAATGATACATACATAGCATCACGCCTCATTCCCATAGGGGTAGGCAGAGACAACATCCTTCCACTTGCCACGATCCTTGCATATCTCCTTCGCTTCTTTCATTCTCATTAAACCTTTCATACAAGTTCGTCGGTTTAGAGTACTCTTGACCTGGCCCTTATTTAAAATGTCCTGGATTTGGTCCAGGAACGTTCGCCTTGGTCTTCCCCTTCCAACTTCGCATTCACTCTTGACTCATAAATCCTTTTTGTCAGTCTCCTTTCATTCATTCTCTCTACATGCCCAAACCATCTAAGCATACTATTATATAAACGTTACCAATTTGGTCTATTGTGTGTTCACGAGATTATAAATTACAGACACATTGAGTCTTCTCTTTCTCACTCTCCCTTTGTAAATTCTTCTAAGACAGTTATCGTTTCTTTCTTTAATACTATGTCCCATTCCTCCAAGTCTTTCTTAAGAAGTTGTTCTACCACACCTACATCTTTCTCTAACTCTTTCTCTTTCTCTCTCTCCTAAATTATGACTCTGGGCACCGAAATCTTCAGACGACAGATCACACTTTATCGTAAACATTAATTCCATCTTTCATCTTCATCCTTTTTCTCACTAACTACTCTTCTCTACCTTTCTCTACGATATCATCTACAGCTTTCTCTCTCTCTATTATCCCATGCATCCATCTTTGCCTAGCAAACTTTATCTCCCTGAAACTACCTTTTCACTCTGTTAATACATCTCCTATTACTCTTCTTTCTCCGTTGTCACTCTCACACTCATTCGTCTCCATTATCTAGGTGTTTTTTTCCAAAGTATACTCACTTAAGTTGTAGTCCCCCATTCCTGAACCGGAGTCTTCCCTGGGGGTGCCCGGTCCGCCGCCGCCGACGCCCCCTGGTGATGATTTCATGCCGTCAACACCCCCTAGTCCTGGGCCAATCGATGCTGTTTATAGAGATTCGACAGGCGTGGTAACATTTCAATCATATGAACCGACTCGACATATTTCTGATTAGAGAGAAACCATTACACAAAATGACTAAGTGAGTTGACCATGAGTAACAAATGAGTATGTCTGTTCGTCCATGGCCTGGGGTATTCTGGTCAGCGCCTTCGTAATGAATACACAACAGATTCAGAAAGAAAAAGAAGTTATATTTCAACTCATTAAAGACTTACCTGAATTCGATGAGTCCTGCGGGCTGGGCATTATAGGCGTCGGGGGTCCGGGGGGTCCGTTTGAACCGGGTGGTGCTCCGTACGCTCCCGGAGAACCCCCGCTGTAGTTGAGAGGGGCGGAACCCCCACCCGCCCCTCCACTACCCCCCGCCCAAGCTCCCCTAGGCCCCATCCCCATCGGTGGCATACCTGAATAAGTAAGGCAAATTACACCTTACTAACGTCTAGGTGTCACAGAAATATTAACGAGTTTTAACCCACCATCCCGCTGGAATATCTATATGTGATACTGATATATTACTCGTTGTAACTTCAGAATCCGGAATATTTTTTCCATCAAAATCCGCTCAATTTATATTGTCAGTTGCGACTGACAAACGTACATAGTAGAATGAGTAAGCTCTAGTAGAGACCTCTCACTCTTACTTTCTCTAAAACCTGTCTAACTCTAATCTAAATTTATTGACGGAAATTCCAATATAATGTTGCGAGAATTCAGTAGTAGAGGGTCTGGACTGGGAGGCTTCGGTTGTGGCTAGTTACCACTCAGCCAAACGAAGACGTTGCGCCAAGCAAAAATAACTTGCATTCCAGTATAAATGCTGTGTAAAGAACAGGAAAGGTTATTTACCTTTCAGACTGTAGCACTTCCATCTTAGACTGTAGTGCTTCCGTCTTAGACTGTAGCCCTTTCATCATTGACTGTAGGGCTTCGGTCACAGACTGTAAGCCTTCCATCTTAGACTGTAATTGTTCCATCATAGACTGTAACTGTTCCACCATAGACTGTAACTCTTTCATCTTAAACTGTAATGTTTCCATCTTAGACTGTAGCCCCTTCATCATAGACTGTAACCCTTGAATCTTAGACTGTAACGTTTCTATCTAAGACTTTAGTAAATCCATCTTAAGACTGTATCATCACATACCATCCATTGAGATTACAGTCAACTAGCATCAATAAAAAAAATGTCAAGATATGTTTGCTCACCAGGTGCCTGCGGTGGTGGTCCACGCATGCCCGCTGCATATGCGCCAGGACTCATGGGGCCCATGCCGGGACGAGGGGGGGTCATGCGAGGCCCTCCCAGCATGCCCGCGGCCCCGGCACCCCCTCGCTCCAACGAATTACCCATCATACCCTGACCTGATAAAAAAAATAAGTGATAGAGAAGATTAATCTACATGTATATTGAGACATAAAACACTGTAATGTACATTAATAATTCTATACAAATATTAATAGTAATAATATTACATATCAATTGAAAGATAAAATAGTACATTAAAATTCAATAATTAAACATAGTGGAACCTAAAATTCTACATAATAGATATAAATTTTAATGAAAATAATAATACACACTTATGTTATATGAGGTATGACAATTAGGTAATGAGACTGATTCCATAAAAACCGTATATTTGAAAATTATTCTACAACTCTTTTCTTCTTTCTTTTCCAGCGCGTTTTCCATGCTTGGTAACATTTCTGGAACGCTTCGACTGGGATGTCCGCGAGTACCCTCGTCACGGCCACCTGGATGTCCGTAATTGACTCAAAATGGGTTCCGTTGACCACCGATTTTGTTTTAGGGAACAGAAAAAAGTCACAGGGTGAAATGTCGGGTGAATAAGGTGGCTGTTGCAACACAGCGATCCCTTTAGAGGCCAAATACTGGGACATGCTGTGGGCGGTGTGGCACGGCGCGTTGTCGTGATGAAGGATCCAGTTACGAGCGATGTCTGGGCGCACCCAGTACTTGGCAAATGGTGACTTGATTCACAGTTTTCCCCGGTGGAACGAATTCTTTGTGGACGATTCCACGGCTATCAAATTCCGCGCCTCGTCTTCCACGCTTTCACGCCCCTCCTTAAACTCTTTGTGCCATCGAAACACCTGGGCACGACTATGAGCACTATTACCGAAGCTGTTTCGCCCAATCTGGCGCAAAATATTATCGCGACGCGTTGCTCTTGATTTCGTTTTACCATTTTCGTGACGAGCACTACAAACACACGTCTACTCAACTTGACGCAGCAGGCGAACTAAAGCTAGAGCGATGGTACACATATCGATGGAGAAGGGAGGGATGCCGGAAAATGAGAAAGGGAATTTCAAGGTCACAGGTTTACCACAAGCGCGACAATAAAATCAGTCACATTACTTAATTGTCATACCTCGCGCTTTATTTAATTTAGCTTCTTACATTAAAATTAAATAATAAGCTTTGCATATTCAACATATAGAATGAAACAATATTCTAGATATAATTTCAATCCTACTAGAAATTCTACATATAGATTAATATGTAAAGTTGTAGATTGATATGTCGAATTCGAAACCTAATACTACATTAAAATAAACGCCCTGTAAAGATATATGTAACATGTATATTAAAGAACCTAAATGTCTGCACTCAGCAAAGATTTGTAGCTTCGACCCATCACCCGGATATTGACAGTTTGCAAACGACGAATACGGTACTATACAATAATAACAAAGATTTGGAGCTTGAACGCATATCACTCCACTAAGATTGGTAAGTGAAAGCTACCTATACACTTTTAACAGAATATTGGCATAGACCCACCACCACGCTATTGAAGATTTGTACGTGACGGATGCACTTTTAGCAGAGATTAGATGCTTAAACCCACCAGCCTAGTATGAATTAACAGAGGATAAAAGTAAATTAAAAAATATCTCACCCGGAGGTCCGTTAAAGTCATTCCCCATCCCCATTCTGACTGTTGATCGTGGTCCACCAGAGTACCATGGTCCAATGAAAGGCTGTCCTGTTCCCATCAACTGTGGCTGAGGTCCGTGGGGTGAAGGCTGTGATCCAGGATGTGGAGCTGGTGGTGACGGCCGGAGCGAGGAGTTTGGAAAGAAACCAGGCGGCATGCCACCACCACCCATACCTGTAACGTAACATATATGCAATATACCCTACTGTATTACTCGCATAATTCCCAATTTCGTAGAAATATTAATATAAATCTGTTATTTATCAGATCAAGTTCCACTGTTGGGCACAAACCTCCTGACTCATAGGACATGCCCCAATTGTCAATAAAAACCTGCTTCAATATGCCTGAACGAAAAATTTAACTGATTAGGAGTTTAAATCAAATCTTAAACTGCTGTGACTTAAAGTAATATTAATTATGTAACTTGATTTCCTTTTTATTATAGACAGATTGGAACTTAAACGCAATTTCACTTGATAGTAAGTGATAATAATAACTTTCTTTATTAGAGCATCATCAGCTCACTCATGTTAGTAAATACAGTAGTAATATGTTATGGTACGGTAACATGTTACAGTATTACCTAATAGTTATATATACACTTGAAATTCTACATTGGATTTAAAAATAAATCAATACCTAAAATTATACATGTTCATTAAATTTTTTAACTACAGATTGATATGTTGAATTCCAAATATAAATAAAAACAGAAAACTCTACATATAGGTCTACATGTAGATTATACCATAAATTCTACATATTAAAATTTAATAATATAGATTGATATGTTGAATTCAAGATACAAATTGGAAAACTAAAAATTTACATACAAATTAAAACATAAAATTCTACCTCTACTGCCTATTAAGGGATGGAGTTGTCTAAATCTATAGCATACATTTGGAGCTTACACCCACCATCCTGTTATTGACAAATGGGGAATTACAGCATGGTAACACCAAACAAAACATATAGCAACAAATTTTTATCTAGTTTCTCAGGTGGCATGACTTTTTACACAATTTAAACAAAATCTCGACATACAAATGATATACAGGAACCTTTCTCATGAATCACTCTATCCATTAGTGATATCTATCTACCCATCACCCTAGTTTTTGTCCCATGTCAGTTGGGGTCAGCTCTCCGACAATATAAAGACCATTTTCCTCTATCGAGTGTAATTTCTGGGCAGACACCCATTAAATTTATGCCTGTTTTAATTGGGGGAGCCTTACCTCTAGAGAAAGCGTCTCCAGGTAGTGGATCAGGGAATGCCCTGCAGATATGCAGAGTACGAGGAAAATAATATACCTTCCGTGGTCCTAACAGGACGGAGATGGTCACTGTCAAAAACTCCACCATCAGTGCCCTACCGAGTTTAGGAGGCGTGCTGCAGGCTTAGGATGTAGTTCAAAGTAGGGATGGTAGCGGATGAACCCAATAAGGTCAACGGTAGCTCAGCAACTCTGCATGAGAGTTACTTCCTTCGTGGTCCTTTACCAGCCGGAAAACAAAGGCCAAATCTTTTACTCCAGTATTACTCAGGAAAACTTTTACATATATATCTAACTTATAAATGTTTGTTTAACAGAGAGAGAACACACTTTATGGTCCACAACAAACAATACTAGAAATAGCTACAATAACTTTATCATAGAGCATAAAAGGGTGGTCTTATCACTAAGTAGCTTCTGCCAGACAACCTTAAGGTTATTGTACAATACAAAAAGTACATATTATCTAATGTATTTCACTAAGGGATCCCTATTTATTTTGGAAAATAAGAGCTTATGACATCCAGTGAAAATGCAACTTAATAATGGTGAAAAAATTTTTTAAAACGGTCCAGTAGTTTTTGTGTGAAAATGTTAAAAACATACATACATACTTATATACAAAAACACAAATATTTCCTCTTTATAATATTACTTTAGATTATCTAAATGTAATTCACCATTTTTTACAGTAGCAATGAGTGATAATAATTCAGTATATTGAATGCTTAAACCATTTTGGGATAACTTTTTTACAACATCTACACTGCAAATATAAAAATATTTATGTTTAATCGGTATCACTTGTGTAGTTCATGATCCAGTTGAGATATTGGCATATTCGTTATTCATCAGATCACATTGTCCACTGACACAAAAAATTTCAACAAAATTGGTCCATTTCATCAGCCATTTAGGTGTTCAGTGACATACACACGAACATAAGAATTCTATATATTAATATTATATACTTTCAATAGGAATCCCAAAGGTTTTAAACTAACAACCACATCTTCAGTTTGAAATGTCATTACAATATCTTTAAAAAAAAAATTGTTTATCACATAATTTGTTTTAAATTTTATTTAAAATTTCACATGTAACATGGAAAAGAGGTTTGTTACTACTTCATTTCACTTTCAAATATTATTTAATATAAAAGTATAGGTTAATTTCCACTATCACTTATAACATTAAATCCTCTTGTTATATTAACAATTTCACTATATTTATGGAATGTTACGCTTTAATACACATTAGAACTTTCATTTACAAGCGTCCCATTTTTTTATACACAAGTGAAAGTGTGGTAATGTTTACATGTATTCATACACTAAATCTGCACTTTTACAAGTAATTCTTGTAATAATAATGATTAAAATCGTCTCGTAAAACGTTTTATTTACACAACGAGATAACGATCATTGGCCTAGAAATAAATCGTGTGTTGGAACGACGTTTCACTGTTGATAATTGGTATTTTTCTACTGTCAAATAGGAGAAATAATTGCATACCGTCGTTAGGAGGCGCCGGGCCGGCATTGTGACCAATTCCATTAACACCATAACCGGAATTTACGAATCCATAGTCATGAAATGCTTTGGCTTCTGACGAGTGTTCACATGTGTCCCTCCTCTCTGGAGCTGCGCAATATAGGTCCCAGAAAACGCACCACCAGGAATGTAGAAACCCTGGAGGCTCCCCTAGTGTTATATTCTTCTCCCATCGTATCTCCGAGAGGAAGGTCTGCGCGGCTTTTTGTGCACCAACGTGTAATAAATACTCGTACACATAGAGTGCCAACTTCTCCCTGGCCTGAGCGTCCGAAGGTACCGTAGAGCCTTTGCCCTTGGCATACATATCGACTGGAAGCCGACTTTTATGTGGGAATTGTTTATTATTTACATTAACGCTTTATATCAATAAATTCAACTACACAAAATGTCATAGATCGATGGCGACATTTGGCGTCTGTGGCATAGAGAAATCGAATTGTTCTCGATTACAATTTCTTTAGCATCCTTCGAATTGTCACTTTACTTAGTCTATGATTTAAACAGATAAAAAATGAATATGTTTAACTATAAAACGGTGAATAATAAAAATGTACCTAACAGTTCTGCTTATAGTGAAATTTTGTGAGAGTATATATTAGAAATATAAAGTGTGAAAATTCTTTAAAAAATATTATCGGTCATATCCCATAACAATCACCTGGTGACATAAGTACTGTTGTGTGAGTAAATGGATTAATTATATTAAAAATATTTACCTGTTCATATTTCAATTTTAAAATAAGGACATAGCTTACTTAGGTTTAAGTTAAATATGACTATGTACAATTTATGTACATATAATAATAAATTTCAAATCATTGACTTTAGCAAGTGTGCTAATTCTTATTATAATATATACAAAGATAGGTTCCACCTATCCAATTATTTTAAACGACAGATAGCTATTTCGCTATCATATTTGTTTACAACCTTAGCCAAAAACTTGGCTAGTAGACATGCTCCTATTGAGCATAATAACAATAATATTGACATACCCTTGGATATAAATCCAAGTAATTTTATTTTAAACATTTAATAAAGACAACAGAGAATTCCTCTTGCTTAAAAAAGCAAATTTGTCATAAGGATTGCCACACTTTAGATTCAGTGAATGCAAATTTAGATAATAGCTTTATCAGCCTGGTACACCAGAATATTCAATGCATTAAAGGTAAGATGCTTGAAATTGAACTTTTTTTAAATAATTTTAACATTAACATTTTATGTATTACAGAACACTGGCTAAAAAGTAATGAATATGTATTTAGTTTTGGTAACTACCAGGTTGGTAGTTCGTTCAACAGAGTATCATCCATACATGGGGGCTCGTTAATCTTAGTAAATAAAAATTTTAAATATAAGGAACGTACAGACATAGTGAGCCTGTCTGTTGAACGGACAATAGAGCTGGCATCTATTGAATTGGAGCAGTTTCTTGTAGTAACCGTGTATAGGCCCCCTTTGTCCAATTTTGAAGTTTTTGAAAAATTAATGGACCAGGTACTATTCATAATGTCGAAAACGAACAAGAAGTTAGTAGTATGTGGAGACTTTAATATTAATATTTTAGAATGTAGCTCCTCAAGCATGAAACTGTTAAACCTTTTTAACACTTACAATTTATCAAATATGTTTATGGAGCCTACAAGAATAACCTCTTCTAGTGCCACTTGTATAGATAATATATTCACAAACATAAATCCAACTGTGAAAAAGATAATTACTAGTTTAGATTCTGATCACTGTGGCCAACTCATTCGCTTTTCAATTCCAAGAAAAAATGTAAATAAACGTAAAATAACTTTTGTGCCAGTAACCACTGACCGTATCGAGAAAATGAGATCAACCCTTATCTCAAACTCCTGCTTTATACCCAATTCTAATAACCCAAATGAAATATATAGCAATTTCTTTTTCAAAATTACTAAAATATTTAACTCAATATTTAAAAGTAAATCGATCATTCTTACTGACACAATGGCATTCAGTGAATGGGCCACGGCTGATTTGCATAAAAGTAGGCACAAGTTGTATGAATTGTATGCTGAGCGTCAGTACAACACTAGTGTGGAGTTCAGAGATTATGTGAGATCATTTTCCAAGGATTTTAAAAAGAAATGTGTTACTGCTAAATCGCAACACATAAAATATAAGATACAAAACAGTAGTAATGTAATTAAAACAACTTGGAAAATAATTAATAATGAAACAGGAAAAGCAACTCCGCGTTTTAATGAATTTAATTTAGAGTTAGAGAATAAAAAAATATCGTCAGACTCAGAGGTTGCTAATACTTTTGAAGAGTTTTTTACAAATATTCCTGTCTCAACTACTAAATCGCTGAACTCATCACCTTCCATTGCACTCTCTTGGCTAGCTGATAGCATGCCCCAATGTCATGGTATCTTTAAATTCAGTCATGTCGATGCCTCTGATGTTATTAAGTCATTTAATTTAATCAATAACAAAAAAACTAACGATTTGTGGGGTCTATCGGTTAACCTTGTAAAATCATTAATTGACATCGTTGCACCTGACATGGCGGAAATTTTTAATAATTGTGTTGATTGTGGTGTATTTCCTGACTTAATGAAGTACAGCAAAATAATACCGATGTTTAAGTCAGGCAGTACTTCTAACCCTAGTAACTTTAGGCCAATATCGGTTCTCCCAACCTTTAGTAAAATATTTGAAAAAATAATGTTGAACCAGTTGCTAAAACATTTCAAAAATTATAATTTATTACATAATAAGCAATTTGGCTTTACTCGAGGTCGCTCGACTACCGATGCTGGCGTACAGTTATTACTCAATATCTACGAGGCCTGGGAGGATTCACGTGACGCGCTTGGCGTTTTCTGTGATCTGTCTAAGGCCTTCGATTGTGTTCAGTATGAAACTCTGATCGGGAAATTGCGACACTATGGCCTCGCGGGCACAGCATTAGACCTGATGAGTTCTTATTTAACCAATAGAACGCAAAAGGTCTGTGTCAATGGCAAGCTTTCTGCGGGGTCGGTGACAAAAATGGGAGTCCCACAGGGTTCCATATTAGGACCATTTCTGTTCCTCATTTATATCAATGACCTTCCTTACTTTGTTAAGGGTGATCATGAGATTGTTCTGTTTGCTGATGATACTTCGCTATTGTTTAAAGTTAATAGACGACAAACAAATTATGACGACGTAAACAGCTCTCTCAATAAAGTGGTACAATGGTTTGAAGCTAATAATTTATTGCTCAACGGAAAGAAAACAAAATGTGTAAAGTTTACTCTTCCTAATGTCAAACAAACGCAAACCATTGTTAAACTTAATAATGAGGAACTAGACCTTGTAGATAGTACCGCTTTCTTAGGTATAACATTAGATAATAAATTACAGTGGGGGCCCCATATAAGTGGTCTATCGAATAGGCTCAGCTCCGCGGCTTACGCTGTTAAAAAAATTCGTCGTCTGACAGATGTTGATACTGCCAGACTGGTATATTTCAGCTATTTTCACAGCATTATGTCATACGGTATTCTACTTTGGGGTAATGCTGCTGATATAGATGCAATATTTGTGCTGCAGAAAAGGGCCGTTCGTGCGATTTACAATATGGGTCCAAGAGAGTCGCTAAGAAACAAATTCAAGGCAGTTAACATAATGACAGTTCACTGCGTATACATATTAGAAAACTTGTTGTACGTACACAAAAACATTGACTCTTTTAATAAAAAGAGTGAATGTATATCATATAACTTACGAAACAAAAACAAACTTGTTGTAAATTCTAGTAGGCTGCATAAAATTAACAACTCATTTAAGGGTAACTGTATACGTTTCTATAATAAACTCCCACAAGACGTTTTAGAAATGTCAATTAATAAATTCAAAGTCTTTGTTAAAAGAAAGTTGATAGAAAAATCGTATTATAAGTTGCAAGAGTACTTAGACGATAGAAACGCGTGGGAGTGAACGAACTGCTCTAATTTGAATTGAAATATATTAAACTAATATGATATTGTAATGATGATGATAACAAAAAAAACAAAACACCCGACTGAGTTTGTTGTGGGCTCTTCTCGGATCGGGGCGCGAAGGAACCCTCGTAACTTTAGGTTTTAAGTCGTTCTGGAGTATCATCATCAGACGTACATTAGAATTAGAGTGTGGAAAAGAAAAAAAAATTTGACGATTCAAAAGTGCTATAATATGCCTACTTGAATAAAGATATTTTGATTTGATTTGATTTAATTTATGTTATCACAGAGCAAGTTCAAATAAAAAAAAAATTTAAATAGTGTATTATTATAGTAAAATTCATCTATTCCATGTAAGGCTGGATTAAAATTTTTCCTTTGTATGGCAATCGCAATAAATTACATTTACTTTTCTGAATTAGGAAAGTTTCAAAATATTACCTTGATAAGTTTATCAAAATAAAGTTTGTTTTAAAATAATAAATTATGGACCAATTAAAGCTTGTTTATAACAAAATGGACTAATCTAGTTTACTTTCAATATCTTATTAGTTATTATATAAACAACGCCCTTAAAAGTCTTTATTGTGGTATTTAAGAAGTTTTAAACAAATGGTTTACTGCTACTCATTTTCACTTCAACCGACAAACGTCCACTCCTGGACAAAGATCTTACCTAATGGTACCCACTGTGCCCGATCTTTTGCCGCCTGGCTCCAGCGACTACCGCCGGCGGTCCTTATGCCGTCGGTGCACTGCTAGATGATGCTAAAATATTGTCTATGACTGTCAGCATTTAATTATTTTTACCTGTCTATATTTTTTATTATTGACTTTAAAATTGTATAATGAGAACTTAAAAGGAAATGGATACAATGTTCTCAAATTCTTTTTAATAAAACTTCATATAACTAATTTCTTACTATAGTATAGTTTCATTGAAAAAGAGTAATGCACTGCACTAATTGCATCATACATTGCAAAACGATTACACCATACAAATTATTTTATTACAATAATATTATAAATTTGAGATAAAAATATGTAAATAATTATGTATTTTTGGGAGACACGTTAATTTGCTTTTTACTAAAAATATGACAATTACAAAACTGTCATAGAAAACGCACAAACTCTAGGAATGTTTGTGTTTGTCTATTCCTCTTTCCTTTCCGTGCGGCCGTGTCACCGCGTGGTTTTCACAGCCGCGTTTCCAAAGTGAAACAAATTCAAAATGGCAATCAGACCTGTATATAGGCCGAAGATAGTCAAAAAGAGGACGAAACGATTCATTAGACACCAGTCGGATCGCTATGATAAACTCAAAAGAAACTGGCGTAAACCGAGAGGTAAATTTTGTTTTTCAACATTTCCATAGTTCATTTTGTTTTAACATTTTTCTTTTGTTAACTTTGCAACAAATTTTATAGAATTTTGTTAATAAATCCAATTTGTAATAGTGTAATAATGGATTAACGTTAAATAATAAGAAAAACTCAATACATGGTTTATAGGTTATGCAAATATTTCCAAAATAAAACGTGGATCAGACTGCTTATGATAATTTTTTTAAAAATTATTAAGGGTAAAAGAAAAGTATAGGAGTTTAGATCATACAGGCTTTAAAAGATTATACTTATATTGTATAAAATATACCTTGATATATTTACTTACGATTTTTTTACTTTTTAAATGGAAAGTCCAAAAAATATGTACCTTTTAGCCATTATACTAATGTCTCTAAAATAAATCGTCATTCTTTACTATAGAATAATATGAAAACTGTATTTGGAGATATAAAATTGTTATAAAAACTTATTTGATAAAATAATTTTTGAATTTAAATAGTTTTATGTCTTTCATGTACTAAAGTATCTGATATTGAAGTTGATAGACATACAGCATGTCAATATGTTCTACTACCCATGCAAAGACAAGACAGGTTGCTAGTTATATTTTTAAACCATTTTTCTGATATGCAAGGGCACTCTGTGTTATCCATTTAAAATATGATAATTACAATTTGTTACCTTGCTACATTAAGTCTACTATATCCTATTCTAAATGACTCTGTCATGTCATTTGGTCATAATAGTAGATACATATATTCCACTAACTGCTCTTTCTACCTTCTTTTACTTTCTTATGTGTTAACCCAGATCCTGTGGGTTCATATGATTCATATGCATGGTGATGAATGTATTTAACTCTATTAGGATTATTATAATAACAGGACCCATGTTTAAATTACACTAGCTGTTACCTGTGTGCTCTATGATCTTTTACGGTTATTATATACATTCGGGAATACATCTTTTTAAATTTCTCTGCAACTGTTTCTCATTTATATACCTGAACCTCGTGGGAATATGGGAAAATCCACATTTAGTGAGCTATGACATAAATCACTGTAGTAAATTTTAACTGTATCATGGATAGTTTTAAAACTAATGGTCAGTAAGTTAGTTATTGAGTTTCTCATTTTTCTGCCACATTGGTGAATTAGCATATACTGCAGACATTAGGTCCTAAGTTTGAATTCTGGGTTGGAACAATTCAAAATTCAAGTTGAGTTTCTTATTAAGTTTTTCTCAATACTGTTGGCTCTGCACCTGATCTATGTCCGCAAGTGATGGATTCCCCTAACATGAGGGTTAAGGAATGGAGAATGCACTTTTGTACTATATGCCTTAAGAGAAAAATTCAAAGAAATATCAATTCTCACTGTACCATTACAATATATATTGATCAGGTTGAGTAGATGCATTTTTAAAAAGATACCACAAGCACTTTTAGATTTGCCTCCACATCATTTTAAGAAACATGTAAAAGAACATCCCTTTTACAAAAGGAATATAATGTTGAAGATAATTTAAGCAATATAAATGTTTAGATTCGATTCCATTACACATTGTAACATACAAAACTATCTTTAATAGAGCAACTGTTTAGTTCCTCGTCAGTTTTTTCTCAGCGGATTTCAATTTCGAAACTGGTAGTAGATTGGTTACTAACAAATATTTTGATTTGATGTTGATCAATATCCAAAGTCAATATTATTAGGATGTAATCACTATTATTGATAGCCATATCTAGAGTTTCAATATCCCATCACTGTGTTTCAGGTATTGACAACAGAGTTCGCAGGCGCTTCAAGGGTCAATACCTGATGCCCGGCATTGGATACGGTTCAAACAAGAAGACCCGTCACATGCTGCCCAATGGTTTCAGAAAGGTGAGACATCAAATCAATAAAAAAATAATAATTTTGAAATAATTGTTTCGTCATCATGGTAAAAATAAATATTTCTATATGTTACGTATTGTCATAGCATTATGTCTTATGGCATACTGTTATAGGGTAAGGTGGACATTGAAGCTATATTTATTTTACAAAAAAGATGCAATATGTGCCATATATTAATTGGGATCTCATGTTTCCTAAAGAGAAAATTTTTTATACAGCAAAAGGTGCGAAACTAATTTTAAAAAACAAATAAAAACAAACTGTTAACACCCTATTTTTGAGTGATGAAGGTTCCGAAATCATTTGTCGGGTTGAGCATACACATTTATAATAAGATAACCGAATCAGTTTTGAGTCTGCCTTCACATAGATTTAAGAAATATGTCGAAAACATCCTATTACAAAAAGCATTATATTGTAACTAAGCATGAGAGTTACTGCTATTTTTTAATAACTGATATTTTAACAAGTTATTTTTTACTCAAAAGTTATTTCTTCATAGACTACATAGGCATTCGACTACGACTACATGGGTAGGTTTGAGGCATTTATATCATAAGTGGAGTGTGTAAAAAAAGTAAAGTAAGTAGCAGCCCATTAACGTCACACTGCTGGCCATAGACCCACCATGCTGCTCCACTGCGGATTGGCAGGCATAGTACACAAGTGCACTTTCTATTCCTTCACTCTCATAGTCCGATGTGACAGGAATCCGACACAACCGGAGAGAGATCAGGCGCAGGACCGACGGCTTAAAGTGCTCTCCGAGGCACGGGGGTGGATCACACTGCCAACTTCCCAACTTATATAACAATATTGATTTTTGAATTGACCCAACCTGGGACTCGGACCCAGGACCTCATATCTGTAGTCGAACTTGCTAACCACTAGACCAACGAGGCAGTCATGGCATGGAGAGATACCCAAATATAATATAAACACAAGTTCAATCTTCAAGTTAGAATCTCAAAGTAAAGATGAAGCTGAATGGTCTAAAAGTTTAGCTTTTCCCATTAAAGTGATCTATAAAATAAAAGATCATATTTAACACCTATATTTAATAATTAATAATTTAAGCAGTAAAGTATTGACAGTAACATACTCTCTTTTGGATATTTTTTTTCTATTATCTGCAATCAGTCTATAGACTATAAGCAGATGTGTTGTGGTCAGACGTCCCTGTGAGTGTGTCCTCCATTGAACTCGCTCCTCTTCTTAACAATCTACACCCTCTCCTGTAGTCTCATGTCATGCCTTTTGAGGAGCCAGAGATAGTCCTGTATTTTTAGCAGTATTGCTAGGTGGTTTAGAGTATAGTCTGATTTCTTCTTTGACTATTGGTAATAAACCAAGGAGCATTTGTATGATGCTGATATTAGAGTTGCTGGCACCACCACCTAGCTGAAGCCCATATGTCCATATAGGCTTGATGACAATCTTGTAAATCAGTAATTTGTTATCTATACTCAGCTTGCTGTTACGACCTAATAACCACAGTGAGATTGAGAAGTTCTCTTTTTGCCTTAACATGGTTTTTCCAAGTTAGTCTACGTTCATTGGACAAGTTCCTTTTTTGAGGGTAAATGTGATGTGTACTGACTTGGAAGCACTGGCTTTAATTTTCCATTTCATCAAGTCCCCTTTGTAGCGACAGTGATGCAACATTTAAGTCTTTGCTGTTAGCTAGTATTGCAGTATCATCAGCAAAGGTTGCTGTTATTCTTTTGGATACCTAAGTTATTTTCGTTACTTGTTATTTTATCAGTAATGTAGCAAATAACAGATATGTTAGTTATCCCATACTTAATAAACTATGTTTAAAGGAGTAACCGTTGAGTTTCTTCTCAGAGGAATCAACTTTCCGAACCGGTGGTATATTTGTTACCAAGTGACAAAATATTGACGATTCAAAAGTTCTTTTTGAGCCACTTTTCCACAGCTTTTCCACTTGCCACGATCCTTGCATATCTCCTTCGCTTCTTTCATTCTCATTAAACCTTTCATATAAGTTCGTCGGGTTAGAGTACTCTTGACCTGGCCGTTATTTAAAATGTCCTGGATTTGGTCCAAGAACGTTCGCCTTGGTCTTCCCCTTCCAACTTTCGCATTTACTCTTGACTCATAAATCCTTTTTGTCAGTCTCCTTTCATTCATTCCCTCTACATGCCCAAACCATCTAAGCACACCTTTCTCAATTTTAGTCACTACGCCTTCTTTTATACCACAACGTTCTGTTATCACGCTATTTCTTACTATCTCACTCAGTTTTAATCCACTCATACTTCTCAACGCTCTCATCTCTACCGCATTTATTTTACTTATGTAATTCTTCTGCCATACCCAACTTTCACTTTTCACTGTACGTTCCAAACGACAAATGTCTTTTGATATCCTTTATTTAATTTTATAACTGACAGTTTTATCTTAATTGTAATGTCATCTCGGTTTATGATACAGTCTTAGACTGTAGTCCTTTAGACCCTCTGCAAAAGAAGAGAGTTTTCATCACTGAACCAACAAGGCTTTGCAATTAGATGGTCTCATGAACACTGAATTGACGAGTTCCTCCCTCGTATTCCAGGTACTCGTGCACAATGTCCGCGAGTTGGAGATCCTAATGATGCAGAACAGGAAATACTGTGCGGAGATTGCGCATGGTGTATCCTCCAAGAAGCGGAAGACCATCGTGGAGCGTGCCCAGCAGCTCAGCATCAGGGTCACCAACGCCGCCGCCCGCCTCCGCAGCCAGGAGAACGAATAAACTATAATAAATTAATTATAAAAAAGCTCAGGTTTCTCTATTTATTTATTTATTAAACCCATATCTTTATAAAACGTTTAATTATCACAAAGTGTAGGTTAAAAGTAGTGTTGATCTCTGTTTAACGAATTACCATAACATATCTTATCAGTTTATACCATTCTTAGTTAATATTGTCTGTTTATAACGAATTATTAATTATCAGTGTAGATTAATGAATAAAAATTTTAACAAAAAAGAACGGCTTCTTTTTTGTTAAAATTTGTATTTATTTTTTTATTTTTAGTGAATCTGAAGTAATTGTGTTGCAATGTAGCAACAAACGTAAGCTCATTGCTATTTGATTGCAGACACTTATATTTTCTGCCTTAAACTGCACCCTTACTGTAAGCCGTTGAGGAGATCCATTGATCTTCATATTTAACTACGACTAGCACTTGACCATACCGAAGTTACGGTAGGCAACTCAAATATCTGGATAGCCTATAGAAGATTCTGCCGAGTATCGTTCATTTGCTCCTAAGAATTGAAGAGTTCCGTCACTTTGTCGTGGAATCCACCATCAGAACCTAACCAAACTATCACAAAACAACCCTTGAAGTATATACTTTCCAATAAAAAAAGAATCCTCGAAATCGGTTGGCGTGATCTTGAGTTTTTCGTCTATTTGTCGCGCACATGCTTAATGCAAATTTAAGACTTATCCAGTTTTCTCATGGATGCCATCATCAGAACTGCATTTAAAAGAAATGGGACCCTATTAGGAGCACCACCTTTCTTTAAAAATAAGTCTTGAAGATCGGTCCACCCAGTGCGGAGATATGAGGTAACAAGCATAAAAAAAACAGACGAATTGATAACCTACTTTTTTTGAAGTCTGTTAAAAAAAGTTAAAAGTGCGTGCGTAAAAAGTGCACATGTCAGAAGTGAAACTTCTTTGGCAATCTGATTATGAAGTATTTATTGGAATCTCGAATAACGAATTGTAAATGAAAACGCCAAGTGTTTTTGTCAATATTCAAACTACCTAACCTTGAAACGAATTTATAAAGCGTTGCACTACGTCGTGACGCTAATCATGCCTTTTACCAGTAAAAATGGGCCTAAAGAAGTTTCACTTCCTAAGGGTTTAATCCCCCGTAGAAACCATAAGGGGTACTGCGCTACACGTCTTCGTGACGCTAATCACGCGTTTCATCTGTCGTAAGTTTTACTAATGCGCCTAAAGAAGTTTCACTTCCATAATCAAATCCCAATATTAGTTGGAATATCCATATTAACATCAACGTTTGAAGTCAATGATTTAATAGGTAATATACTTCAGAGGGTTTCTACACACGGTATTGAAATGATGATTTTTACTCGTAAGGCGGTAACTAGGCACCACCGAAGCCTCCAAGCAATCCAGAGTCAGACAAATTAGAAAATGCAATCTCATACATTACTCTATGTATATATTTCTTAATATATTATGAATGACTTTACAATCACCGCATTATACGTGATCCTTTAGAAAATAAAATGGATGTAGTGAGTCATCCTTAAGAGATAGATATATGATATTTAAGACTTTTGTAGATCTATAAAAGAGCTTTAATCCCACCATACATTATTTTCTTATATCTCTAAAGGATTAGATACTTTTACGTGAAAACTTTTG
This sequence comes from Elymnias hypermnestra, assembly GCA_015832385.1. Classification (NCBI taxonomy): domain Eukaryota; kingdom Metazoa; phylum Arthropoda; class Insecta; order Lepidoptera; family Nymphalidae; genus Elymnias; species Elymnias hypermnestra. The sequence continues at coordinate 2,228,977 of JACTOM010000937.1, forward strand.
ACGGCCTCGCTGGCGCAGTGGTGCGAGTATTCGCTTTGCTAGCGGAGGTCCCGGGTTGAGTCTGGACTGGTGGATTTGTGTTCCGGTACGATGCTATGTAGAAACCGTAAGGGGTATATCGCCTCTTAACAGATTAGCGCGCTTCCATCTTAGACTGTATCACCACTTACCATCAGGTGAGATCACTGTCAAGCAAGAAAAAAAACCAAGGTCGATTGGTTTTTCCGACAGAGTTAGATTTCAACCGATTTACACGAAACCTTGACAAATTATATACACAAACCTTTCTCGTGAATCGTTCTATCTATTAGTGAAAACCGCATGAAAATCCGTTTAGTAATTTTCGAGTTTTTTGTATGCAAAGAAAGGAAATAGTTATTGGACGTCAGCCATTTTGTATAACGTGCGTGCTCCACAATCGCGTGTTTACAAATAATACATTTTGCATTGCCGAACTGGCTGTCAAGCTTTGGGACGGTTTTATGCAAGAGCCGAGCCATTTTTAACCGACTTCAAAAAAAGGAGGAGGTTATCATTTTTTTTTATTTGAAAGGTCCCATTCAGTTCTGATGATGGCATCCATGAGAAAACCGTACAAGTCTTAAATTTACATTAAGCATGTGCGCGACAAATGTAAGAATATAACAAGATCACGCCAACAGATTTCGATGATTCTTTGTTTGATGATGGTTTGGTTAGGCTCTGATCATGGGATCCCTGACAAAGTAACGGGACTCTTCAATTCTTAGGAGCAAATTGACGATACTCGACGGAATCTTTTATAGGCTATCAGGATGTTTGAGTCACCTTTTTTTTTTTTTGGAAAAAATTCCGTTATAGGATACCGGAACGCCACGGGGACATCACCGGTTATGCCGGACTCCTACCGGCTTTAAACGACCCGCCGTCCTACGCACTGTCACAAGCGGCGACGTGACAGGTGAGCTCTAGAGTAAAACTGAGCACACTGCTGTGATTCCCCCGTGAGGGGGGCCCCTACCTTGATCCTAAGGATCGAGCTACCTATGGGGCAGCGCGGAGGCTCACCGCCCGACAACCTACGGGGCCTCACTCAGCAGGACGACGGCTCTCGCGGTCTCCTTCAGCGTCATCACCACGTCGCTAAATGAAGCCAACGCATTCCAACACTCCCTCCGCTCCACCATCGCTCCCACGGCCATATTTGAATCACCTACCGTAACTTCGGTATGGTCAAGTGATTGTCCTAGTCAGCTATGATTATCAATGGAACTCCTCAACGGCTTACAGTAAGGGTGCGATTTATGGCAGAATATATAACTGTCTGTAATCAAANGGGGGCACTTTAGTTAATTGCGTATTCTCTTTTAGAGTTGTTCGTATTCTTATATTCGGAGTCGGTGTCAGCCAAGGTACCTACATATACAGCTATGGGTCTGAGTGGCGCCGGCGCTGACAAGTGGTCACGCGGGGCACACCTACCTTCGCTGACGCCGACACCAAATATAAGCATATATTTGGAAGTGTGTATTGAAGGTTATTTTTTATCTCTGCCATATACAAGGTATTAGGAGACCACTTCCGAAATATGTCTACGTAAAATGTGATGTCATTTGTATGACCTGTGTACAAGGTCATGTGTTTATTGGGCTGTAGATTTCCCGATATATTTGTTGGAACTACGCAAACGACAGCTAGTGACAGACCGCTGTGCCGTGCCCTTTTAAATCTCTGATATCTCCTAAGATATCCATTTTAATCAAACACTGTAAATGACAGTATTAAACTACATGAAATATACAATATATATATAATATATTCATTTGGATAAATAATAATACTGTGTTGTATAAAATAGCTTGGTGAATAACACATACTTTTTTGTGATATGTAAATTATTAAAATGGTCACTGTGAGTTATCCTTTAGAGATAAATGTATACTATAGTGGACTTTTCTATAGATCTTTTCAAGATATAAAATTCTGTGGAACATTAATTTGATCTATCTTGTGAGGTTTAGACAGCGTTTGCGATTTAATCGCACAATATGTTTGTTATGATTACAATTGTTTGAATTTCTCGTCTTTTCTGTACTATAATATATGTCGGAGTGTAATAGTCTATGGAATGCTGGCGCCATCTGTGTATCGGCGTGGGGACAGAGTCAATAAGTGGCAGTCCGGCCCGTCTCTCGGCAGTTCTCGAGCGGCGGTCGGCCGGAGTGGTCGACTATTGAAACTGTCGCGCTCCTAGCTATTAGTGTTAATGAGTTTGTGTAAATTGATATCGGGAACATTAAGTAATTGAACATTATAATCCGAGTTAATTAACAAAGTGTTTCATTGCACCAACATTACCCACTAACGCCCACAGAATAAGAAATTAAATAATGGATCCAAATAGTGACGATGTCGGCGGGGAACCCTACGCCCCTGTGCTTTATGCTTCTCCGTTTTCTCTATTATTCTCCGACATATATATGTATTATACATTTTAACCTTCCTCTTAAGTCGCTCTATCTATTGCTGGAAACAGCGTTAGAATATATTGAATGGTTTAAAAGATCTAAGCGAACAAACAGCGGAAGCCTCTTTTTATTAATATTTAAAAAAGATTTCGCTGTTGTTGAACACCGTCCAAACATGGCAGATCATTGGCGAACGGTTATGATTTTATTTTTTACGATGCACGCTCCCGTACCAAGTACGGCTCGTTAGTATCATATACAGGGTGCTATCTAAAAATATCTATACTAACATTAAAAATTTGAAGAGTTTATTTGAACGCGCTTATCTCGGAAACTACTGGTTCGAATTGAAAAAATTCCTTCAGTTTTTGATAGCCCATTTATGGAGGAAGCCTACAAGCTATATAACATCACTCCACGATTAATAGGAGAGTAGCAACAATGTCAAATGTTGCAAAAACCGGCGAAATGTACATTTTTTAGAAGAGTTTGTTTCTGTAAGCTTGAATCAGAAACTTCTGGTTCGAATTGAAAAATTCCTTAAGATTTTGATAGCCCATTTATGGAGGAAGCCTACAAGCTATATAACATCACTCCACGATTAATAGGAGAGTAGCAACAATGAAAAATGTTGCAAAAACCGGCGAAATATACATTTTTAGAAGAGTTTGAGTAGGCTTAAATCAGAAACTACTGGTTCGAATCGAAAAATTCCTTCAGATTTTGATAGCCCATTTATGGAGCAAGACCAGGTTGTGAGCTGTGTGGAGTCTCCTGCTTGCCAAGTGTGCGGAGCGGCTGTTGACTCAGCGCACCACACTCTAGCAGAATGCCCGGCCTGTGGACCACTGCGCCATCTCATGGTATCCCTGGTTGGAAGTGACCTCTCTTTGTCGAGCGTAGTTGATGCTATGCTGGAGAGCTGTGTCCTCCTTTTGTGAGTCTGTCATCTTGCAGAAGGAGGCATTAGAGAGGGAAAGGGAGATTGCGGTCGGTGCTCCTTCCGGCCGCCGGAGGAGAAGGGATGTCAGAAGGCGCTGTTTTGCCAGTTTGCTTCCCATTTCTTGAGCCTATGAGTCGGATTCATCCGGAGTGGCAGAGCTGAATGCGTCAGCGAGTATCTGGCCCCCAGCATACGGATGAAGAGGGTTCCGCTGGATTTTTGTGGGTATTCTGGTGAAGCCAGCGAGTTCCACACTGTCGGATAGGGGATAACTTCATTTGACGTGCGCAAAAGCATTTCCCAGCAAAAAAAAACTATCGAGCAAGGCTACAGGCTATTTAACATTACGTAACAACCTATATAACCGGAGCAACAAAGAAATATGTTGCAAAAACTGGGGAAATATATCTCTATCTTTCTTCTTTCTTTAAGTGCGTTGCGTAAACGGTTAAAGATAATCATGTATGACGGAATTATTCGTCTTTAAAAATTGCATAAAAAATTCAAAGACAGCATGTATCGATCTTCTAACGTTGACTCAACATAACCTTTTTTATGTTTGCAAAATTTCGTTATCAGCTTAAGAAAGATGTAGAGCACCCTGTATATGTGTTGTTTTTCGTTCCTTACTTTGATATACGAAAATTCAATGCAAAAAGCCACACTGAGGGTATAACTCGCAAGGATTGGATTAAGTAAGTCTATCAAATATATTATATATCCTTACATATTATATTGCAAAGTATGTCGCGGCGTCTGTCTGTCTGTCCGACTTATATTGTTTTTCATTAGCATTTAATATAACGTACATAATATTGTTAAGCATCGTTCGTTTTTGTATAGTAAATTTTGTTTTAATTTAGAGTCTCTATAGATATTTATAACACTGTATATAGAATGTTAGTTAGCTATAGCATGCATATATATATATATATATATATATATATGACAAAGAATAAGAGAGAATGAAGAAGCATAAAGCACAGGGGCGTAGGATTCTCCGCCGACATCGTTATTAATTGGATCCATTATTTAATTTTTTATTCTGTAGGCGTTCATGGGTAATGTTGGTGCAATCAAACACTTTATTAATTAACTCGAGTTATAATGTTCCTGATATCAATTTACACAAATTGATTAAGAATAATAGCTAGGAACGCGACAGTTTCAACAGTCGACCACTCCGGCCGACCGCCGCTCGAGAACTGCCGAGAGACGGACCGGACTGCCACTTATTGACTCTGTCCCCACACCGATACAAAGATGGCGCCAGCGTTCCACAGACTCTTGCACTCCGACATATATATTTGTCATTTTCGAGAATAAAGTTGTTTGTGTAATTAATGTAATCCCTGTGATTGGTGAGAAATAAAACTCCAATCATAGGATGTACTTTTTATCCAATAAAATAACAACCACCGTCGTTTGCTTGTCACAATAGTGCACGTTTGTCAGTCGCAAATATCGTACAAAAGATAGCCAATTTCGGTAAACGATATTCCTGCTGAAACAACAGTTCGTACTCAAATACTCGTCTGGTGACAAGTAGACGGCGGAGCGTTGGAGTGAAGAATCTGGTGGCATTTCCATTTATCCTGAACCGGCAAGTCTTCGCAAGAGTGAGCTTACGAAGGGGCTCATAATAATTAAGATAACATATTCGGTCATCATAAAAATGGTTATAATCAGTAAACCTTAAAAGATAGACACGTACTGTCATAGACTTTTTTGTAGAACTGTTTAAGAGGAAGAATTCCATCATACATTATTTTTATGTATCATTAACCGTTTTTGCAGCGGACGCAACGTCAGCTCACAAAATGGATACGTTTACCCCGTTTTTGCAACATTTTTCACTGTTTCTCCATTTCTATATATCATAACATAATGTTATATAGTCTGTAGCCTTTTTCGATAAACGGGCTATCAAAAACTAAAGGAATTTCTCAATTCGAACCAGTAGTTTCTGATTTAAGCGCGTTCAAACATAAAACTCCTAAAAAGGTGTACAGTTCCCCGGTTTTCGCAACATTTTTCACTGTTGCTCCGCTTCCATGTAACATAACATAATGTTATATAGCCTGTAGCCTTCCTCGATAAACGGACTATCAAAAAATGAAGGAATTTTTCAATTCGAACCAGTAGTTTCTGATTTAAGTGCGTTAAAACAAAAAAAACTCCCGAAAGGTGTATATTTCCTCGGTCTTCGCAACATTTTTCACTGTTGCTCCGCTTCTATGTAACATAACAGAATGTTATATAGCCTGTAGCCTTCCTCGATAAATGGGCTGTATAAAACTAAAAGAATTTTTGAATTTGGTACAGTAGTTTTTGAGATAATCGTGTGCAAACAAACTGTTTATTTTCAGAAGATGTCTCTAAAAATACTGCAAACATCTGCTCAAAAATCTCGCAACAATCACAGTGTGAGGTTCTCTAACGATGAAATGCCCAAGTTCAAATCCCTGGTAAGTTATCTTTTCCTATTTTAGAGTAAAGTAGGTTCAGAAATCATTTGTCGGGTTGAGCATTCGTATTTTTAACAAGATCCCACCAACATTTTCGGTTTTGCCTATGTGTAGTAACTGAAGGTCACACAAGGTCAAGTATAAATGAGAAAGTACTAGGTTTCTTCTCAGTCAGGTTGTTACCAACGGACTGATTGAGATTCACACCACATCTCCAGGATTCTCCAGATGCCATCCACCCCTTCGCCCCCCAGTCCCTCCTCAGCGTGGACTCCGGAGCACCAAGCCCTGACTGCGTCTTCCAACCAGCAGCACAAAGATACCGGCTGAACGAACAGCGTAAGATATCATTAAATCAAGTCAACTTAAACAGAATGAAATCGTACCTTTTCATCACTTAAAAAATATAGATTCTAGATTTCATTAGATAATAAATACCTCAAACAGGAATCAAACTCCTCACCGCCATTAATCAGATAGTACAGCAAAGGGCTGAACTAGAAGCGAACAGAACTACGCTGTCCAGTATGCTAGAAGAATTGAGAAGGAAGTTGAAACGGAGAATAGAAGAGTGTCATTTGGATAAGAAGGAAAAGATGAAGGTTTGTTATTACTGAAATTAAAACTCTTGAGTGTACCTGTATGGTGGGAAATTCAAAGCGTTTATGTAACATCTAGCCTGAATAATAGCCCAGTGAACACCTTTACGTCAAAATGATATTTTGCTATCATATTGTTTACGTCAAAGATGATGAAATGATAATTCTAGATGTCTATGTCATTGTTTACGACAAAATAATATTTCGCTATGTCTCCTTCATTATTTACGTCACAATAATATTGAGATACGTCTTTGTCATTGTTTACGTCAAATTTATATTGCGCTATGTCTCCGTCATTGTTTACCTCTTATTCATATTGTGCTATGTCTTTGTCATGGTTTACTTTTAATGATATTGTGCGATATCTTCGTAATTGTTTACGTCAAAATAATATTATGCTAGGTCTACGTCATAATATTACTTTGACATATTTAGTGGCGTCCAAATGATACTCCGCTGTCTGCTATTAAGTAAGATATGACATACATATGACTGTTTCAACCTGACGTAAGACTTACATAGTCAGACAGAAGTAAATAAAGTCAACATTACCTCAAACTTATTATTTCATGACCTTCATATGACCTATATGTGACGTCATGCATTCACTAGGTCATTCATGTTCTACAAAGAAATAGGGGCTGGATTTAACACGTTGTTGGTTTATTTGTGTCAAAATATGTCATCAGGCTTTAAAGCAAGCCAACCAGAGGCTGGAGAGAGAGAAGTTCGGTATCGTAACAGAGATCGAACACCTGAAGAGACACTTAGAGAAGGAAGAAGCACATCACTTACAACACGCGAGGAATGCTGTTGCTCAGGTAATGATATATACATGGTGTTAGGAGACCGCTTCCGAAAACGAAGACAGACGGTAGTACTAATGACACCTTTGATGATGGGATGGAAAAAATCTATAGTGATAAAGAAAATCATATATTGAAAACGTTTTATTAGTTATTTACGCTTCATCATATTAGTACAGCTGAATGAAACCAAAGTTTGATTTAAAAAAATATTAATTCTGCGAAAGTGGGACAATCCGCCTCGCCACGCCATTGGACGCACTGGTCGACGCCGGGACGTGGCTAATTAGTTGTTTCCTTTACACGCAAATCGGTGCTGCCGCGTGCGTTCGTTGATCCGAGCGTCAGCTGAATGTTTCATTGTTGGTCTTTGTTTAGTTATAATGTATTTTTTTATGAAACTCGTTTCATTTAGATAGAGAATCGATTCAAAATTAGTTATATTGACACACTTTATATTATACTGTAAATATATCTTTCTAAGACTGTTTATCTTCACATGATATAAAATGAAGTCGCTTCCGCTATCTGTTCGCTTAGATCTTTTAAACTATCCAACGGATTCTAATTCAAATGTATAAACATACTTCTGTGCGTTTAAATCGCAAGCGCTGATTAAACTTAAAGAGATAGATCGATTTAATGTATTACAGTAATGTGTATTATAAGAAGATCTTTCAAAACTTCCTTGACAGTATATATTTATCTCTAAAGGATAACTCACAGTGATCATTTTTATCTTTTAAGGCTCGCGCGGAAAACAGCCTGTCCATATTTTTTTCTTTTCAAGGCCATACAAGGTGTAACAAGGAGCACAGCGGAGCACCTGTTCGCGCCGTGTTCTGTCATAGAACTTCCCAACATAGTAAGCAGGAACGTAGCGAAAAACGCACCATCCAGGATTGTAAGTTAATATTGTAGCTGCGAATTATTTGAGATATATAACAGGGTCTTCTATTGCAACTATGAACACCCACCACACAAACACACAAACACACATGCGTCGATACGGAGGAAGACAAACACAAACAGGGAGAGTAACACAAACTCATACACATTCGCGCAGAAATAGAACGAGGGGGGAGACACATAGAAAGAAAGAACCATACAAACATACCTACATAGAAGGAGAGGGAACATACACAAAGGGAAAGGAGGAGAAACAGAGAGACAGACACGCCCACACAGAAAGACAGAAAGAGACCGAGGAAGAGTGAGAGGGACACACAGAGAGACAGATGGAGTCACACTAGACACAATATAAAATGATATAAACATTGTAAGCTGTTTAATTAAAAATAAAATAACACCTACTTTCTATATAACAATTTTGTAGGACATATAGAAACTTATATTAACTCGGAGTCAAATAGTTTCCCGAACGCCACCGCCATCTATCGGCGCTGGACAGAATTGGCGGCGGTTTCAACAGTTCTAGAGAGACATTTCTAACTATTGCTATGTTATGTTAATATGTTTGTATAATTTCATATGGCATTATAATTTCAGTTTATTAAAATGCTTATTTTCTCCGAAATATATCCCATTAACGTGCATTCTATTCCTCTTCACTTTTATAGTGGGATGAGACGGGAACCCGACACGATTGAGAGATCAGCCGCAAGTTCGACAGATTAACGTACTCTCCAAGGCACGGGGGTCATGTCTAACCTAGTTATGTGCTAGAGCAATGTGGCAATGTACATATTTGTGATATTGACTTGTTTTTATACATACGAGGCTGACAACAAGCTGGCTGCCGCGCGACTGATGCGCGACATTGCTGAGCTCAGACAACGCGTGACCCAAGTCGAAGCAAGACTCGCCAACGAACTTAAGGTATACACACTGGCATCTGTATGCATTAAGGATATCCGTTATTATTCATTTCATGACACACACACACACCACAAGCACACTTCCACTCATAAACCCACACTTAACTCACACGCAATGCCTCTGGCGCCCATTGACTGGACCTGTGTGCTCTTCCAATAATCAGAAGAATAATGACAGTTCACGGCGTATATATATTAAAAAAACTAGTTGAGTGAATGAATTACTTTATATATATCTTGATATAGAATAAATTAAAAAATATTTTGTAAAAGTGCTGTAATAAGCCTACTTGAATAAAAATACTTTGATTTTGAAAAAAATATATTCGTCAAAGATTCACTCTCCAATCACCAAGAAATCTAATGTACACACCAATTGGTGTAACCATTTAAAAATAAGTCAATACACCATCTTGTTAAACATTACACAGATACTTCCATAATATTCAATTGACAATCTTCTTTTAAAATATTGTAACAAAGTAGTATACACTGAATTTAAATAACTAACATCCTTTCCAATACTGCCAACCGCCACACTAGCGCCTCTCACCGGAAGTCAAACTTGTGTTACAATATAATCGCAACAACACTGCTACTTCCTCAATAGTCAATTGACAATCTCAATAATATAATCCTAACATTATTAGTATAATAAACAAATGTAAAATCCTCAATTGGCCTTAAGTAAATTTAATTAGAGTTTAAATAAGTTTTATGAGGGATTTTGTAAAAATAACATAAATAAATCTACCCAATTGTCATAAATATCCTAAAAAAATCATTAAAATCGATCCATCCGTTCAGAAGGTTGGTCATAGAAGGTGTTAGGAGACCGCTTCCGAAAACGAAGACAGACGATAGTACTATGACACCTTTGATGATGGGTTGATGAGATTTTATTAGCATTGTTTAAGCTCCATCATGTTAGTACAGCTAAATGAAGTGACAGTACCATAACAAATACATTTCTTTATTTAAAAAAAAGTGTCAGCTCGGGTTAACCTTTTGCTGTCAAGCGTCAGCTGATTTTGTTTTCTTTTCATTGCTGTTTTATTAATAATGCATTTAAATGAAACTAGAGTTTTATTTAGCTGTAGTATATTGTAGAGCGTAAATAATGCTAATAAAAGTTTTTTTTAACTCAGACTCGAGCTTTTCCGTCCCATCATCAAAGGTGTCCTTAGTACTATCATTTGTCTTCGTTTTAGGGAGCGGTCTGATCACCTTGTATAACGTTCGCCTGAAAATATGGGGAAATCTATACAATAAACTCATGACCTTAAAATGACCTTGCACACAGGCCATACAAATGACGTCAAATTTTACGTAGACAACGTAACAGTGACAGCATAATATCGTGCAGAATGTGTTTTAGTACGGCGACATATGTATATTTTTTTTTAAAATCAGGATCGGGTTTTTTCCGTCCCATTAACAAAGGTGTTATTAGTCATATCGTCAGTCTACGTTTTCGGAAACGGTCTTCTAAAAAGACTAAAGTGTGAATGTTCAACTATAATGGCTGCGAAATCTTTGTGTAACTCGCGACTGACAACCGTATACGGTGGAACGAGCAAGCGTACCACCATCACCGTTTATTGATTGTTTTTATAAGCCTTATTCTAAATCAAAATCTACTTATATCTAGATAAAGTCGCGAACAAATATGATATATAATAATGAAGCAGTGTATTTCCAGCGTAAACGACAGGCTGAGGTCGACATTGTGCGACTGAGGAAGGAGCTGTCCTCCACCAAGAGCTGTGTCGCCTCCCTGCGCATGCCAGCCAGGCATCAATGCTCAAAATTCGCCTGAGAGACGACAAACATAACGCATTTAGAATAAAACTTAGGAAAAAACAGAGATATATATGTAACATGTGTTAACTTTGAGGGACACTGTCTTCTACAGACGTGTAACGCGTCAATTTATTTCTTTTACAAATGTCATTTCCCCCACATAGTGTTGAGTAGGACATGATTTGAAAATGAGTTTGTAAGAGTAGCCTCTTTTTGTATTGTGTCAGTTACATAGCCAATGAGGCAATTTTAGTGATGTTCCGATAACTTCAAAGTATCGATAATACTTAAAGAAATTCGTAAAATAAAAAAAACAACGTAAATACAAAATTCGTTGAAGGACAATAATTGAAAAGGAGTTAAAAGTGTGTGACTACAAAGGACACAAGTCAGAAGTGAAACTTCTTTGGCTAACTACTACAATTTGTCATTTGAGATTTCTATAAATATAAATTTATTTGTATTAATATTCGACACTTTTAATAATTTAACGACAATTAATAAGTCTTGGAAATCTAAAGTTTTATATTTATATAAATATAAACAAGACTTAAAAATTAGTTTGCCAAAGAAGTTTCATTTCTAAAATGTGTACATTGCAGATGACAAATTGACCTCGGGCCACATTGCAGATGACAATTTGACCTCAGGCCACATTGCAGATGATAATATGACCTCGGGCCACATTGCAGATAATAATTTGACCTCGGGTCACATGGCCGATTTTTTTTTAAATTCTAAGTATAGTTTTTGCTAAGGATGTCGGATCATATATTTTAGATTACCCGAGGATAAGATTAATAAATAAATATAATTAAATAATCAAAAAAATATATAAATAAAAAAATATTATTAACTAAATTAACTTGATCGTAAAAATTGTAGATTGTGAGAGGATAAAATTAGATTTAAATTATAAAATAGGTGCTTCTGTCATTAGAATAAAAACAAAATTCCTTCAAAAAATCTTCCAGAAAAAGTAATATTTGTGTTTTTAATAATAATATATACAATGCTTCTGTGGGATTTTCTTCGGGTTCGAGGCCAAATAATGTTGGTTGAATCCGGCTCGAAGACCAAAGAAATGAAGGGGTATTCCTGGGCCGCAGGCATAATAATTGGGGATTCATCGACCAGGAATCCAGGAAAGAACTTAGTGGACTGTATTAGAGAGGAGGTTCTACCTAATAAGGGCCAGGTGACTAAATGCCGTCGAATGGAAACAAATGAATCACCCACCTTTCGTTCCGAGGCTACAGCCACGCTGTGTTGATAGCGATCGGCTGTTCCGAATAACGTCCTGAAGGCTGGTTTCTTGCGATGGGACACTACATTAAGTCTGTCCGGTTACAAATTCACGATACATTCAATGAAAAAGGTCCAGACGCACGTTTTGCTGTGTGTCGTGGGCGAGCGTCGAAACGAAGACGATGACGAGCGGTTTGCGAATGAATCGCGAATGAAAGTCCGAACGAGAACAGGCGGATGAATTCAAATTCTATTCCATCCGCGGGGCGAAAATAATCACTTTGCCCAAATAAGTGAAATATTTACGAACAGCTTCATTTGCCCAGGCCTGCCCTATACTCATAGAGTATAGTTCACTAAACCAGGACACCGGGACATAAAATTTGAAGTAGTACAAAATATAATTTTGAGGCACTCTTACATTTTGACGTTTTGTAAGGATTAAATTTAAGACTTGACATACGTCCTTCACAACACTATCCCCTTAGATATTTAATATTCAATCAAATTACTTATTGCAATATTATTGGTAAATAAGATAATATTATTGCATACGACTATTTTTTATTTATGGCATATCAATACCCCGCGGTTTCGCCCGCGTAGATACCGATGTCGTGGCAGTGAAATGTGTACTAAGTCACAATATAGATTTATTTTCGTTAACATAAAAGTTATACTTCACTTACTTTTATATTACTTCCATTCGTAATCGATCGATTATTAGATAAATTTCATTCGTTCGTTTCAACTTTCATTCGTAATCATATTTTTAAATTCGTGACATCATTTACGAAGAATGTCCAACATTAGTCAATTTAAATATACTCTACAGGTTATTGAAAGTGTTTTTAAATCAGCCCAGTAATTTTTAGCTTATTATATTCAAAATGCACTTTCTTCTACTATTTTAAAGAAAAGATTTATTTGTAATACTTTATTGTCTCAGAACTTCCCTATACAACAATTAATATTCTGGAGTTCGACTCAGGATACTTTAGATTGACATTTTTAAATTCGTTATATCTTTTGCAATGAAACAATTAATTAACTCGGATAATAATGTTCCCGATATTAATTTACACAAACACAGTAATAGTAAGGAACGCGACAGTTTTCAACAGCCGACCGCTCCGGCAGACTGCCACCTGGGAACTGGCGAGAAACGCCGCCGACCTGCGACTCATTGACTCTGTTTTGCGCCGATAGGTGGCGCCGGCGTTCCGGAAACTACTTTACTCCGACATATATATATAATAGGATAAGGATTAATACGTAGGTATGAATAATATGATTTTATTATTGTCAGCACTTTCATCAACTTTAAAAATGCAAATAAGCAGTTATAGTGGAATAACTACAGCAGTTGGACATATGGTATGATGGATTTTTTTTTGATGTTAATAAGTTCTATAATATTGTGGATAGATTTAATAGAATACGAAGAAAAAGAATATAAGTTTAGATATTGCTAGATTGTAAATATAAAATAAGGATAGTTTTTATAGAATAAGTAGATAGTAAGTTTGTAAATGTATAAATAGGTTTAAATAGAATAGATCAAAAAGATGCCCAACAATAAATATAGGCAGTAAATGATAGATAAACGATAAAAAAAACTGTTGTGGAACATTATGTTGTTCTATCATCAATAGTTTCCAAAGCGTACACGATGACATGATTTTTGTGACTAATTTTTTCACACCTTGGGTTACATTGACGCATTTTTATTAGAGATCCCTAGTTTTTTTTAGAATGTAATATAGCCTATGTCGCTCATTGAAAATGCAGCTTTCTAATAGTACATACATTCATAGCATCACGCCTCATTCCCATAGGGGTAGCCAGAGACAACGTCCTTCCACTTGCCACGATCCTTGCATAACTTCTTCGCTTCTTTCATTCTCATTAAACCTTTCATACAAGTTCGTCGGTTTAGAGTACTCTTGACCTGGCCCTTATTTAAAATGTCCTGGATTTGGTCCAGGAACGTTCGCCTTGGTCTTCCCCTTCCAACTTTCGCATTCACTCTTGACTCATAAATCCTTTTTGTCAGTCTCCTTTCATTCATTCTCTCTACATGCCCAAACCATCTAAGCATACCTTTCTCAATTTTAGTCACTACGTCTTCTTTTATACCACAACGTTCTCTTATCACACTATTTCTTACTCTGTCACTCAGTTTTAATCCACTCATGCTTCTCAACGCTCTCATCTCTACCGCATTTATTTTACTTTTGTGATTCTTCTGCCATACCCAACTTTCACTACCATACATAAGTGTTGGCACCAACACTCCAGCATGCACTGCCAGTCTAGCCCTTTGAGACACCATCTGGCTATTCATAAAAGCATGCAGAGCACCATTTACCATATTCCCTGCATTCACTCTCCTTTCGATATCACTTTCACATGTTCCATCTTTTGTAAATTTAGATCCCAAGTATACAAATTCTTTCACCTCTTCCACTTGTTCCCCATCTATCAAAATATTGCCATTCATCATAGATTCATCTCGTTCAAAAAGCATAACTTTCGTTTTGTTTACCTTCACTTTCATTCCTTTCCTTTTCAAAGCTTCATTCATAATATTTAGCATCTCCTGTAGCTCATTAGCGGATGACGCAAGTATTACTTGATCATCGGCGTAGAGTAAACATTTGACGAGTAGTTAATTCATTTTTCTAATATTAATCAACTTTTTTTCTTATAGTGAAAGCTTTTTTTCAATCGGTGCAGTAGTTTTTGTGTAAAAACGTTGTAGTAGTTACAGCAATTGGTGTACATTAAAATATTAATTTTTCATCAGACCTGGTTCGAAAGTTCTATAGAAATGTAAGTGATAAAGTTTGATATAGAATCAGTATAGCAATCATTAGCGATATTTTTTAAGTGACACTTCTGTAGCCGCATGAGGGGATGAAACGCGTGATTAGTGTCACGAAGACGTGCAGCATTTGTGCTAATTCGTTTTAATATTTACAATTAACATGTTGCATTTTAATTTGCCACTCGTCATTTAATATACTATTTTCCATAAAATATTTCATTTTCTGAATTCTAAATTAAAAAACAAAATCATTTCAAATATTGACATAACGCACGTGGCATCTTAATGACAATTCGTCACTTGAGATTTAAATAAAATATTTGTATTAATTTTGGACTCTTTTAATATTTAAATGACATTAAATTCCTAACATATATCCCTTTTTTCATCCCTGTCTCAAAAAAAAATTTGCCACACATATCCACGTTATCACGAAAGGTGACAAAAACTTGTGGACTCCCTAAGCAATAACTTAAAAGATTCTTAGAATGAAGATTATATAAACACTATAAAGTTTGTAAAAATGATTAATTTCTATAAACTTTTGTAAATTTTATTCAAGATATTGTGGTCGCTAATGACCCTAGTAGTTAAAAAGCAACCTAAAATAAATAAGTTTAAAAAAATGACCCTAAAAATTAGTTTACCAAAGCAGTTTCATATCTAACTTTTAAGTTTTTATTTATGTCGGAGTGATATAGTCTGTGAAACGCTGGCGCCATCTGTTTATCGGCGTGGCGCATAATCAACGAGTGACGATCCGGCGCGCGTCTCTCAGTAGTTCTCGGGTGACGTCCCGCCGGCACGGTCGACTTTTGAAACTGTCGCGTTCCTAGCTATTGTTATTAATGAGTCTGTGTAAATTGATATCGGGAACATTAAGTGATTGAACATTATAATCAGAGTTAATCAATAAAGTGTTTGATTGCACCAACATTACCCACGAACGCCCACAGTGTAGAAATTATGAACGCCATTAATGACGATGTCGGCGGAGAAACCTATGCTTTATTCTCTCCTTCTCTCTTATTCTCCGACAAATATAAACTAATTAAAAAAAAATCAGCTGGTTAGTAATCATTTTTGATGACCTCATTATCGATACGTGTTGAAAGAAGGGGAGTGGTCGATCAAACCATACATTTTGTACGATTATTTTTTAATTATCATCGGATATAACAAAAAAAAATACCCAGTTAGTAATATTTTTTTTGAGAATCATCAAATCAACATATTTTATCTTTCCTACCGTAGTTCCTACCGAGTTTTCGTACCGTATCAAAATGAAACTACTCACAGGTTCAAATGTCTTATAAATATTTTGACATTTAAAAAAGAAATGACTAGTTTATTTAATCGCGAGGGAATGTGGCACTTTCACCCTTCAAAATAGAGCCAAAATTTTAACTACCGACCTAAGGTATGCTAAAAATATATTTATTAAATAGAAAATGTACTTAATAAATTAATTAAAGTGCTTAACGCTACCTATAACTTATTTTATAAGACATTAATTTATTTAATACTCTAATCTAATAAAAATTTTCATATCCGTATAAGTTAAAATATACCTATGATAGACATATTTTATACAAACAAATTGAATTTGAACTTGGAAATTATATCAAACATCAGAAATTAGTTTAGCAAGAATTACACGAGAAAGTTTTTTTCACCGGTGTGAATTCTCATGTGACGTATCAAGCTTTCTTTTCTTCCGCATGCATAATGGCATTCATTACATGAGAAAGGTTTTTCACCAGTGTGAATTCGCATGTGTCGTACTAGACTTCCTTTTTCCTTGCATGCATACTCGCATAATTTACACGAGAAAGGCTTTTCGCCGGTGTGAATTCTCATGTGATTTACTAGACTACCTTTTTCTCTGCATGCATACTCGCATAATTTACACGAGAAAGGTTTTTCACCGGTGTGAATTCGCATGTGTTTTAATAGACTTCTTTTTTCTCTGCATGCATACTCGCATAATTTACACGAGAAAGGCTTTTCGCCGGTGTGAATTCTCATGTGAATTACTAGCCTTCCTTTCTCCCTGCATGCATACTCGCATAATTTACACGAGAAATGTTTTTCCCCGGTGTGAATTCTCATGTGTCTTAATAGAGTTTTTTTTTCTCTGCATGCATACTCGCATAATTTAC
This sequence comes from Elymnias hypermnestra, assembly GCA_015832385.1. NCBI lineage: Eukaryota > Metazoa > Arthropoda > Insecta > Lepidoptera > Nymphalidae > Elymnias > Elymnias hypermnestra. The sequence goes on from JACTOM010000937.1 coordinate 2,246,124, forward strand.
ATGAGAAAATTTTTTCATCAGTGTGAATTTTCATGTGGCTTACTAGTTGTATTTTTTCCCTGCATGAATACTCACATAATTGACACGAGAAGGGTTTTTCATCGGTGTGAATTCTCATGTGCCTTACTAGAGCTCCTTTTGTTTTGGATGAAAACTCGCATAATTGACACGAGAAAGGTTTTTCATCGGTGTGAACACTCATGTGCCTGACTAGATTTCCTTTACTTCTGCATGCATACTCGCATAATTTACACGAGAAAGGTTTCTCACCGGTGTGAATTCTCATGTGAGTAACTAGAGCTCCTTTTGCTTTGCATGCATACTCGCATAATTTACATGAGAAAGGATTTACACCGGTGTGAATTCTCATGTGAGTAACTATAGCTCCTTTTGTATTGGATGCATACTCGCATAATTTACACGAGAAAGGTTTTTCATCGGTGTGAACTCTCATGTGCCTGACTAGATTTCCTTTACTTCTGCATGCATACTCGCATAATTTACACGAAAAAGGTTTTTCACCGGTGTGAATTCTCGTGTGACTTACTAGATCCCCTTTTGTTCTGCATGCATACTCGCATAATTTACACGAAAAAGGTTTTTCACCGGTGTGAATTCTCATATGTCTTACTAGATCTCCTTTTACTCTGCATGAATATTTGCATAATTTACATGAAAAAGGTTTTTCACCGGTGTGAATTCTCGTGTGACTTACTAGATCATCTTTTGTTTTGGATGCATACTCGCATAAATTACAAGAGAAAGGTTTTTCACCGGTGTGAATTCTCGTATGTCTTACTAGAGCTCCTTTTGATTTAAACGCATACTCACATAATTTACACGAGAAAGGTTTTTCACCGGTGTGAACTCTTATATGTCGTACTAGATCTCCTTTTGTTTTGAATGCATACTCACATAATTTACAGGAGAAAGGTTTTTCACCGGTATGAATTCTCATGTGAGTTACTAGATGTCCTTTACTTCTGCTTGCATACTCGCATAATTTACACGAGAAAGGTTTTTCACCGGTATGAATTCTCATATGACTTATTAGGCTGCATTTTTTTCTGGATGCATAGTCGCACGAATTACATGAGAAAGGTTTTTCACCAGAGTTAACTCTCGTGTAACTGGCTAAAGTACTTTTACTTTTGCATGCAGGATCGCATGAAGTACGCGAGAAACGTTCCTCAGTGGTGTGGTTTTTCAAATGCTTTACAATATCATCGCGTTCGCTACATTTGTATTCACAATGCTCACAATAATACTTCTGCTCACAAAAATTATGCTTATTAAAGGTTTCAAATACTGGAATAGGGTTAACCTGAAGGTCACCAGTAACTATTTTTTCGAAACTGACTTCAGTTTTATTGGCCATGTCCAATGTCAGAGAATTTGTCGTGTCTCCGACTTCAGGTTCTGATGCAATAATAGAGTTTTTACAGAGCTCTTCAATTGTCTCCAACGTATTTTTCTTTTCACTGGCCAGTTCGCATATTGGAGTCGGCAAGAATTTTACTGAAATGAAATTGCTCATTAATATACATCATATCGTACACACACCCCCACCCCCCGTACTTGCGGAAAAAGGGTTTTTGTAGAAATAGATGGGGTAGCCTCTCATTTGAAACTGAATGTAACCGGTCAACGGATCAATTTTTGTTGAATTCGCTAAAATTGAATATTTTCCTTATCTTCACAACATTATGTCTTACGACATACTGTTATTGGGTAAGGCGGCGGACATTGAAACTATATTTATTCTACAAAAATACGTACGATATATGAGTTAGAATTTCGTGTTTCTCTTAAAGATAGATTCAAAGAAACATCAATTCTCACAGTACCGTCCCAATATACATCTATTCAATATTATCTTATATATCCGTAATAACAATTACCTATGCAGCAAGTAAGTGAAATACACAATTTCAATACAAGAAATAAAAATAAACTGGTAATGCCATATTTTAGAGAAAATAAGGTTCAGAATCATTCATCATTTTTCGTTTTGCGCATACACATTTTAATAACATATGTGCAAAACATACTTTAAAAAGGCCATATTATAGTGTTGAAGATTATTTAAGCGATAAAAATGTTTGGACTTGATTCTAGTTGCACGCGGAATCAAAATAATACACTTTGTTATATGAAAAACTATTCTTAAATGAGTAACCATTGAGTTTCTTGCAGATTTCTTCTGTAGAATTGTTACCAACGGACAGACTAATGACGGTTCAGAAGTGCTTTGTGAACCTACTTGAATAGAGAATATTTTCATCGAACTTCCAACAATTCTTGCCTATTCATTTCAACCTTTCTGCTTTTATTGATAAGACATGGGGTCCATTATTTTAATTCTCAATTTCTTCAGAGCTTTGTTTATTCCTTTCTTCAGAGCTTTCTTTTTTTGTATTGTGATTAATTATATTTTTTCTCCTTTAGCTGTATCTAATTTTATGGCATCAATGTTTTAACAGTAACTTTCTTTTTCTATCGCTATTTCAGCGACAAGGCCGTGTATTGTACTCTTTAAAGTATACATTTAAATCTTAACAGTATTGTTTATTTTTATTAATCTCTCAATTAAATTAATTAATAACTGCAACATCTTGGAATATTTCTGGTTCATTTGTGGCGATGTATTTAAGTTCATTTTTTCATTTACCACCAGGGGAAATCCCAAGTCCATCTATTTGATGTTTTTAGTGAAAAATCTCATCCGTCATCATCTCCAAATCTGTTATTATTTCTCCTTTAAGGCTTTCTGGTCAACTACCAAATTGTCTTAGGTACTCTTCTAGACCTTATCTTTAAATTCCTATTCCTATTCGTTAGTCTCCCATGAAGATTATATTTTTACTGGCTTTTTCTAAAGCAGTTGGAAAATTAAAGGAATCTCAGATAGAATTTCCACATGAAATATTAATATGCCAAGGTACAATATGTTAATATTATCTTCGAACAGTGCATGTTGCCAGTGATGAGCTACGGCTCCGAAACGTGATCGCTGACCATGGGCCTCATACGAAAGCTCGGACGTGCTCAGCGTGCGATGGAGAGGGCTATGCTCGGAGTTTCTCTACGTGATCAAATCAGAAATGAGGAGATCCGTAGCAGAACCAAAGTCACCGACATAGACAAAGACACCTACGAATCGCGAACCTGAAGTGGCAATGGGCGGGTGGCATAGTCTGACGAACCCATGGACGTTGGGGCCCGAAGGTGCTGGAGTGGCGACCCCGCACCGAGCGGCGTAGTGTAAGGAGACCCGCCACAAGGTGGACCGACGACATAAAGAGGGTCGCCGGTAGCCGCTGGAGCCAGGCGGCGCAAGATCGGGCCTTGTGGACATCATTACGCTGCTGGTGGATATGCTGGATTATACCTATATCCAGCATATCCAGCAGCAGTGGACGTCCATCGGTTGAAGCGACCGAGCGAGCGAGCAAATATATGGCCCAACTGAATCCAACGGCAAAAAGAGATTATATGAGGTAAATAGGGTAGGTGGTGTTCCCTAATAGATATAGACATACATACAAATATTTAAATACATATTTTAAATAGATACATACTAATTATAATAATACAAAATAAATAAGACGTACAACAAATAGATATCACCGTCATTAATTACATAAAGAGAGGTAATGATTCTCTAGTCGCTTCTTGAATAAGTAAAAAGTAAATAAGTAGCAGCCCATTAACGTCCCACAGCTGGGCACAGGCCTCCTCACTCCGAGGAGCGAAGGTTTTTAGAGCATAGACCCACCACGCTGCTCTACTGCGGATTGGCAGGCATAGTACACAAGTGTACTCTCTATTCCTTCACTCTCATAGTCCGACGTGACGGCAATCCGACACGACCGGAGAGAGATCACGCGCAGGACCGACGGCTTAACGTGCTCTCCGAGGCACGGGGGTGGATCACACCGCCAACATACCAACTTCGGGCAAATATTGAGAGAATTTTAATAGAAAACTCAATATCTATTTCGAATTAGCCCGACCCGGGACTCGAACCCAGGACCTCATGGTTGTAGTCGAACATGCTAACCACTAGATCAATGAGGCAGTTACCAATACCAATGAGGCTTCTTGAATATATCCAATGATTTAGCTCCTCTTATTATCAGAAGTAATTTATTCCATAAAGTTATGGCTCGAACTGCGAAAGAGTCACCGTAGAATTTGGTGTTATGGGGTATGACGTTGAGCTTTAGTAAACGAGAGGGCCGTAAACACCTTCCGTCATAATCGTGAAACTCAAACCTCTGACGTAAATACGCAGAAGCGATACGAGGATTAAATAGCACACAGTACAGAAGACATATAAAATGCAAGTTCCGGCGAAAACGAACAGGCAACCACTTGAGCTTTGCACGAAATTTAGATATGTGGTCATATTTCCGTTATCCAAATATGAACCGAATAGAGAGATTCTGTAGTCGCTCAAGTTTATTCAATTGGTCCTCGGTCAAATTATGATAGCTTGCATCAGCGTAATCAAGAATAGAGATAAGTAGAGACTGTGCAAGCATAATTTTGGTAGCAATTGGAATTAAAGAACGTAGACGTCGCAAGGATCGCATAGCTGCAAAGGTTTTCCTGCTCGAATCTCTTAGATGTGTTGCCCAAGATGTTGTGTTGTCCATATTTAAACCAAGATTTTTAACAACATTGCTATAGAGTATAACGGTACCATGAAGTGAAATTGGTGGAAGATTAAGCCATTTAACGTAATTAATTTTCCGAAATAATATTTCGGATGGGCAAAAATTGATAGCAAATATCAACATATTGCTTTGATGGTGACAAAAGTCCATCTTTTGAAGGATTATCTTCTCACATACAAGGTACCCTATTAATACTATTGTTATTAATACATATTATTCATTTGTGATGTGTATTGTCAATATAGGTACATTAATAAAAACAGTCTATGTCAGCATACCGTGGTTTCAATACGCAATACTGGCGACGAGGATAAATTTTATTGAAATTTACAATAATACCACTCGGAAACGTGGAAGGTTTTCATGTCGGGACTCAGGACTGGGATTCATATGTGCGACGAGGGAAACAGTTCATTGCGTTAAATAATATCGACGATAACCTACAAGTAGCTACGTTGGTCACGCTAGTAGGCGTGGATAGATACGCGTTAATGTGCGATTTGTGTTCACCCGTGCAACCCGAAGAAAAATCTTTCGTCGAATTGGTGAAACTGGTTAAGGATCATTTGGAACCCGAAAGATCCGAGATAGCTGAGACATGTATTTCGGCAAAGAAAGCAAAAGCAGAGCGAGGTCATCAGAGTTTACCTACAAAACCTGAAACATCTCTCTAAGACGTGCAATTTCGGGCGACAGCTCGAAGTGAACCTGCGAGATCAATTCGTGTCCGAGTTGTTCAGCGAGGAGATGCGATCCAGGCTGTTTGCCAAAAAGAACATAGACTACAGGCACGCGATGACGGCGGCTCCGGAGCTGGTGCTGCAGACGACGGCCTGCACCGCGTTACAAATATTATTCGTGTGATTCTTGTGGTGAAAAAGGTCATTTAAAAGTTACGAGTCGAAAAGGTCAAAGTGAAGTGAGTGATAGCGGACGACAGCGAAAAGGTCAGATTTACTTTAATAATTCCGATTCGGAGAGTGACGATTGTAGATTTTATAATATCGCTATTAGAGGAAGCGACGGACCCTATTATATAGATTTAAATATTGATATTATGTGTCATAAATTCGAGATAGACACCGGCAGTAAAATTTCGGCAATTTTGAAACGATTTTATGATAAGTATTTTTATAAACATCCCATTAAATCGAAATCTTTACGATCGGTTATATATTAGTTAAGGTTACGTACGATTCTAATTCTGCTATGTTAAAATTATATATTATAGAAGTCCGCCGCTTATGGGCAGGATTTGGTTAAAAGAATTAAATTTGTCTGTCGTTCACTGTTTTAATTTGCATACCGGAGATTCTATTGCTAATAATTTAAATGACGAATTTCCCGAAGTGTTCGCGGAGGGTTTGGGTACCTTTAAATCGCAGTTGTGTTTATATACAAAGTAAGCAGATCGAACAATGATACGCCTATAGTGCCGGTTGTTAAATCAGATGGTTCTATCCGTATTTGTGGAGATTACAAAGTAACTATCAACCCGCAACTTAAAGATTTTTATTACCCGTTGAAGACATTACGAGTACATTAAAAGAGTTGTTTGCCACGTTAGGTGGAGGCGATCAATATGCGAAACTTGAATCTGAATCCGAAAAGCCTTATTTTAATAGAAAAGATAATTTATATATAGATCACGGTTGTTTGATATGGGGTTATAGAATAGTAGTCCCTAAATCGTTACGCGAGGTAATTTTAAAAGAAATTCACGCCGGGCATCCGAATTATTGTTAAAATGAAGCAAAGGGCTCGAAATTACGCCTGGTGGGAAAACCTCGATGCCTTGGTCTCGACTGAATCTCGACTTTTAGGGGCCGTTCAATAATTATTATTATTTGGTGATTTTGTGAAGTCGTGAAAGCAAAAAATACATCTGCAACCGGAGTCATAGGTTGTTTGAGACAACTGTTTTCTCGGTTCGGGCTTCCGAAAGGTGTAGGTGAGCGACAACGGACCACCATTTTCTTCGAGCGAGTTCGAGCTTTATCTAAGACGTAACGGTATAGAGCACACTTGTAGCTCCCTATCGCCCTTCCAGCAACGGCGCTGCGGAAAACGCAGTACGATCTGTAAAAAGGGTTTTAAAGAAGACTCTAATGGAAAAAGTGGATGATTACTAAAATAGCTCAAAATGGGGTGAAGGGGAAGTAGTGGAACGCAAGAGCCCGGTGACTTATGTAGTAAAAACTAGGGACGGTCGGGTACAGAAGCGGCACATAGATCATATTGGAATAAAAGAAAGTCTCGTCACTCGTTGTCCTTAGCTTTCCCAGCTAATGATAGTACATCAAATAATGAAAATGAACGGTGTATAGCATCGGACGATAATTCACTGGAGTCGGGACAGGGGGGAGACTGTCAGGTTAGTTACGAAGCAGACCTGCAGGCCGAAGGAAAATCGGTTACAGGGGAAGCTATATCGTTGGAACATATTGAAGAATAAACGGTGCGTCCGCGCCGGAAAGCTGCAATTGATTGTTTAACTAAAAATAAATGTTTAAAATTTTATAATACAAATAGTATTTTAGTAGTTGTCTTTCCTAAAATTAAGAGGAGGACAATGATGTGTATTCATGTTATTACAAAGTCAGATATGACGAATGAGGATAAAGAAATAGATGAAGTTGGAAACGATGTTAGTGAAGATTTATCAGATGAATCTGATGAAGATTAATTTGTTTTTTCTTTAAATGTAAATACACACCATTTTGTACTTAGTATTTTAAAAATAAAGTTATTTCAATTATCCTATGTTACAAATGGGAAACCAAATAAATTACAAATCTTGTCGGACTAGTGATACATACCTGTTTTCTTGTAGGACAATGTTTAATTTGGGCAGAAAACACACTAACGTGTAATGTAATATTTTTGTCCTGCAGTTAGTAATGAAAAAAATTAAATAAATGTTTTTTTTATTTGTTCCAAGTATCTTATGTACAAGAAGTAAACTAAATTAAGTACAAAACAACATAATACACTACTAAAACTAATGTATAAAAAACATCTGACCCTAGACTAGGAATCAACGTGTATTTTAGGCGACAGCGCGTTCTCGCAAATACTTAAGCCTTTTGGCTAAACTAAAAGATTAAAACGAACAAATTTTAAAAAGGAAACGGAAGAAAAATATTATAAAATAAATGAGTTGGTGCAAGTGATTGAGTGAGTGTGTGTGTGAGTGAGTGAGTGATTGAGAGTACGTGTGGCTATGCGTCTGTGAATATGTTAACTTGTGGTTTTAACAATTTCTGAGCGTAGGACCGGGACAAAGTACCACGCGACTTGTAGAACAATATGACTGTTAAATTATATATAAGTAATCATTTTTGATGACCTCATTACATGTTGGGCACCGTTCGATCAATCCATCCATTTCGTAGGACAATTATTTTTTGAAATAATTTAGATAATTATCATCGGAAAAAAGTAAAAGTAAGAAGCAGCCCTTTAACGTCCCACTGCTGGGCACAGGCTTCCTCACTCATATGAGAGAGGGTTTTTAGAGCATAGAGCCACCACGCTGCTCCACTGCGGATTGGCAGGCATAGTACACATGTGCACTCTTTTTACCTTCACTCTCATAGTCCAATGTGACGGGAATCCGACACTATCGGAGAGAGATCAGGCGCAGGACCGAGGGCTTAACGTGCTCTCCGAGGCACGGGGGTGGATCACACCGCCAAATTTTTCCCAACTTAGGCAATTAAAATATCAAATTCGAATTGGCCCGACCCAGGACCTCATATCTGTAGTGAAACATGCTAACCATTAGACCAATGAGGCAGTCAATCATCAAAGTCAATATATCATCGGATCTAAAAAAAACCCAGTTAGCAGTCATTTTTTGAAAATCATCAAATCAACATATTTTATCTCTGCTACGCCTGTTACCTGCCGCAATCGAGTGTTAAAAAGTAAAATAAATGAGGTAGAAATGAGAGCGTTGAGAAGTATGACTGGGTTGAAATTGAGTGACAATGTAAGAAATTGTGTGATAAGAGAACGATGTGGTATAAAAGAAAATGTAGTGACTTAAATTGAGAAAGGTATGCTTAGATGGTTTGGGCATGTAGAGAGAATGAATAAAAGGAGACTGACAAAAAGGATTTATGAGTCAAGAGTGAATGCGAAAGTTGGAAGGGGAAGACCGAGGCGAACGTTCCTGTTCCAAATCCAGGACATTTTAAATAACGACCAGGTCAAGTGTACTCTAAACCGAAGAACTTGTATGAAAGGTTTAATGAGAATGGAAGAAGCGAAGGAAATTACTAGTTTATGAACGCGAGGGAATGTGGCACTTTCACCCTTCAAAATAGAGCAGAAATTCGAACTACCGACCTAAGGTATGTTAAAAATATATTTATTAAATAAAAATGTACTTAATAAATTAATTAAAGTCCTTAACACTACCTATAACTTATTTTATGAGACGTTAATTTATTTTGTATTTAATATTCTAATTTAATAAAAATTTTCATATCTGTATAACTTAAAATATACCTATGATAGACATATTTTATGCAAATAAATTGAATTTGGGTTTGGAAATTATATCAAACATCAGAAATTAGTTTAGCAAGAATTACACGAGAAAGTTTTTTTCGCCGGTGTGAATTCTCGTGTGACTTACTAGATCTCCTTTTGTTCTGCATGCATACTCGCATAATTTACATGAAAAAGATTTTTCACCGGTGTGAATTCGCATGTGTCTTACTAGAGTTCCTTTTGTTTTGAATGCATACTCACATAATTTACACACGAAAGGTTTTTCACCGGTATGAATTCTCATGTGAGTTACTAGATCTCCTTTTGTTCTGCATGCATACTCGCATAGTTTACATGAAAAAGGTTTTTCACCGGTGTGAATTCTCATATGTCTTACTAGAGCTCCTTTTGTTTTGCATGCATACTCGCATAATTTACACGAGAAAGGTTTTTCACCAGTGTGAATTCTCATGTGAGTAACTAGAGCTCCTTTTCTTTTGCACGCATACTCGCATAATTTACACGAGAATGGTTTTTCACCGCTGTGAATTCTCATGTGAGTAACTAGAGCTCCTTTTCTTTTGCACGCATACTCGCATAATTTACACGAGAAAGGTTTTTCACCGGTGTGAATTCTCGTGTGACTTTCAAGATCATCTTTTGTTCTGCATGCATACTCGCATAACTTACACGAGAAAGGTTTTTCACCGGTATGAATTCTCATGTGAGTTACTAGATGTCCTTTTGTTCTGCATGCATACTCGCATAACTTACACGAGAAAGGTTTTTCACCGGTGTGAATTCTCATATGTCGTACTAGAGCTCCTTTTGCTCTGCATGCATACTCGCATAACTTGCACGAGAAAGGTTTTTCACCGGTATGAATTCTCATGTGAGTTACTAGATGTCCTTTTGTTCTGCATGCATATTCACATAACTTACACGAGAAAGGTTTTTCACCGGTATGAATTCTCATGTGAGTTACTAAATGTCCTTTTGTTCTGCATGCATACTCGCATAACTTACACGAGAAAGGTTTTTCACCGGTGTGAACTCTTATATGTCGTACTAGATCTCCTTTTGTTTTGAATGCATACTCACATAATTTACACGAGAAAGGTTTTTCACCAGTATGAATTCTCACGTGAGTTACTAGATGTCCTTTTATCCTGCATGCATAGTCGCACGAATTGCATGAGAAAGGTTTTTCACCGGAGTTAACTCTCGTGTAACTAGCTAAACTACTTTTACGTTTGCACGGAGGATTGCATGAAGTACGTGACAAACGTTCTTCAGTGGCGTGGTTTTTCAAATGTTTTACAATATCATGGCGTTCACTGCATTTGTATTCACAATGCTCACAATAATATTCCTGCAGAAAATCATGCTTATTTACGGTTTCCAAAGCCGGATAAGTGTTGACCTGAAGGTCACCAGTAACTATTTTTTCGAAACGGACTTCAGTTTTATTGGCCATGTCCAATGTTAGAGAATTTGTCGTCTCTCCGCCTTCAGATTCTGATGCAATAATACAGTTTTTACAGAGCTCTTCAATTGTCTCCAACGTATTTTTCTTTTCGCTGGCCAGTTCGTATAATGGAGTCGGCAACAATTTTACTGAAATGAAATTGCTCATTAATATACATTATAGGCTGCTAAAAAAAGTTTATTCCGCTTTCGTAGATTTAGAAAAGGCCTATGATCGAGTGGTGAGGAATGAGCTGTTTTCAACATTATCTGCGCATGGGGGTGAGCGGTAATCTGATTCAAGCATTGTAGTCTCTCTATGAGGGTTTTAGTGCTTGTGTCAGAATAAAAGGGGCGTACACGGAATGGTTTCCTGTCGAAAGAGGTGTTCGACAGGGATGTGTTGTATCACCATGGCTGTTCAACCTATTTATGGATAACTGTTTGAAAGATTTAAAAGAAAGTATGTATAGGTTAAGAATAAATGAATTACTCATCAAATGTTTACTCTACGCTGATGATCAAGTAATACTTGCGTCATCTGCTAATGAGATACAGGAGATGGTAAATATTATGAATGAAACTTTGAAAGGGAAAGGAATGAAAGTGAATATAAACAAAACGAAAGTTGTGGTTTTTGAAAGAGATGAATCTATGATGAATGGCAATATTTTGATAGATAGGGAACAAGTGGAAGAGGTGAAAGAATTTGTGTACTCGGGATCTAAATTTACAAAAGATGAAAAATGTGAAAGTGATATTGAAAGGAGAGTGAATGCAAGGAATATGGTAAATGGTGCCCTGCGCACCTTTATGCATAGCCAGATGGTGTCTCAAAGGGCTAGACTGGCTGTGCATGCAGGAGTGTTGGTGCCAACACTTATGTATGGTAGTGAAAGTTGGGTATGTATGGGTAGAGATGAGAGCGTTGAGAAGTATGTGTGAACTAAAACTGATAGATAAGAGAACGTTGTGGTATAAAAGAAGATGTAGTGGCTAAAATTGCGAGGGTATGCTTAGATGGTTTGGGCACGTAGAGAGAATGAATGAAAGGAGACTGACGAAAAGGATTTCTGAGTCAAAAGTTGGAAGGGGAAGACCAAGGCGAACATTCCTGGATTTTTATATTCCAAGAGTTGACTGTCAAGAGTACTCTAAACCGACGAACTTGTATGAAAGGTTTAATGAGAATGAAAGAAGCGAAGGAGATATGCAAGGATCGTGGCAAGTGGAAGGATGTTGTCTCTGCCTACCCCTATGGGAATGAGGCGTGATGCTATGTTTATGCTGATCCCCCCCCCCCCCCGAGTTGCGGATAAAGGGTTTTTGTAGAAATAAATGGGGTAACCTTTCATTTGAAACTGAATGTAACCGGTCAATGGATCGATTGCAGCGATTTTTGTTGATCGCTTATCTTCATAACATAATGACTTACGGCATACTGTTATGGGGTAAGACGGCGGATATTGAAACTATATTTAAATTCCAAAAAAGAGCAATACGTGCGATATATCAATTAGAATTTCGTGTTTCTCTTAAAGATAGATTCAAAGAAACATCAATTCTCACAGTACCGTCGCAATATACATCTATTCAATATTATATCCGTAATAACAATTACCTATGCAGCAAGAAAGTGAAATACACAATTTCAATACAAGATATAAAAATAAACTGGTAATGCCATATTTTAGAGAAAATAAGGTTCAGAATCATTCATCATTTTTCGTTTTGCGCATACACATTTTAATAACATATGTGCAAAACATACTTTAAAAAAGCCATATTATAATGTTGAAGATTATTTAAGCAATAAAAATGTTTGGACTTCATTCCAGTTGCACGCGGAATCAGAATAATACACTTTGTAATATGAAAAAATATTCTTAAATGAGTAACCATTGAGTTTCTTGCAGATTTCTTCTGTAGACTTGTTACCAACGGACAGACTAATGACGATTCACAGGTGATTTTTTGAATCTACTTGAATAAAGAATATTTTCATCGAACTTCCAACAATTCTTGCCTATTCATTTCAACCTTTCTCCTTTTATTGATAAGACACGGGATCCATTCTTTCGATTCTCAATTTCTTCAGAGCTTTCATTATTCCTCCTGTTTTTTTTGTGATTAATTATATTTTTTTCCTTTAGCTGTATCTAATTTTATGGCATCAATGTTTTAACAGTAACTTTCTTTCTCAATCGCTATTTCAGCGACAAGGCCGTGTATTGTCCTACTCCTTAAAGTGTACGTTTAAGTTTTAAAATTGTTTATTTATGTGTATTGGTTGTAAACTTGTGTTACTCTCAGTTAAATAAATGAAGAACTGCAACATCTTGCAATAGATTCTGGTTCATTTTTAACCGACTTCAAAAAAAGGAGGAGGTCATCAATTCGTCTGTATACCCCATATCTTACTCAAGATCACGCTAACCGATTTTGATGATTCTTTTTTTATTAGAAAGGGTATAGTACAAGGGTTGTTGGTTAGGTTCTGATGATGGAATCCATGACAAAGTGACGGAACTCTTCAATTCTTAGGAGCAAATCAACGATACTCGGCAGAATCGTATATAAGCTATCCAGATATTTCAGTTGCCTACCGTAACTTCGGAATGGTCAAGTGCTAGCTGTAGTTAAATATGAAGATCAATGGAATTCCTCAACGGCTTACAGTATGCGGGTGGGATTTATGGCAGAATATATAACTGTCTGTAATCAAATGGCAATGAACTTACGTTTGTTGCTGCATTGCAATATTTGAAAAGTGAATTATGTGTGAAGCGGTGGTAGCGAAGTCTGGGGGAGGGAGAACTTTTGCGTGTTAGTGTTGTGCTCGATCACCATATAAAAGACTGGTGATAGTGGGGTGGCAAAATAACCGATCTGTAACGTATAATTGCGGGTTCGATCCCGGGTGTGGGGATATTAATGTAAATTTAAGTTTGTAAAGTTGTTTCATTTAAACGGTGTTATCTCATATGAGCAACACGATTTTAGGTGTACACATATTGAGATAAATTTGTTAGTTTACTTCAGATTCACTAAAAATCAAAAAATAAATAGAAATTTTAACAAAAAAAAGAACTGCCTCAAAAAGGAAAACTTACAAATATATTAATTAATATGCTCTAAAAAGTAAGATTCTTATATTTGGAGTCTCTCATCGGGTAAGGCGGCGGACCTTGAAACTATATTTATTTTACAAAAAAGGACAATACGTGCCATATATCAATTAGGATCTAGCATCTCCTTAGAGAAAAATTTGCCGTCGCAATATATATTAAATAATATCTTATCTATCAGAAATAAAAACAAACTTGTAATTCCTTACTTTAGAGTGGAGAAGGTTCAGAAATCATTGTCGGGTTGACCATACGCATTATTAATAAGATACCTCAATCAGTATTAGATTTGCCTCCACATAATCTTAAGAAATATGTTAATAACACCCTTTTACAAAAGGAATATTATAATGGTGAAGATTATTTAAGCGATAGAAATGTTTGGACTTGATTCCAGTTGCTCACAGAATCAATATATTACACATAGTAACACAAAACTATATTTAAAAGAGTAACCGTTGAGGTTTTTTGAGCCTACTTGAATAAAGAATATTTTGATTTTGATGGACGTCCACTGCTGGACAAAGGTCTCACGTAATGATGCCCACTGCGTCCGATCTTGTGCCGCCTGACTCCAACGGCTAGGTAGTTTATAATATTTACAAATAACATGTGATATTTTATTTTCAATTCGTCATTTGAGTTTTCAATAAATTACAACAATTAAATTTGTTAAATTCCTAACATATCCTCCTTTAACCCTCCCGCTAAGTCTCGGAAATCTAGTTTTAGATTTGTATAAATATTCACAAGACTTAAAAATTGGTTTGCCAAAGAAGTTTGCGTCGATGTTTTTAGCGAAGTGCAATTCCGTGGGCATTTGGAAAGCAAAGCCAAATTGGCTTCTAAAAAGCTTGGGGTACTCAGTAGAGCCAAGCGGTACTTTACGCCCGAACACGGGATGCTTTTATATAAGGCCCAAATCCGACCGCACCTAGAGTACTGCTCTCATCTATAGGCTGGAGCACCTCAATACTAACTGCTTCCATTTGACCGGATACAGAGGTGGGCTATTCGAATTATCGACGACTCCCAATTGCCCAGTAAGCTGGAGACGCTGGAGCACCGCAGGGACGTTAGCTCTCTATGTGTGTTCTATCGTATCTATAACGGGGAATGCTCTGAGGAGCTATTTGAGTTGGTACCGCCATCACGATTTAAACAACTGTTAGTTGATCACGACGGAGAAATAAATTTCATCCACACACCTTTGATGCATGCACCTCTGCCAAAGTACGTTTTCGACGATCATTCTTTTCGCGCAAATGCATAATGTGGAACAAACTCCCATCCACGATGTTCCCACTTGGCTATGATTTACAAGAATTCAAGAGGCGAATAAACTCCTATTTATTAGGTCGGCAACGCATCGGTGGTTCCTTTGGTGCTGCAGGTGTCCTTGGGCGGCGGTAATCACTTAACATCAGGTGACCCGCTAGCTCGTTTGCCTGCCAAGGCTATAAAAAAAAAGTTTCTGACATGTGTACTTTGTACGCTTGCACTTTTAATTTTTTTGCAGGTTTAACTGTTTTATAAATATTTTGACATTTAAAAAAGAATTTATTTAAACGGGAGGCAGTGTGGTACTTTCATCCCACAAAATAGTCGGAATATGAACTATCGATCTGGGTATGCTAAAAATTTGTATATTAAATTGGGCCTCGAACGAACTAAAGATTAAAAACTAAACTTAATTAATTAATTAAACTAAGAAAATATGAAAGTCCCTAATGCCACCTATAACATTATATCAAACGTCAAGAATTAGTTTGTTGCTCGCATACGGTTGTGTCACTAATTCACGAGCGTGAATTTTCATGTGACGTATTAAGCTTTCTTTTCTTCTGCATGCATAGTCGTAATACATAAGAAAGATTTTTCGCCGGAGTGAATTCTCGTGTCTTACTAGATTTCTTGTTTCTCTGGACCCATACTTGCATAATTTACACAAGAAAGGTTTTTTGACGGTGTGAATTCTCATGTGCCTTACTAGATATCCTTTATTTCTGCATGCATATTCGCATAATTTACCCGAGAAAGGTTTTTCGCCGGTGTGAATTCTCATGTGTCTTACTAGATGTCCTTTACTTCTGCATGCATACACGCATAATTCACACGAGAAAGGTTTTTCACTGGTGGGAATTCTCACATGACTTAATAGGCTGCCTTTTTTTCTGCATGCATAGTCGCACGAATTACATGAGAAAGGTTTTTCACCGGAGTTGACTCTCACGTCACTCGATAAACTACTTTTACTTTTGCATGAACTACGCAAGAAACGTTTCTCAATAGTGTGATTTTTAAATGCTTTACAACATGATCGCGTTCCCTACATTTGTATTCACAATGCTCACAGTAATATTTCTGCTTACAAAAATTATGCTTATTTAAGGTTTCAAATACTGGAATAGGGTTGACGTGAAGGGAAGGTCACCTGCAACTATTTTTTCGAAACAGAATTCAGTTTCATTGGCTACGTCTACTGTTAAGGAATTTGTTGGATCACCTCCTTCAGGTTGTGATGCAATGATACAGTTTTTACAGAGCTCCTCAATTGTCTCCAACGTATTTTTCTTTTCGCTAGTCCATTCGTGTAATTGATTAGGCAACAATTTTACTGAAATGAAATTGCTCACTAATATAAATCATAAGTTATGGTACCTCCCCAAGTTGCTGTAAACAGTTTTATCGTCGTAAAATCTACTGGAGCGTTTATCGCGTGTACAGGGGAAACCTAACAAGAAACCGTGTCAACTTGTGGAGTAAGAGGTGCTACAAGAGACTTGTTAAGACCGGAGTTCACTCAGATGCGCACCCTTTCACAACAACGAGTTCGGGCTCGCTCCTTTTGTTGACGTAAAGATATTTAGGAGAAAGGAGTTTCAGCCACATCGAGATATTTTTGGCTATTTGCTGCATAAAAAGAGTAGAGACCAAGCCCAACGCATCTCTTACTTATACGTACATTTGATTCTTTATGAAAAAAAAATTCTGCATTTTCAATTTAAACAATATCCAATGGAATTATTTCAATTTAATGAGTTTTGCGAGAACTTTTCAGTAAACACAATTTCAAGTTCAACACAATACAATGATTTAGATAAATTATTTAAGTCATGAATCTCATGTCTTGTGAAGAAAGTATACAGCAGTGTATTGCCGTCGTCGCTCCAACCGCCTATTGTCACTTCAGATTTCCGATTCGTAGGGCTATGTCCGGTGACTTTGGTTCTGCTACGGATTTCCTGATTTCTGATTTGATCACGTAGAGAAACTCTGAGCATAGCCCTCTCCATCGCACGTTGAGTAAATCTGAGCTTTCGTATCAGGCTCATAGATAGCGGCCACGTTTCGGAGCCGTAGGTCATTACTGGTACCACGCACTGTTCGAAAGGCTATGTCTTCAGGCACTGAGGGATATCGGACGAAAATCTCTGCCGTAGTGTCCCGAACGCTGTCCAACCCAGTTGTATTTGGCGGTTAAACTCCTTGTCGAAATTGGACCTAACTGCACAATGTGTATTTTGTTTTAAAGGGTTATTGTTTACCAAATAAAAAAATCATAAACATTTGTCACACCTTGGACGTGTATTGGAGAGAAGTGGCCATATTATTAAAAGTCAATTGTGCTACAACTCCACTTACCTGACGAGTGAGGGTAGTCGGCAAATGGATCACCACCCCATGCTTGATTGGTCTCACTGGAAAGAACACGTCTATTTATCACCTGAACAATATGCAAAATAACTATCATTGTACGCATTGCGGTTGCTCTCACTCTCTGAAGGTGCTCAAAAATCCGCACTGGGCTCAATAAGATTTTAAGCTTAACGTGGTACATTTAAGTCACGAACAGATGATAAATTTATTTAGTTTTCTAACGTAAGACGTAGAATTGAATGATATCATTCTATAGATGCTAGATTAGAATTACGTAGTTTGTGTAAACAAATGTTCGATACATACAATATTTCACGCACTAGTGAGTTCAAAGCTCACTCACCGGTGCTGTGAGTGCAGTGCCGTGTGACTGGGGTGGGCCAACTGTGTGTCGCATTCCTCACTACCGTTCTCCGCGTGGCGCTGCGTGGAGAGGAATCATTACTAAAACCGACCTTTCGGGAAATATCAATTACTTTCTAAGTGGGCGTATCCTTTCTCCGTCACCCAAACTATTATTAACAAATATTTTAGTTTTAATCAACTAAACCAGCAGATATAGAAAAAGTCAGACAGATTGTGGATCTAACATGAGTATTTTATCCAAATTCTTTATTATTAAGAATAGTCGGACCACGTTGCACTGAATTTTCATGCTTTCAATTGTATGAAAAGCGCACTCACCGTGTCGGAGTTGTGGCCGTTGTAGTCGTCGTCAGAACAAACTGAGCACTCCGACTTGATAGCTTCATCTAAATCCAGCTCCGTGTTTAGAGCTTCGTGCATTAGTTTCTTTTCCAACAATATACCGGCGTCTGATATATTACTTATATAATCAGTGGGATCCTGACTTTCAATATATACATCGCCATTATCTTCAAACTTGAGTCCTATATCACTTTCGTCCAATGTACAATCATAGTCTTCAATTTTTACTGCATCACTTGCATCAGGTGGCTCAATTTTCCCTGGGTCTGTCTGCACATCTCCATAGTTGCATTCTATGATGTGTAAATCGCAGTGGTCAGGTGCAAAAGCTGTCTTGGCAATCTCAGATTTGAGTTGTTCTCTTAGGTAGTTTATCTGCTTTATATGTTGGATTGTTACCTAAAGGAAACAAGAAAAAATTGATTATATTAACATGTAAGGTGTCTTGCAAAGTTAATAACTTTTTGCTTACTGTTTCGTGCATTTTAACTAAGTCCATCATCACCGAGCGGGCCTTCAAGCTTTTGGACCTGAACTTGTCGAAATTCGTCAAACGCTGAGCACATTCTATGCAGAGGGTTTGTTTCAGGTATCCTTCTCGAGAAATCTGAAACAACATGTAAATAACCATATTCTCCAGATTACCAAAAACCCTGGACTTTCAAATATTATGGATGATATTATATTGTTTAAACAATAAAATATTTTACAATAGACTTCACAGTGAAACTGAATAGTGATCTGCACCTAAAAGCAGGGTCATAGACATGATTGTTTAATGGCAACAACTTGTTTGTGAAATAAACTATTTAAAAGCTAAACTGAAATGTGAGTGTCCACGTAAAGTAGATGTAGATCAATAACATGCAACACAACTAATGCATTTAAACAGAGAGTATACTAAATGAGGAAATCCTCTAGGGACATGATGTACTGATGAGAGTGAAGGAATAGAAACTGCTCCGTTCTGCATGCGGTTGGCGACAGTGGGCCAAATGCGCTAAGGCAGATTGCCATTAAATGGTTATTAGTAGTACAACAACTCGATAGTGCAGTAACTCAACAGAATTATAAACTCCTATGGCATTAATACAGATACAATTATAATCACAAAATACTTACAGAATGTCCCGTCAACTTTTCATATGCCTCTTCCAAGTTATATTTGCTTAGCGAAACTACATTTCTGTCCATGTCCAAGCAGATCATACAGAGCTGCAAGAAAATAAAGATCTTTAGTATTTTCAGCGAAAACAGAAATAATTCAGTTACTCATTTAAAGCAACAACATAATGATTTTCAAAAAGAATAAAGATATATTCATTGGAAAATTGTTGGAGTAACGAAAATATTTGCCGATAAGTATGAATCAGCATAATTTATTTAACTGGTTAGTAAATCATGAAAAGATCCTCTTTACTTAATTATATCCAGCTATAAATCATAGAAGGAAATTACAACCTTAACGGTAGATGGAACAACACCAAAATGAACTTGTCTCAAGCCACCTTCGACATTGCAAAAGTCATCATCCAGAAAATGTCGTGAGCAGACCAGTGCAGAGTCTTTTAAAGGTTCACCATGTTTTCCGAGCGCCCTGAGCCACTTCTTGCGAAGTGATGCATCCGATGGGAAACTGGGAACATGTAATCAGATCACAATTTATATAATTATAACCTTTCATGAACTACTTGTCTTCTTTTTGTAGCATAATAAACAAAGAAACTGGAAAAGTGAAACCATGTGATAGCGAGATTGAATCGTGTATTAATGATTACATTGTATCGTCTAACATGGAAATTGGCAGTATTTTTCAAAAAGTATTTTGCAACCAACAGCAGCCCATTCTCTTCTTTCTGAGTAATCAACTCATTTAAAACCCTAAATGTAAATAACAGGCGATGTATGGGGAATGTCAGTTAAAATCGCTCTTCCAATATTAGCCCGCCCCTAGCAATCCTTTTCAATAATTACATATACGAGTGCCCGATTTCTATGCTGTTATAAGGGCACGCAGTCTCTTTTTGGGAGAAAATGAGGACATCTCATAACAGCATACTTAAAACGATTTGTGTAGGGATAGCTAGCCCTATATTCACATATTGGCTGTCTGTCCATCTGACGAGCAACAGAAAATGATGACTAGAGACAACCCTCAGCTAGAATATAAGACGCCTTTATATTTATAGTATTTTCATATTTGTAATTTTAATTGATAGGCGTGATTTTGATTTTAATTTCATTTGATTTGATTTAATTTCATTTATTTTCTGTATTATTATATTCTGTTTGTCACTAACATAGTTGTAAGTTATGTGTATACTAACAATTTGGGCCAAATGCTGCTTTGAATAAAAACTTATTATTATTTTCTCTGACCTTATGAAACATAGTAAAGTGGTGCCTCTTTTTAAATCTGGTAATAAATGTGACCCTGGTAATTATCGTCCTATTTCTGTGTTGCCTAGCCTCAGTAAAATGTTTAAAAAGTTTTCACTTCATCAGCTACTGGATCATTTAAATAGATATAACATGCTTCATCCTAAGCCATACAGATTTAGAAAGGGTCGCCGGCGTGTCCCTCATTAGACATATTTTTGATGCTTGGCAAAGGTCCCAGAATGCATTAGGAATACTGTGACCTTTCCAAGGCTTTTGATTGTGTAGAACACAGCATTCCCATCCTTAAATTAAGTCATTATGGTGTGAGAGGTGGCTCACTTAATTTGTCGAGTTCGTATTTGAAGCGGCGTAGAGTCGCCGGGATCACCGGTAAAAGTGGGTGTCCCACAAGGACCAATACTTGGTCCTTTTCTATTCTTAATATATATTTCAATGAATTAGCGTACCACGTGTTAGCGATTATTATTATTTTGATTCTTGGATTGCTATTAAATTACTACATTTGTTTATTATGCTGAGGTCTTCGTAATTATATCAGAAAACTTTTGCATGTGCTACATCCGGTTTAACGCTATTACGGAAATTCTCAAATTAATCAAAACTTGTTTAATCTTCTTTTTCACGACGTCTGTGATTGGTGGACTTATTATTTTTGAGTGGGGAGTTTTACAAGGGGGGTATAAGAAATATAGCACAGGGGAATGAAGAAACATTCGCCCAGTGACAGTTCTTGGTTTGGATCAACGTTTGTAGGGTTTCATTGAAACTAATAAAGAATCTAAAAATAATATTACTTAACCTACAAAGTAGTGACCGTCTCTAAAACACGTGAAAGACAAATATGATAGGGCTATTTGCTGATGACACATCATTGAAATTCAAAATTCATAGAAATAAGGAATTTTCGACGATGTAACTTTTAGTCTGTCATTTGTCTCACATTGGTTTTCAGTTAATAATTTAATATTAAACTCTGCAAAGACAAGTATGTTGAATTCATTTGTAGAAATATTCTAATTAATGATAATCCCTGAGAGTTAAATCTACAGTATTCTTAGGTATACCATTAGACTCGGGGCTTCAGTAGAGTGATAGGGCAAAATTAAAAATTAAAAATCGCCATCGTGATATGTACCCGTTCAAATAGTCAATATGTTAATAAACCACGAAAATTTAAGTTTAAAACATTCAGTAGAGTGCCCATATTAAGACTGGTGAGTAAACTTAGTTCTGCTGCATTTGCTGTGAGAAAAGTTAGACAATACACTGATGTTGAAACTGCCAAAATGGTGTATTTAGCTTATTTCCACATCATTAAGTCTTACGGCATGCTATTATGGGGAAAGGCGGCGGATATTGAAACTATATTTATTTTACAAAAAATGTGCCATATATCAATTAGGATCTTGTGCTTCTTTAAGTGATAAATTAAAAAAAAACCAATTCACAGTACGCAATATATATAATATCATTTTTATATCAGTGATAATAATCACTTATACAGTAAGAAAAGTGAAATACACAATTCTAATAATTCCATATTTTAGAATGAAGAACGTTCAAAAATCATTTGTCGGGTTAAACATACGCATACAATAAATGTTGGGGCTTGATACCAGTTGCTTACAGAAGCATTATATTACATATAGTAACACAAAGTAAAACAAATATGACAAATCGGTGTCTCACTTGACTTCAACATATGTTGAAGTATATACACAGACACCTGTCGATATACTTGATTCGACTGAAAACAGTATTTTCAAATGCAACAGTGTCGATCGGAATTGTCATGGGGGCCTGTGGTATATCCTCAATAACCGAGCTACTTGGGTGTCAGTGTCTCCAACTAAGCTAACTATATCAACCTGTTACATCAAAATCTTCAGATCATTAAAGGCAAAGACTTTATTACAGAGTATTGGTTGAAAAGTAATGAATATGTAATTAATTTTGGTAATTACCAGGTTGGTAGTTCATTCAACAGAGAGTCATCTATTCATGGGGGCTCCTAAATCCTAATTAGCAAATCTTTAAAGCATAAGGAACGTAACGGACAATAGAGCTAGCCTCTATCGAATTAGAGCAATTTATTATAATAACTGTCTATAGACCGCCCTTGTCAAGCTTTGACAAATTTGAAAATTTAAGGGACCAAGTACTTTTTAAAATGTCAAACACACAAAAACCTAATAGTCTGTGGTGACTTTAACATAACTATATTGGAATGTAGCTCTACAAGCATGAAATTATTAAATTTATTCAATACATACAAGTTAACAAATATGTTTATGGAGCCTACAAGAATATCTTCAACTAGTGCAACTCACATAGATAATATATTTACAGATATAAAACCAACTGTCAAAAAGATAATTTCTAATTTAGATTCTGATCACTGTGGCCAACTCATTCGCTTTCCAACTATAAATAAAACAGTTAAAAAACGTAAAATCAGATATGTGCCAATCACTACTGAGCGTATAGAGCGAATGAGATCAAACCTAATTCTAAACAGGTATTCGTCTTCTTCTTTATTGAATTCTTCAGCTTTTTCAACAAATTTAACAAAATTTTTAACACTATCTTTAAGAGTAAATCGGCCATGTGTACTGACACATTGGCATTCAGTGAATGGGCAACAGTTGATCTACATAAAAGTAGGCAAAAGTTATATGAGCTGTATGATGAGTGTCAATATAACACTACTGATGAATTAAGAGATTATGTAAGTTCATTTTCTAAAGATTTTAAACAGAAATGTGTCTACTGCTCTCTCTTGGTTGGCTTGTAGCGTACTTCAATGTTATAATATTTTCAAATTCAGCCATGTTGATAGCTCGGACGATAGCACGAATAAGAAAACAAATGATTTATGGGGTCTATCTGTTAACCTTACAAGATCATTAATTGACGTCCTTAAACCCGACATGGCTGAAATTTTTAATAACTGTATCTACACAGTTATTAAAAATTAATTATAAAAATGGGGGGTATTTCCTGACTTAATGAAGTACAGTAAAATTATTCCAATGTTTAAGTCTGGCAGTTCTTCAGACCCCTCTAACTTTAGACCAATATCAAGACTTCCGGCTTTCAGTAAAGTATTCGAGAAAATTATATTGAACCAATTGCTACAACATTTTCAATAATATAATCTACTACACAGTAAGCAATTTGGATTAACACGAGCTCGATCAACAACCGATGCTGGTGCACAGTTATAATAAGTATAGTATTTAAGAGGCCTAGGAGGAATCACGAGAAGCGCTTGGTATTTTCTGTGATTTGTCTAAGGCCTTCGACTGTGTCCAATATGGAACTCTGATCGGGAAATTACGTCACTATGGCATTACAGACACAGCATTAGACCTGATGAGTTCTTACTTAACCAATAGAACACAAAAGGTCTGTGTTAATGGAAAGCTTTCAGAAGGGTCTGTAACGAAACTGGGTGTCCCACAGGGTTCCATATTGGGACCATTTCTGTTCCTCATTTACATTAATGACCTTCCATATTTTGTTAAGGACGGTCATGAAATAGTTGTTTGCTGATGATACTTCTTTAATATTCAAAGTTAACAAAGAGAAGAAGATAACAAACAGATTTTGACGACGTAAACAACTCACTCAATAAAGTAGTACAATTGTTTGAAGCAAACAATTTATTACTCAACGAAAAATAAACAAAACGTATTAAATTTACACTGCCACACAGGTAAAGCAAGTGAAAACCATTGTTAAACTCAATAATGAGGAACTTGATCTGGTAGATAGAACCGTTTTCTTAGGCATTGCATTAGATAGTAAATTACGCTGGGGGCCCCATGTAAGAGGCCTATCGAACAGGCTCAGCTCTGCGGCTTACGCGGTTAAAAGAATTCGCCGTCTTACGGACATTGAAACTGCCAGACTAGTCTATTTCAGTTATTTTCACAACATTGTGACATATGGTATTTTACTTTGGGGATATGCTGCTGATTATCGATTCAATCTTTGTACTGCAGAAAAGGGCTGTTCGTGCGACCTACAATATGGGTCCAAGAGAGTCGCTAAGAAACAAATTCAGAGCAGTGAAAGTAATGACAGTTCACGGGGCATATATATTAGAAAACTTGTTATATGTCCATAAAAATATTGACTCTTACGAAAACAAGTGAATGCACCTCATATAACTTAAGAAATAAAAATTGACATGTCATTCAAGGGTAACTGTATACGTTTCTATAACAAACTCCCAGAAGAAGTTAAAAAGATGTCGCTGAGTAAATTTAAATCTTTCCTTAAAAGAAAGCTAATAGAGAAATCATTTTATAATTTAAAGGAATATTTAGAAGACAAAAAACCGTGGAAGTGAATGAATTGCTCTATATACATCTTGATATAGAATATTTTGAAAAAATATATTGTAATTATGATGACATAAAAAAAACGTACACCCGACTGAGTTTTTTGTGAGCTCTCCTCAGATAAGGGCGCAAAG
Organism: Elymnias hypermnestra; assembly: GCA_015832385.1. Lineage (NCBI taxonomy): Eukaryota > Metazoa > Arthropoda > Insecta > Lepidoptera > Nymphalidae > Elymnias > Elymnias hypermnestra. The sequence goes on from JACTOM010000937.1 coordinate 2,271,155, forward strand.
GAACCCTCGTAACTTAGATTGTAAGTCGTTCTTTAATGTTATCATCAGACATTCATTTAAATTGGATATGAAAAAAATATATATTTGACGATTCATACGTGCTTTAACAGGCCTACTTGAAAAAGATATTTTGGCTTTGACAGATATCTTTAAAAGAGTAACCATTGAGTTACAAGCAAGTTTCTTCTCAGCGTATTCAACTTTCTGAACTGGTAGTAGATTTGTTGCCAATGGACAGACTACTGACAATTCAAAAGTGCTTTTTGAGCTTACTTGAATAAAGAATATTTAAATTGTGATTCTTTTATAAACTTTCAGATGAGAAAATTAAACGTAAGCCACTTTACCAGTATCTTAGATTGGTGAAGGCACAGAGGAGGTTATAGGATATATGAGACTATAAAACAGAAGTTTATTATCTGTTGATGTCTTACTGATAATTACCACTACCCATAAAAAATAAAGTATTAGGGACAACACAATGTAAACATGCAAATAACAAACTTTATAGAGTTTAAGTTAAATAATTAATTTCATAAATTTACAAATAAATACATTTATTAAAAGCTTCGACTTTAATTCTATTTTTTATTGCTAACAGGTTAGCAATTGACTGTAATCTCATCTGATGGTAAGTGATGATACAGTCTAAATTGGAAACAAATCTGTTAAGAGGTAATATACCTCTCATGGTTTCTACACAGTATCACACTAGAACACAAATCTTTTTGTGTGGTGGTATTAGCCAATAAGGCAAGGTTTTGTTAAGCATCAGCCATGTTTGCTATAGCTACTGTTCCCAACTTCTATGCCATTATATAGTCACTGGCTTTTGGAAGACTGTTTGCAACAGCTACAATAATCTCATCAAAACCATTACTTAGACATCCTTAGATGTGTTCTTTATTTACGAATGCACCAGACAAGGAACCTAATGTAATGAATTTCATATCATTATGCAATTTCATGTTATGTCTTTGTATATATTTATTTTAATAAGCCACGAATAGGTTACAGTAATAATATGCAAAATATAAAGTATTTATAAAAAGTACTTACTGGTTGCCACAGCACGCAACAAATATATACTAACTAAGAGGAATAAAAACAAGCAATGAAGGAAATGAAAGTAAACAAAAAAAAATAATATTTATAATTATTTTAAAATTATTGAATACTAGGCAACAACATATACGTCAAGATAGGCAAGACAGTTTTTTACAATTTTCCTTTTAAAGGATGCAAGACTATCACAACTTACATTTATATCACTTTACATATTTTATTATATAGCATAAGTATTCTATTTACTCATGCTGAGCAGTCAAGGTTAGTTTTGAATACATGAGGTTTAAATGGTAAAAAGTTTTTAACACAAATGTGAGGCCCAGGTATCCTAAATTAAATTTCATATAATAAGTTGTGTTAAGTAATTTGTGTATATTTTATGAGAGAAATTTTAAAGCAATTATTTCCATGAATATAAAAATATTGACTCTTTTAATAACAAGTTTGTTTTTGTTTCTGAATTTATATGAGGTACATTCACCTCATATAAATTCAGAAACAAAAACAACCTTATTATAAATTCTAATACATACATAATTCTAATAGGCTGCATAAAACTAACAAGTCATTTAGGCATAACTGTAAATGTTATAAGGATGTCACTTAATAAATTCAGTCTTTATTAAAAAGTCTTTAATTTGCAAGATTACTTAGCTGATAAAAATGTGTGGAGTAAACTTACAAATTACTCTAATTAGAGTTTAAATATATTAAACTACGATATTGTGATGATGATGGTAGAAAATAATACAAAATACCCCACAAACTTTGTTGTAGGCTCTTATCAGAACAGGGCACAAGGCACCCTCATTACTTTAGTTTTTAGTCATTCTTTAATACCATCATCAATTATACATTAGAATTAATGTGTGGAAAAAATATTTATATTTGACAATTCAAAAGTGCTGCAAAAGGCCTACTTGAATAAAGATATTTGGAGTTTGAGTAATGACCCAAACCCAAATTAAGACAATTTTAATTTTATTTTTCTTCTTCTATTTGTAAATTGAGGTTATTTCTCAATATTTTCACCCAATTGCATGGGCATTGGTAGCGGCGAGACTGCTCTTGATTGGAGTGAACAAGTTGAACTGTCAGGGACAGTGTCTTTCCAACCTACACCGCGTTAACAAGCAGGAGTCCGATGAAATCTCTTGCACCAACAGTCGTGATGAAACCGAGCACTCACCCGTGGAATGTGACCTCGTCTGCTCCCGTAGCATTGTCTGTTGTGCTTCGACAGAAAGGCACACAACAACGCATCGTTCACTATACACTGCACTCAAACCCTTGATTGGGCAAAGTACCCGCGATACACGACTGCGCAGCAGACACTGTAGCTAGCCACCTTCAACGAATATTCCCACATGCAGCGGATTGTTGACTTATTCTTCGTGGATTAATCTGTTTCTCCATCGGCCTTTCTTAGCATCGGCTGGAGATGCATTTGACATCCGAATGAGCACTTCAATACCCGATTGTTTATTGTATTAATACTTCCGGACAGTGGGAATTTGGGAAAATCTTACCGCTTGTAAAAAGCAAACATGAAATAATTTGTCAACATGACCACAGTGTAAATATAATATTGGCATCGCCACAGGGCACAGAGTAATTAAACCCAATTTCTTAAGCACCTATAATAGCGGTTATTATTACGATATCTCAACATTGAGTGCCACTCTTGTTTTGTTTTTTGACCATAATTTAAATATAAATTTAATTTAGTTTCGGTGTTAATTCAGCTAATGTACTGTTGTCAAATTAAAAAAAACCCATTATGTGCTTATATTTGAAAACAAGATGCAAGTTAAAAAATTGGCACGAATGAGAATAAAAATGTTACAGTGCCAGCCAAGTCTGTTGTTAACCCCCACTCCATGGACGGCTGTAATTAGACACGCGATAAATGGGCTAACATTTGAGGCAATAAATCGTCAATTTGGCGACAATCCCTTACATTAGCTCGTAAGTATCAACAAACAAATACTTACTAAGCCTATCATTATTTTTTCTGCTGTTATGTTACTAAGCCTAAATATTGTAACGTTGAATAATTAGTGTATTTTCTAAAATTAGTTCTATTTTCATTATTATGTTTGTATATATATTTCTTTACAATTGCATAGTATGTATACAGATGATTAATATTCGTAAGAATATGTCAGAGTTCAGTTTCATTAAGCAACGCATAAATACAATAATAGAAAATATCGAATTTTATAAATATATTTGATTATAATTTAAATAATATTCACATTTCTATTTCCGACAATTTGTGTTCTTCCCAACATCTTTTCTTAAAGAGGTCTCTGATGTGTGAATGCAGCCACTCGCACAGTTAGCGTCAGCTAGGACATGACCATAGATAATACCTATGTACCAGTCAAAGCAAAAGTTTCAAGCAGCTGTGTGTGAAAAGAAGAAAGCTTGGTCCGATTGGTTGGCTACAAAAGCGAACCAACGAATGCAAAAGGCAACGAATGATGACGTAAAAAAGGCAAGAATGGAATACAAAAGGGTGAAAGTAATCGTGAAAGAAGCTGTAAGAAAGAAAAAAGAAGAATACAGTGATATGTATGATAGGAGACTTTCTGATGATTTTCAGTCAAACAAAAAGTTTTTCTGGAAATCAATACAATTTGCCCGAGGGAGATCTACTTCCTCGGAGCTTTGTAAAATCAGAAGTTTAGATGGAAGTTTAATAAAAGGAGAAGAATGGATATTGAAGAGATGGAAGGATCATTTTGAAAGTTTGTTTGAAAGAAATGAAGCAGAGGTAAATATGGCCTCTGCGGATAGCAATGAATGTAAGACAAGTGATAGCGAGATTAGTATGGATGACATCATGAAAGCGATAAAAGGTATGAAATCAGGTAAGGCTGCTGGGTATGACAGAGTGTCAGTCGAGATGCTGAAGGCTGGCCGCGGGATTGTGGTAGCTCAGCTGTACTGCCTTTTCAATATATGCTGGGAGAAAGGTCAAGTCCCAAGAGATTGGAGCAAGGCCGTAATTGTCCCTCTATATAAAGGAAAAGGGTCACAGCAGGAGTGCAAAAATTACCGCGGTATCAGCCTTCTTAGTGTCGTCGGCAAATTGTATGCAAAGATATTAATTGAAAGGGTGATTAATGAAACTGATGAGAAAATATGGGACGTGCAAGCGGGATTTAGAAGAGGAATGGGATGTACGGATCAGGTCTTTTCTTTACGGTGCATAACTGAAAAATGTTTGGCTAAACACCAAAAAGTTTATTGCGCGTTCGTAGATTTAGAAAAGGCCTATGATCGAGTGGTGAGGAATGAGCTGTGGTCAACGTTATCTACGTATGGGGTGAGCGGTTGTCTGATCCAAGCATTGAAGTCTCTCTATGAGGGTTCTAGTGCCTGTGTCAGAATAAACGGAGCGTACACGGAGTGGTTTCCTGTCGAAAGAGGTGTTCGACAGGGATGTGTTGCGTCACCATGGCTGTTCAACCTTTTCATGGATAAATGTTTGACAGATTTAAAAGAATGTATGTATGGGTTAAGAATGAATGAATTACTCATCAAATGTTTACTCTACGCTGATGATCAAGTAATACTTGCGTCATCCGCTAACGAGCTTCAGGAGATGCTAAATATTATGAATGAAGCTTTGAAAGGGAAAGGAATGAAAGTGAATGTAAACAAAACGAAAGTTATGCTTTTTGAACGAGATGAATCTATGATGAATGGCAATATTTTGATAGATGGGGAACAAGTGGAAGAGGTGAAAGAATTTGTATACTTGGGATCTAAATTTACAAAAGATGGAACATGTGAAAGTGATATCGAAAGGAGAGTGAATGCAGGGAATATGGTAAATGGTGCTCTGCATGCTTTTATGAATAGCCAGATGGTGTCTCAAAGGGCTAGACTGGCAGTGCATGCTGGAGTGTTGGTGCCAACACTTATGTATGGTAGTGAAAGTTGGGTATGGCAGAAGAATCACAAAAGTAAAATAAATGCGGTAGAGATGAGAGCGTTGAGAAGCATGAGTGGATTAAAACTGAGTGACAGAGTGAGAAATAGTGTGATAAGAGAACGTTGTGGTATAAAAGAAGACGTAGTGACTAAAATTGAGAAAGGTATGCTTAGATGGTTTGGGCATGTAGAGAGAATGAATGAAAGGAGACTGACAAAAAGGATTTATGAGTCAAGAGTGAATGCGAAAGTTGGAAGGGGAAGACCGAGGCGAACGTTCCTGGACCAAATCCAGGACATTTTAAATAACGGCCAGGTCAAGAGTACTCTAAACCGACGAACTTGTATGAAAGATTTAATGAGATTGAAAGAAGCGAAGGAGATATGCAAGGATCGTGGCAAGTGGAAGGATGTTGTCTCTGCCTACCCCTATGTGAATGAGGCGTGATGCTATATATGTATGTACCAGTCAAAGATGTGAAACTCCTAGTTTTAATTTTTCACTAGTTCCTATATTGTTTATAGATGGCGGTTATTGTTATTATTTAGTTTTGACTTAGTCTAGATGGCGCTGTGTTGTTTTAGGATTACAATTAGAACTCGTCGATAATTTTTTAAGGATAATATTTGAGCCCCGTTTTTACCACCAGGAACCAAGTTCATCTTAAACTATCGATGATTTTAAAGAAAAATTACTTTACATAAAATATTTTTTTTTGAAATCGAACTGTGGATTGGTTCCTGGCGTCATGAATGAGCCCATGTTAAAGCAGGCGCAATAAAAAACAATATAATCACTTCTTTTTATTTATATGACGGAGCGGAATGATAAGTCGGAGTCAAATAGTTTGCGGAACGCCGGCGCTATCGGCGTGGGACAGAGTCATAGGTCGTGAGTCGGGGCGCGTCTCTCGGTAGTTCTCGAGTGGCGGTCCGCCGGAACGGTCGACTATTGAAACTGTCGAGTTCCTAGCTATTATTATTAATGAGTTTGTATAAAGTGATATCGGGAACATTACGTGATCCAACTTTATAATCTGAGTTAATTAATAAAGTGTTTCATTGCATCAGCATTATCAACCAACGCCCACAGTATGGATGAGATCCATACTAACGATGATGTCGGCGGAGAACCCTATGCCCATGCTTTATGCTGCTTCTCTTTCTCTCTTATTCTCCGACACACACCCACATATATATACATGGGGTGTAAGGGGGAGGCTTGTCCCAGTCTGTTTTCCTAACTGTCAACCTCACTTGCACGTGGTACACCCGGCTTTTACTGACGAGGCTTATCACCGACCGATAACACGCATCAGCGTTATCGGTGCGATAGGAACAGCACTGCGATCACCAACCCGCCTGCCAAGCGTGGTGATCATGGCATTATCCACTTATGAACGACAACAACGCAGCAACGGGCCCCCGTCCCCAGCAGCCCCGCTATTCCTAGCTCTGGCAGCGGTTACGAAAGCGGCGGGGTAGGGGGTGCTAAGAATCTCCGGGAGAGATTCCGCTGCCAACCCCGACGACTTGACCTGGCAACTGTTAGCAATTATTAATTTATTGGAATATGCATTTTTAAAGCGGAAGTTGTACAATTATTAAATTGCTACAATTATTGTATATGAATCATAAAGCCACTCTATGAAATAAGTGTAATTTAGCTGGGGGTTAGTCGTTGCGGCCAGCAGATTAGCATTAAGAGTAAGGGTATATGTTTAAACAAGCAAAAATCTATTTAATGTCAAAAAATTGAATTTATTAGATAAATAGTGGCCTACACCAATATGCTCAGAACATTTGTGGCCCTTCTATAAGAAAAGGTTGCCGACCCATCCAGTATTTGATAGATTTGATATTAAATACATTAATGTGAAATTAGAAAAATTTGTTTATGCACTACGGAGACTAGCTCTGACTGTATCCCTAAGTACTGCTCTCAGTGCTTATCACAGTTATGTCTCATCTGTATTGTCTTACGGTTTAATATTATGGGGTAACTCAGTTGAAATTACTAAGGCATTCAGACTACAAAAGAAATGCATCAGGGCCATCTGCAATGTAGGACCATTTGAGACCTGTAAACCACTTTTTAAAAAATTACGTATCCTACCTTTGCCATGTATGTACATAAGAGATGTGTGCGTATTTGTAAAAAAATATCCACAATATTTTAATCGAAATTGTGAAATTAATGCAGAAAGGTCGGTACGGTATCCTGGCAAACTATATATCTCAAAATGCTGCAACAGCACTTACATGAAAAATATTACTGGTATGGCTGTAAAGATATATAATAAGCTGCCCAAAGACATTGAACAATTGACGGTAAATCTTCTAAAAAAAAAAAAACTCGAAAAGTGTTATTATGATGTAAATGAGTATTTGGCGTGACGATTCACATATAATGTGTCTATTTAATGCATTATTTCTATATTTTGACATTGTGATAATTATTTGACATATTATTTGATACCTTAAATGATTATTGTAACTTCTTTATTAACATATTTATTATCTATTTGCATACTATTAAGTTAGTTGAATGTTATGATTTATAACGATTGCTATACCATCTTCCTGTACAACATTTTTGCAAATAAATTATTATTATTATTAAAAAAGTCAATATGAAATCGAAGGTCTAAATTTAAATCGCGAACAACTTGGTTTTTGTTGAGACAACTTTTTATAACAAGATCCCATGAATTACTTTGTTACCTGCTCGCACACGATTGTGTTTCACTAGCACACTTTTAATTTCGCTTGAATTACACGAGAAACGTTAATCATTTTTGTCACCTTTGTGAATTTGGGAGTGTCTTACCAGATTTCCTTTTTGTCTGCATGTATACTCGCATAATTTACACGAGAAAGGTTTTTCACCGGTATGAATTCTCATGTGACGTATTAAGCTGTATTTTCTTATGCACGCATAGTCGCACAAATTACATGGGAAAGGTTTTTCTCCGTTGTGAATTCCCATGTGATGTATTAATTTTTCTTTTTGTCTGCATGCATAGTCGCATAAATTACACGAGAAAGGTTTTTCATCGGTGTGAATCCTCATGTGACTAACTAGATTTCCTTTTCTTCTGCATGCATACTTGCATAATTTACACGAGAAAGGTTTCTCACCGGTGTGAATTATCATGTGACTTTTTAAGCTGTCTTTATTTCTGCATGAATAGTCGCATAATTTACACGAGAAAGGTTTTTCACCGGTATGAATTCTCATGTGACTTATTAGGTTGTCTTTTTGTCTGCATGAATAGTCGCATAATTTACACGAGAAAGGTTTTTCACCGGTGTGAATTTTCATGTGACGTATTAAGCTTTCTTTTCTTCTGCATGCATAGTCGCATAAATTACATGAGAAAGGTTTTTCTTCGGTATGAATTCTCATATGACTTACTAGATTTTCTTTTTGTCTGCATGCATACTCGCATATGGTACACGAAAATGGTTTTTCACCGGTGTGAATTGTCATGTGACTTATTAGGCTTTTGTTTTGTCTGCATGAATACTTGCATAATTTACATGAATAAGGTTTTTCACCGGTGTGAATTTTCATGTGACGTAATAAGCTTTCTTTTCTTCTGCATGCATAGTCGCACGACTTACATGAGAAAGGTTTTTCACCAAACTTAACTCTCATGTGACTCGCTAAACTACCTTTAGTATTGCATGCAGGATCGCAGGAAGTACGTGAAAAACGTTCCTCAGTGGTGTGGTTTTCCAAATGCTTTACAATATCATCGCGTTCGCCACATTTATATTCACAATGCTCACAATAATACTCCTGCACATAATAATTATGCTTATTTAAGGTATCAAATACTGGAATAGGGTAGACCGGAAAGTCACCCGTAATTATTTTTTGTTTGGGCATGTCCAATGTTGGGGAATTTGTCGTCTCTCCGCCTTCAGGTTCTGATGCAATAATACAGTTTTTACAGAGCTCTTCAATTGTCTCCAACGTATTTTTCTTTTCGCTGGCTAGTTCGTATATTGGAGTCGGCAACAACTTTACTGAAATGAAATTGCTCATTAATATACATCTTAAAAGCTGGGGCCCGCGAGTTGCCGGAAAAGAGATTTTTGTAGTAGTAAATGCGATAACCCCTCATTTGAAACACAATCTGAAGGGACAAAAGAATAGGGATAGGGATAATAGAGTAGGTGGAATAAGAGACATGTTAAGAGCGGAGTTCACTCGGAAGCGCATCTTTTCAGAACAATCATTCATTCATTCAGATGGGGATCGCTCGTCTTGTTGACGTCTGCCACATAACAAGAGTAGAGATCAATCCTGAGGCATTGCTTACTTAATCAGGCATTTATCATATATCGTACATTTGACGCCAATGCGAATTTTTCTGCAAGTTGAATTAAAACGATATTCAAATTAATTATTTAAACTTGACGAGAACTCCTCATTTAACACAATTTTAAGTTAAATACAATCCAATGCTTTACCGTGGTATTAAAAGTTAATTGTGCTACGACTTACCTGACGAGTGAGGGTAGTCGGTAGAGGAATCACCACTCCACGCTTGATTGATCCCTCTGGAAATGATGCATCTATTTATCACCTAAACAATATAGCAAATAACTGCTATCATTGGGTACATTGCGATAGGATTCTCTACCATATGTTTTAGACTAAACACTCCTCTCTGAAGGTTCTTACAAAAACCTGTACTTGGCTGAGAATGATTTTAAGCTTAACGATGTATATTTCGATACGATGTTAACGATCGAGTGGTGAGGAATGAGCTGTGGTCAACGTTATCTACGTATGGGGTGAGCGGTTGTCTGATCCAAGCATTGAAGTCTCTCTATGAGGGTTCTAGTGCCTGTGTCAGAATAAACGGAGCGTACACGGAGTGGTTTCCTGTCGAAAGAGGTGTTCGACAGGGATGTGTTGCGTCACCATGGCTGTTCAACCTATTCATGGATAAATGTTTGACAGATTTAAAAGAAAGTATGTATGGGTTAAGAATGAATGAATTACTCATCAAATGTTTACTCTACGCTGATGATCAAGTAATACTTGCGTCATCCGCTAACGAGCTTCAGGAGATGCTAAATATTATGAATGAAGCTTTGAAAGGGAAAGGAATGAAAGTGAATGTAAACAAAACGAAAGTTATGCTTTTTGAACGAGATGAATCTATGATGAATGGCAATATTTTGATAGATGGGGAACAAGTGGAAGAGGTGAAAGAATTTGTATACTTGGGATCTAAATTTACAAAAGATGGAACATGTGAAAGTGATATCGAAAGGAGAGTGAATGCAGGGAATATGGTAAATGGTGCTCTGCATGCTTTTATGAATAGCCAGATGGTGTCTCAAAGGGCTAGACTGGCAGTGCATGCTGGAGTGTTGGTGCCAACACTTATGTATGGTAGTGAAAGTTGGGTATGGCAGAAGAATCACAAAAGTAAAATAAATGCGGTAGAGATGAGAGCGTTGAGAAGCATGAGTGGATTAAAACTGAGTGACAGAGTAAGAAATAGTGTGATAAGAGAACGTTGTGGTATAAAAGAAGACGTAGTGACTAAAATTGAGAAAGGTATGCTTAGATGGTTTGGGCATGTAGAGAGAATGAATGAAAGGAGACTGACAAAAAGGATTTATGAGTCAAGAGTGAATGCGAAAGTTGGAAGGGGAAGACCAAGGCGAACGTTCCTGGACCAAATCCAGGACATTTTAAATAACGGCCAGGTCAAGAGTACTCTAAACCGACGAACTTGTATGAAAGGTTTAATGAGAATGAAAGAAGCGAAGGAGATATGCAAGGATCGTGGCAAGTGGAAGGATGTTGTCTCTGCCTACCCCTATGGGAATGAGGCGTGATGCTATGTATGTATGTATGTATGTATGTATATTTAAGTCAGGAACAGATGATAAAGTTATACATTTTACTAAAGTAATACATGGAATTGAATGATATCACTTTAAACAGGCTAGAGTGGACTTATATAGTTGCGTAAACAAATGAAATTTTTGTTCAACACATACAATATTTCGCACTCACCGTTGTTGTGAGTGTAGTGTCGTTTGAGTGCGGTGGGCCAACTGCGTGTTGCATTCCTCACTACCGCACTCCGCGTGACGCTGCATGAGGAGGAACACGAGCTCATTACTTAAAGCGACCTTTCGGGAAATGGCAATTACTTTTTAAATAAGCATATCACTTCTCCATCACCCAAACTATTATTAACAAATATTTTCGTTTTTGTGAACTAAATCAGATATCGAACAAATCAGAGAGATTTTGGACTTCACTTGTTTATTTTAATGCTTAATTATTTTATGATGATTAAAAATAGCCGAACAACGTTGCACTGAATTTCCATTCTTTCTTTTCGAATTCATATAACTGTAACATAATATAAACATTTTTCGATTCTGAAAAGCGCACTTACCCTGTCATCGTTGTGGCCGTTGTGGACGTCGTCAGAACAAACTGAGTAATCCGACTTGATAGCTTCAGCTACACCCAACTTCTTAATTGGAGCTTCGTCCTTAAGTTTCGTATTTAACAATATACTGGCTTTTGATATATTATTTATACACTCAGTGGGATCCGGACTTTCAATATTGTAATCGTCAATATTATCCTTTGGCTCTTCCAACTTCAGTCTTATATTACTTTTATCCAATGTGCATTCATAGATTCCATGTGCATCAATTTTTACTGCATCACTTGCATCAGGTAGAACAATATTGACTGAGTTTGTCTGCACCTCTGCATAGTTATATGCTTTGAAGCGTAAGTCGCAGTGGTCAGGTCCAAAAGGTGTCTTGACAATCTCAGAATTCAGTAGTGCTCTTATGTCGTTTATTTGCTTAATATGTTGCATCGATACCTAACGGAAAAAAAGAAAAAATTGGTCACATTAACATGTATGGAGTCTGGAAGGTAATAACTTTTTCCTTACTGTGTCGTGCATTTTAACCAATTCCATCAACGCTGAACAGGCATTCAAGCTCTTGGTCCTGAAGTTGTCAAAGTTTATCAAGCGCTGTGCACATTCTATGCAGATGGTTTGTTTCAGGTATCCTTCTCGACAGATCTAGAACAATAACCACAGATATTAATTTAAAAAAAAATTTTTTCATGTAGGCCTGCACAGCATTTTACTACAAATTCATTTCAATGATGATATTGAAGAACGACTTACAATTAAAATATGCAATGGTCTTTTTGCGCCCTGACCTTCAACAAACCCACAACTTACTCGTATTTTAGATTACTGTTAAATATAGTATATGGTTAGTCATTTCACTTTTTTACAGTGATAGTATAAGGCTTTCAATTTAGGTATTTCTAAATATTGTTATTAACCGAATTTCTATAAAGGCTCTGTTTTTAGAAGTGAGAGGAGTTCTCAGTTTTTATCAACGTTGGGCACCAGGGTGTTAATTTCATTCTGTTGGTAAATCAGGCTCCTCTCAAATAACCAAGCTAAGTGTATTTTCCTAACTTACAACCTTGCTTTTATTGTTGTCTTAATTATAATTGTGTGGTTTGGGATGTTATATAACATTAATGTGTGATATTTAATGTAATAAGCTCTCCTATCCTTTGTTTGATTCACCGCCGCTGCAAATCCCCAGTCCTGTCAATACTAACTATCTTCAAATGCTAGTATTTAGTAAATTTTATAATTTTCTCTATAAATATATTAGAATTAAGAAAATTAAATTATTACAATGTCTAATATTGTGTGTTTGCTGGTTTCAGGCAGTTTGAGTATGAGGAATAGAAGTTACGTTTTCAAATAAAGTCTTTGTACGTGCGTCTTCTAGTTCTACGTGGTACTGGCGAAGTATATTGTGCCAGGCTGGCACAGCAACAAGGCATAACTCCAAACAATAACAATCAAAACGACGGAGTTGTGTTATATACTAAGGAAGGATTGGAATGTTCTGTATATCAAATGTTAGAGTCTCAAGCTTCTTGTCTAGTTATTAAAATTCAGAAAAATACAGTTGTAATCGGGATTTACAGATTACATTCAAATAAAAATCGAGTTTTTTAACATCTTTAGATACTGGATTGACATCGTATAAGGACTTTACTAAAGTATTAATAGCAGGGAATATTAATATAGACATAAAAACCGATAAATTTACTTGCAAGTCACGGTCTTCTCCCAGATCACGTTTATCCAACAAGAGATAATAATTGTATCGATCATCTAATGTTTAAATCAAACTGTCTTGCTGTCACTGATACAATTAATGCTTCACTAACTGATCATTCTCCTGTTCTTATAAGTATCAGACTAAAGGCTGAAACTACGAGATTGTCGACTAAAACAGATCACAAAGTAAACTACGGAGGAATACTTAATGATCTAAACTCCAAAAACCCTAATTTTATATTAAATTCTCAAGATGTTGAGTGGTGAGTGCAACAACTACTTAACATTTTAACAACTGCTATTATGAAAATTACTCTTAAAATTATGATACCTACGCATAAGCTATCCTTTAAATTATGGATTTCAACTTGACTACTTTATTGTATTATAAACCTAAAATTATAGTGCTTAGAATAACGTATAAAAAATTTGTTACGATTTACTGAAGCGCAAAAGGAATTTTGAAAGAAATGAACTGCAAAGTCATGCCAAAAATTCAAAACTGAAATGAGAAATCATTGACAAAATTACAAAACGAAATAAATCAAAACCACCCCTTAACTTCTTACATAGCCTCACGCCTCATTCCCATAGTAAGCAGAGACCACGACCTTCCACTTGCCACGATCCTTGCATATCTCCTTCGCTTCTTTCATTCTTATTAAACCTTTGATACAAGTTCGTCGGTTTAGAATACTCTGGCCCTCATTTGAAATGTCCAGGATTTGATCCAGAAACGTTCGCCTTAGTCTTCCTTCCAACTTTCCCATTCAGTCTTGACTCATAAATCCTTTTTGTCTGTCTCCTTTCATTCAATCTCTCAACATGCCCAAACCATCTAAGCATACCTTTAGTGACTACATCTTCTTTTATACCACAACGTTCTCTTATCACACCATTTCTTACTCTGTCACTCAGTTCTAATCCACACATACTTAACTTCTTACAATAGATAATACATCACAATGTTCTGTAGACAAAATAAACTCGTATAATGGTAGTTTAGTATCACACCTTGCATACAAAATTATTCCATATAATCACCAATTTAACTTAACATATGAAACCACATTCACACCATACAATTCTATGGTTATGCTAGAAACCTCAGAAAATTAAATTGAATCAGTTCTGTTGAATTTAATCCGATAGTGCTTTTGGGTGGGACAGCATTTCTACAAAATTGTTAAATTTAGATAAAACATTTATTGTAACATGTCTTTCACATGTTGCTAATTCATTTATTATGGACATTTCCTAAACTGTTCAAAATATCAATCATTCATCCAAAATACAAGGCAGGATATAGTGACTGTGATTACAAATATCGTCCAATTTCTGTCCTACCAGCAATGTTTAAAATTATTAATATACATCTATTGTCCTATGTAGATACAAAAACGTTTTACCGCCACATCAAGATGGATTTAGAACAGGTAAATCAACAGAACAAGCTGTCACTGATCTTACAAACTTCGTTGCCATACATGTACATAAAAAATTTAAATGTGTTGGAATATTTCTTGATTTGGCAAAAGCGTTTGACACAGTCTCTATTCCCATATTGCTTAAAATGTTGGATGAAATAAGTATTAGAGGAACACCTCATAAGCTACTGAAAGATTATCTAAGTAGTAGATTTCAAAGGCTGACAATAAATGGTTACACAAGTAAAGACATACCTGTTACCTGTTACCATGGTGTACCTCAAGGTAGTGTCCTCGGCCCTACCCTATAAAAAATATTTACGAACGCAGAAAGGCACTTCCCTTATCTTCTATGGTGAAACATAGGAGGTGAAACATATTTTGGCTTACACAAAATAAACTCACTCTTAATTATTCTAAACCAAATTATATTCTTTTTACTAAAACTAAGGAAGCTCAACTCAGTTCCTTTGAAATTAAAATATAAATTTTTCAATAAATCAACACCGTGTACAATATAGATAGATTTAAATCAATAAAATATCTAGGTGTTTCATTTGTTGAGGATTTATCTTAGTCCTTTTACAAAAAGAAATTAGCTAATAGAACTAGAAAACTAATTTATATCTTTAAAAAATTATGCCTCATAGAAGATCTTAACCTTCTCAAGGATCCTCTACCCTATTACAACATGATAAGATAAGGTGTGTCCAACTTTCCCTTATAGATCTTATTACATTAGTAAAGCTCAGCATTATATTGGACCAATGATTTATAATCAATAACATTCTAAACACATACTCCCTCAACCGAAACATATAATAATATGTAAAATTTTGTAATGTAAAAAAGTGTTCTTCTTCTTCTTTTAATATTTGGCTTTCAGGTATGACTAGGCACACACAACTTCCGAAGTGTCACATCAAAAGGACAAGGCACATAGGAGATTCTACCGTTTCTGTGATTGTAAACTAAAATTTTGATAGTCTTCAAATAGTTAACACTTTATAGTCATTTGCCATCACCACTAAGAAATAAAAAATTAAGACTTGGGTACAACACATGATGAACACTTATTATGATAAATTTACAACTTCATTCTATTACATTTAATAAATTTCTAAAGATATTTACAATAGGGACTATATACAAAGGTTATTAACAAATACTCAACATTTAAAGGAAAAGGAACAGTGGAAAGAATAATGTCATCTATGGGATGGGAAATTTTAGGACAGTTGAAAATTATATGGGAAACAGTACCTTCATCACAGTCACAAATTGATGGGACAAAACACATTTATGTAATAGTGGCTGTTGCAGAGCAATTTGCATATCTATGAAGAACAAACCAGGGTCACTTTGGGATATTTGGCTGAATTGCAGTATAATATTTGCCCCTAAACAATTTTTATGAAATCCAGAATGAGTTCCAAGACTGTAAAAAAGTATTATAAAAGTGGCTAACAAAAGCGAAAACCTTTATGTAATCATAAAATAAAATAAATAATATAGAAATAAACATAATTAAAAACTAAGTGGCATTTACCAATGAAAAGCATATATAAGAATCAATAATATCATTAAAGTAATAATATAATTACATAGCATCAAACACATACAACATCAAAGTACCTAACCTTTTCATGGGAATCAGTAACTATAACAATTTTGATAGGTCCTTTATAATTATGATTAGTTATTTACCTAATAAAAGTAGTTAATAAAAAACATTGTACCTATGTATCAAATTGAATTAATTCTCACAATGTGGAAAGGTCCCAAAACTTTGTAGTCTTATTGATATTGTAAAATTTTGTTTTGATGGTCGTTTTGTAAAATTTTTAGTATTGGTTTGAGTCACTATATTCTACCTGCTATTGTCATATCTAATATAAATGGGTTATGTTGACATTGTCTCATAATTTAGAACAATTGAAGAAACTAGTGCCTAAGAGACAGGTTTGGCCTACTTTAGTCACTAGTGCTCATTCCTAGTTGTATGCAAAATAAGTCAAATATATGCAAGTTCTTAGTTTTAAGTACCTATTGTTTGTCTGGTGTCAATAAATGAAATTTTAATTTGTCTATTGACCAATCAACAGCAGCCTACGAAATATTTTTCGTCGTCTGCTGTTGATTGGAGTGTACAAGATGAGCTGCCCGGGGCACTTTTTCTAACCCACGCCACGTTAAAAAGCTCGAGTCTGATGAAATCTCTTGCACCAACAGTCGTAATGAGACCGAGCACTAACCGGTGGAACATGACCTCATTTGCTCCCGTAGTATTGTCTGCAGTACTTCTACAGAAAGACACACAGCAACGCAAACTTGACTCACTTTGCTGTAAGCTCTCAAAACGGTGGTTGGGCAAAGTAACCGCGACATATAACTACGCAGCAGACACTAGCTCGTCACTTTTAGCGAATGTTCCCACATGGAGACAATTGTTGACTTGTTCTTCGTGAATCAATCTGTCTCTCCATCCCTTTTTGTAGCCTTATTGTAATAGTACTTCCTGACAATAGGAATTTGAAATCTTTTAAGAGAAACAAGGATGAAAATAATTAAATAGATTGTCGACGTAACCACAGTGTAATATATTTACAAATTACAATATCGGTATGACATTACCACAGAGTTGATATATGTATTATCGAGTTGAACCTGTTTCAGAAAAACCGATTGTTAACGGTTTTCAATACACTGGTTTCATACCATTAAGTCAGTTAAATGGTTAAACAAAATTCTTGCAAATAAATGATTATTATTATTATTATTCAATAAAGGAACTCCATGGCTATCACCATAGATAATACCTATATACCGGTTAGATATCACTGCTTCACTATGATATCTAAACCATGCCACTCGTGTTTTGACTATAATCTAATATATAGTTTCAAATTTAAAAAAAAAAAACAACTGTGTATACTTATGTACACGAGTTACAAGTTATACTTATTTGGCGTAGCAAGATAAAAAAATCATTTTTCGCCTTATTCTACGTTTGTAGTCAAAACGAAACTAACATAATTATGTTATTTTTGACTGATTTCGAAATAAATAAAAATTTTAACAAAAGGCGGTGTCAGCCAAGGGAGGTGTTCCCGCGTGTCCATTTGGCAGCTCTCGCGTCTCTCCCACCTATGCTACATATGTAGACACCTCGGCGGACACCGACTCCAAATATAAGAATACGAAGAACTCTAAAAAAGAATACGCAATTATTTCTTACTTTTTAGAGCATATTAATATATTTGTAAGTCTGTTTTGAAGGCGGTTCTTTTTTAACCGACTTCAGAAAAAGGAGCAGGTTATCAATTCGTCTGTATTTTTTATGTTTGTTACCTCATATCTCCCGACTGGGTGGACCGATCTTGATAATTTTTTTTAAATGAAAGGTGGTCCTGGTCATAGGGTCCCATTTTTTTCGTAAGCATGTGCGCGACAAATGGACGAATAACTCAAATCACGCCAAGCGATTTCGACGATTCTTTTTTTATTAAAAAGGATATACTTCAAGGGTTGTTTGGTAAGGTTCTGATGATGGAATCCATGACAAAGTGACGGAACTCTTCAATTCTTAGGAGCAATTGAACTATACTCGAATCTTCTAAAGGGCTATCCAAATATTTGAGTTGCCTACCGTAACTTCGGTATGGTCCAGTGCTAGTCGTAGTTAAATATGAAGATCTATGGAACTCCTCAACGGCTTACAGTAAGGATTCGGTTTAAGGCAGAAAATATACGTGTCTGTAATCAAATAGCAATGAGCTTGAGTTTGTTGCTGCTTTGATACACGTTTTTAGGTGTACACATATTGAGACAATTAGTTTACTTCAGATTCACTAAAAATAAAAATTTTATTAAAAAAAGGAACCGCCTTCAAACAATCTTACAAATATGTGAGCCCCTTTGCGCCGCTCAGACGCGGGCGACCTAGCGCCGAGGTCGCCCGCGTCTAAGCGACGCGCGATTCGGCTCGCTGTCGCGTGACAGTCGCAAGACACAATCGACAGAGGAAAATCTTTATATTAGGCAATAATTGACTGGGGTAGCCTTTACACAACCCCAATCTATAGTTATAAGAATTTATTATTAAGTTAAGTGTATCTAGTCTGACTGGGGTAGCTATACACTACCCCAAACCAAAAATTGACCTTTGACAAATTTTGAGTACTAAATTATTAAACTGTGTTGACTCCGGGAGACCTTTACACCTCCCGGAAACCTAAACTTAGTAATTTATTTTAGTTTAATTAATAAATTTACATAGATAATACATACAATTCCGAACTTTAGGTGACGCTATACACCACCTAAAGCCTTTTTGACAAAGCTTTTTCCCTGACTTATCTCCACACCTTGCCATAATGCACAACCGAGCGGAGATGTCGCCCGACATGCTCCGGGACGAGGCCGGACAGGTTTTCGAGCACGTAAGGGCCCAACTGGACATGTCGGACAACATCCGCTGTTCAATAAAATCAGGAATCTTAAAAGATGTCGCGACACTGGCAGACATAGTGTCGCTACTCCATGAAAAGACCCCTAAAGACACCGAAGCTTCCAATCCAATAAGTTGTACAACAAATAGCGAAAGAAACGGCACAGTTCCATGAACAACTATTAGTACAACTTATAGAATTAGCCGAGGAAAGGATCATCAACAGAAAATTCAACGGAAAATCAACAGCTTGCTGGTGACATCTACAAACCAGATGGACACCAGCGAGGAGTTGATAAGCAAAATCCGGAAAGCGGTAAACCCAAAGGACACAGGGCTGAAACTTGATGTGGTACGACAGGTAAAGGATCAAAGGGTCATCCTGGGGACCAGCAGACAAACGGATTTTGACCAAATCAAGGAGAAGCTAAGTGGCCCTGACTTATGCACCGAACACAAAACGAATAAAGACCGTCAAATAATACTAAAAAACGTATTAAAATACAACTCGGACGAAGACATACTGGAGTGCTTCCAAAATCAAAATAGCCACATACTGGGGAGATACCAGCCGAGGAATACAGGGCCAGCGTGCGGTACAGAAGGAGGGCGAAGAACCCGCACGAAGGCCACGTAGTCCTGCAGGTATCACCCCCAGTATGGAAAGTGATTACGAAAAGCGGAAGAGTATACATAGACATGCAAAGGGTCCGTGCAGATGATCAGTCGCCACTCATAATGTGTACTAAGTGCCTAGGATACGGTGACGATAGGAAGCTATGCAAGGAGACAGAAGCGAGGTGCAGTTACTGCGGAGAACAGCACCTGCACAGTGACTGCCCCGCGCGAGAGAAACACGAATATCCGAAATGTGCAAATTGCATTAGCGCGAACAAAATCGAATACTATCAGTGTTTTTCACAAAGACTGCCAAATACGACAGAAATGGGACTCACTGGCAAGATCCAGTGTGTCGTATTACTGTCGTAAATATACAAACACAGTTTCCAACTGATACACACACAGAACAGAATAACACGCTAAAACACAAAAATAATGACGCAACAGTACGAAGCGGGATTTAGAAGAGGAATGGGATGTACGGATCAGGTCTTTTATTTACGGTGCATAACTGAAAAATGTTTGGCTAAACACCAAAAAGTTTATTGCGCTTTCGTAGATTTAGAAAAGGCCTATGATCGAGTGGTGAGGAATGAGCTGTGGTCAACGTTATCTACGTATGGGGTGAGCGGTTGTCTGATCCAAGCATTGAAGTCTCTCTATGAGGGTTCTAGTGCCTGTGTCAGAATAAACGGAGCGTACACGGAGTGGTTTCCTGTCGAAAGAGGTGTTCGACAGGGATGTGTTGCGTCACCATGGCTGTTCAACCTTTTCATGGATAAATGTTTGACAGATTTAAAAGAATGTATGTATGGGTTAAGAATGAATGAATTACTCATCAAATGTTTACTCTACGCTGATGATCAAGTAATACTTGCGTCATCCGCTAACGAGCTTCAG